>JAUESR010000196.1:13082500-13472500 GCA_030914345.1 Drosophila koepferae | reverse complement strand
TGTCCCTGTCCCTTTCCCTCACTCCATCTCTCTTCCTGCACTTCTAAAGCATCGACTGTTTCTTCTTGTTTTTCTTTTAGTTTGTTTTCCCTCCTTGTTTGTGTTCTCTTCATCTTTATCTTTATCTTCTTGTTATTTTTCTCTTTTGTTGTTGTTGTTTAATTCCCGCCGCCCTGGGACACTGCCTACGGCTGCATACGCACCTGAAGTTCCACCATATTGGCGTATTTCTGCTTATAGAACTCGAGCTGATTGGCAATGCTAAAGTGCGGAACATGCGCCTGCAGCAATTTACCGGTTTTGCCCGGCTCCTCGCCATAGATCTGTTGAACAAAGATGCTGCCGGCCTCGGCGGCTCCACTGCCACCAGCAACGCCATCGATCAGCTGCTGGGCACCGAGCGAATAGCGTGGCTGCTGCTGTTGTTGCTGCAGTTGTTGCTGCTGCTGTTGCTGCTGCTGTTGCTGGTGCTGCTGCGGCTCCTGCTTCAGTTGCATCGTCGGTCGTGCTATAAACATATTCTGGCCCATATACTCGATGGCCTGATGCTGCTGATAGGCTGAGGCTGGGGCGGCTGTCACCAGATGCTGCTCGTCGCCAGCAACGGTTGCTGTGGCCGCTGTTGTTGTGTTGTTGCTGCTGCTGCTGCTAGTTGCGGTGGCATTGTTGTTGGCAGGCGCTGATGTCACGTTTGCCTGATTTAAATTAATATTATGCTCATTATTACAATTGGCTGATTGGCCAGCTACGTTTGCAGCGGCGGCGGCGGCGGCAGCAGCGGCTGTTGCCACTGCTAGCACCTGCTGCTGCTGCTGCTGCTGTTGCTGTTGATGCTGCTGCTGCTGCTGCTGCTGTTGCTGCTGCTGCTGCTGCTGAACGGTCAGTGTATTGGAATTGGTCGAATTGGTCGATGAAGACGACGACGAATTCTGAACATGCACCTGCACCTGTTTGTATATCTTTTTCTTTTCTCTGACCTTTTTCGCATAGTCGTTCAGCTTTCTCAGTCTTTCCTTGCGCTCCTCCACCGATTCGCTGGCGATGCGCTGCCTCGCCCTGGCCGCCATTTCGGCTAGCCGCACCTTGCGCTGCTCCGCCGTCTCGCTGGCCCGATACATGCGCATCCGTTCGGCCAGTTTGGCCAGGCGCTTGGACCGCTGATCCGGCGACTCCATGGCCCGTCGCAGTCGCTGCCGGGCCGCATTGCGCACCAGTCGCATGGCCCGCTCCAAATCGGATTCATTTTGTCGCCGTTGGCGATTTGCTTCGGCGTTACGCATCAAACGTTTTCGATATTCGTCTTCACTTTCACGCTGACGTCTCTCTCGCATCCTCTCAGCATTGCGGGCCAACCGCCGTTGTCTCGCCTCTGGACTCTCGTTCCAGCGCTGCTGATGCTGATGATGATGATGTTGTTGCTGTTGTGGCTGCTGCTGTTGTTGCTGCTGCTGTTGTTGTTGCTGTTGGGTATTGCTGTTGCTGTTGCTAACCGAGGAGGTGGGTCCTAGGGGCGTGGGCGGCGGCTGTTGCTTGAGCGAGAGCGGCTGTGTGTAAGCGGGTAGTGTTATTTGCAATTGTTGCTGATGAAATTGTTGCTGCTGTAGATGATGTTGCTGCTGCTGTTGCTGCTGAAACTGTTGCTGTTGCTGCTGCTGTTGTTGTTGCTGCTGTTGCTGGTGCTGCTGCAATTGTAATTGTTGTTGCTGATGTGTCGATAGGGGTACCAACAGCGCTGACGGATGCTCGATAAGAAGGCGCGCATTTGGGCCATTTATTGCCAAGAGTGTTGCGTATTGTTGCTGCTGCTGTTGCTGCTGTTGTTGGTGATGGTCAAGTGTTGGTTCGATCTTTATCCCATTGGGATCTGGTTCCATTATTTGGCAAAGCCTGAACAACAATCGAAATTGTCGTCAAATTGTTTTCGCTGCTATTGCTGTTGCTGTTACTGCTCGATCGATTAATGCAATGCCTCTTTTCCAGTCTGCTATATTCCAGTCAACAAACAGCGATAATGATGCTCGTGTCCCCGTCCTTTTGCTGATATCGATAACTGTTGCTGCGATTACTATTGCTATTCTTGCTGTTCTTGTTCTTGTTGTTGTTGGTCGGGCGACAATAACGCTGGCGTTTTGATCGCCGCATTTAACAGCCGTTCTCGTATTGCTTGCGTTTGCGTTTCCCTTGTCTCGTTTCTTGTTTTTCGCTTTTGTTTTGTTTGCTGCTTCGCAATTGGGTTTCTTCTTGTTATATAAAGAGATTGCAGGCGAATTATCGTTATCGTCAATCGCTATCGCTCTATACGTACGCATACATGTGTGAGTGTGTGTGTGTGTTTCTCTATATAGCTCTTTTCCGTTTTTTTTTATTGTTATTTTGTGCGTTTTCGTTTTAATAACTTTTGGCTGCTGCTAATAATGATATTCGCTCTCTTTCTCTCTCTCTTTTTGATACCGTCGCTCTCTCGCAATCGGTGTGACTGTTGTTTCAGTTTCTGTTTTGCGCATCACCTTTTTTTTTTCTTTTTCTTTTTATTATAGTTTTTTTTTTTTGCTTGTCAATCAATTTGCAATATGCTTCTAAATGTTGACCGCTACCGTTGACGCTGCCTCAGCTATTTTTCCTGGCTGTCCGCTCTTCCTCTTCTTTCTCTGCACAAGCAAAAATGTCGACGAGGGGAGAGAACAGAAATGAAAACAACAAAAATATTCATACAGATGGCAACAACAAATGGCATTCAAAACGTACGGTTTGGTTTGTGTCTCAGCTAAACGAAATTGCGCACCTTTCACTGCGGTTCTCGCCTAGACGCAGCTATTCGTGAATTTTTCTCTTCTTCGTTTTCGTTTTATTTTTATTTGTATATTTTTCTGTATTCAATGTTATTGTGCAAAAAATGCCGTTGCGTGTTTGCGATTCGCTTTATTTTCGTTTTAGATCAGTTGACTGTATTTTTGTCTTCTTTTTCTTTATTTTATTTTTTTTTTTTTGTGGCTACTTTTGGTGCGTGCGCACGTTTCTTCTTCTTGCTTGATAGTAAATGACAATTGGCGCCGCCACCGTTGCCGCTGGGCCGTTCCAATGACCATACGACTGACTGACTTCCAGTGCCTTCCAATCGATTTTTCACATGATTATACGCGCACACACACACTCACATAGCCACATGCACACATTGACTGCTTGGCTGGCTGGCAGGCTGGCACGCACATACACACAGCACTAACTCAATCACACACACACGCGCACGAACAAACACAAACGCAGCTACAGCTACGGCAAACAGCGGTCTCTTCTATATATACATACATACATACACACACGTCTGTCTGTCCGTATGCCGAACATGCATACATACATAAATAGTCTTTTATAAATATTTTGATGCCTTTTACCACAATTGTTGCGTCAGTTGCAATGCATTTAATTGATTTAGCACTTTACCGCTCCAATTTGTCGGCATTTGTGAAACGCACACACTCACACACACTCGAGTGCACTATATATATACATATATATATTTATATATATACGTATATATTTATAGATATATATGCATATGTATATGTGTGCATATAAATATATTTAGTTTCCCATATTTCGGCTTTGCATTTAACAATTGTCCAATATGCCGATTCGTTTGCGTATCACTTTTTCTCAATTGTTTTCAGTTGCTTTTCCCGAATGTTAAAAAAACGCGCTAAAATTGTCCGGCAAATGAAATGCTCCGCCGTTTTCTGTACCAACGCACACAACAACACATTAAAAAATAAATACAACTGGAATGTTGGAAACTGGATGTGTAGGTGTGTGTATGTATACATGTAGCATCAGGCGATAAACGCGCTGCTGTCCAATAGCCCACAAGAAAAGAACTATCGAACAACATTGCGCGCAATTTCGATAGGCACAAACGAATGGCGCGCTAACCTAAGTGGCGCGCACGCTCAAAAAAAAAAAAAATAAATAAATAAAAAAATTATCAATGAAAAATCATCGTTTCGTAATTCCAATATAACAAATTTTTTTTTTTGAGGATCGAAATAAAAATGCGCTTTTCTTTTAAAAATTGTGAATGCAACTTTATTCAAGTATTCATTTTGTTTTTCGTTTGCTTCTTGTGTTGGTTTTTGAGTGTTGTATGTTTTTGCTTTGTTTGTTGTTGTTGTTGTACATTGAATATTACAATTACATAAAATGTTTTTTTTTTTTTATATAATTTTACATCAAAACAGTTCGCATATTGGGGAGCTGGCAGGGTGGGGGAGCAATTAAAAAGAGAAAAAAAAAACAATTTGAAATTTCGACTAGAACTTAAGTGGTACGTTTCATATATTATATATAGATATATATATAAATATATATTTTGCATGTTTTTTTTTTGTCAAATTTTTATGTGTTGCTTTTCATATATATATATTTTTTTTTGGGTTTTTTTTTATTGTTTTTCTAAAGGGTTTTCTTTTTTTCAAATATTTTTTGTAGCAGGCTGTTTGGGGAGGGGGAGCGGGCTAGGAAGCGTTCAATGTTGCTATAACAATATGCCATATACATATGTGTGTGTGTGTGTATGCATGTATGCTTGTGTGTGTGTGTTTGTATATATATAGCATACATAATCCTGTATGAATTGCTTATACGCATGTTGGGGCCACACACACAGAGACAAACAAACAAACACACACACACTGACAGGGGGCTGCTTTGTTTTGAATGCTTAAGTTTGTTTTAATTTTTTCGCTTAGCCGTTGTTTTTTTCCTGTTGGTTTGTTGGATTGCAACTATGAAACGTGGCAGTTTGCACAAATGATCGCCAGATGGCGCACCTGTTGCAGCCAATGAAAAACAAAATGCCTATTGAAATTGTGTGAGTCTGTGTGTGTGTGTGTGTACATGTGCCTGTGTGTGTGTGGGGGGGGGGGAATGCAGTTAAAAGACAGTTTTGAGAGACGCATGCTGCACAATTTGCCAGCAATGAGTCACCCTGTATGTAAACGTCTTTGTGTGAGTGTATGTGTGTGTGTGTGCGTGTGCATATGTGAGCTTGAGTGCTTGTGTACGTGTGTGTGTGTGTGTGTGTGTGTTCATATGGGGTTGAAGTTAATTTTTGTAGCTTTTTGCATTTTGCTTTTTGGGGTTTGCTGTTGCTGTGCTGCTTCCACACACACAAACACACACATGTGTGCGTGTGGGAGTGTGAGAGGTGCATACATTTACACATGTATATATATGCGTGTGTGTGTATCTATATATATGTATTATTCTGTGTTTTGTGTATATATAACTATTTCTATATATATATATATATATATATATATATATATATATATATATATATATATATATATATATATATATATATATATATATATATATATATATATATATATACATATATATATATATATATATATATATATATATATACATACACACACGCAAGCACATATGTATGCATGCATGTATGCTGGGTGTATGCAGGCACACACATATGCATGCATGTCTGTATGTATGCATATGCACATGTTTATATTGTAAGAATATAATGCATGCATTATAAAAATACTTTTTTATGTTTTTTTTTTTTCATTTCTTTTTCTTTTCCATATTCTTTTACTTAATTTTTTGTTGTTGTTTTGTTTGTTAATGTTAACTTATAAAAAAAAAATTTTTTTCTCACACTTATTTTTGCTGCCAAAAAAAAGTGCCTCGCTCTCTTGTTTCTCTTCTAATATTATTGTTTGTTATAGTATTTATATTTAAATGTTATGCGGCTGCTTTTCTTCCTCTTCTCATTTTACTTATTAATTTTTTGTTTTTGTTTTTTTATTTTCTTTAAAGTCATTTCTATGTGAATGTTATATGTTGTTTCCATTTGTTTTTTTTATGTATACAATATTTGTGTATATATATATATTATTTATAGCTGTTTCTTCTTCTTGTTGTTGTTATATATATATATGTAATTCTGCTTCTTTTTCTTCTATATTCTTCTGCTCATGCTGCTCTGCTCACACACACACACACACACATGCACACATGAATGACAGCATATAGCTGTGCATGTGTGATTCTTCTTCTTTTTCTTCTTCTGTTTGCTGCTGTTTGTGATTCTGCTGCTGCTGCTTCTTCTTCTTCTTCTGCCTTCTTCTGCATGAAGCTGCTGCTTCTTCCTGCTAGTTGCCTCTGTGTGTGTGTGTTTGCTTGCACATTTCTGATTAGATACCATTTGATTAGATTCTGTGTCCCGTGTGTGTGTGTGTGTGTGTGTGTGTGTGTTTTTATGTATGTGTGCACTTTACTTGCTGAAGCCCGCTTCACAAGCTTCCAATTTTTCGCTCTGATTGGAGTTACGCGCCAGGCATATGCATGCATGTGTGTGTGTGTTTCTCTGATTGGGATCTCTCTCTCTCTCTCTCCCTCGCTCTCTTTCTCTCTTTCTCTGTGTGTGTATGTGTGTCTATTAGATTTGTTCCATTTTAATAGCCCTTAAGGCGATCCTCGAGCGGCGGCTTAATCACCTTGGGCGCACTGGCCCTGGAGACGCGCATCCGTTCGGCGGCCTTGGCCAGACGCTTCTTGCGCTCATCATTCGATTCGCTGGCGCGCCGCAAACGCTGACGGGCGGCATTCTTCATCAGTCTTAAGGTTCTTTGTACTTCGTTTTCGTTCTGTCTGCGCACACGATTCGCTTCCGCATTTTTGGCCAGACGCAGGCGATATTCCGCTTCCGACTCCTTTGAACGTTTATCCCGCATTCTCGCCGCGTTCCGTTCCAGACGTCGTTCCCGTGCCTCAATCGATTCGTTGCTGCGCCGCCGTGCCGCCTTCTGGGCTCGCGACGATTGGTGGCCAAGTGCGACGCCGGTGACAACGAGGCCGGTGGACAAATGCTGATGCAATGGATGCGGCTGTTGTTGTTGCTGCTGTGGATGTTGTTGTGGATGTTGTTGCTGCTGCTGTTGTGGATGTTGCTGCTGCTGCTGCTGCTGCTGTTGTTGCTGCGGATGCTGTTGCGCTGTATGTTGCTGCTGTGCTGTGTGTTGCTGTTGCTGCTGCTGCTGCTGTTGTTGTGTATGGAAGTTGTCGTTGGCGCTGCCGCCGCCGCTGCCTCGAGTGCTGCCGCTGTTGGCGTTATTGTTGTTGCTGGTCGAATTGTTGTTGTTGCTGGCTGAATTGTTGGCGTTGTTGTTATTACTGTTGCTGTTGTTGCCACTGTTGTTGTTGCCGTTGTTAACAGCAGCAGCTGCCGCCGCCGCAGCCGCAGCAGCAGCAACACCTGTACTCGCACTCGCCGCAGCAGCGGCCGCAACTGTCGTATAATTATTGTACTCGATTAAGCCTCGATTGCTTGGATATAGATGATGCATGGGATTCTCATAGCTGAGATATTCCGGCTTGATGAAGAACGAATCGCGTGCCGTTAGCGGTGCCGTCGGCGAATTGAGGAAGTATAAACGGCTATGATGATCTGTGGTAATGCTGCCTCCGCCGCCACCCACACCCGCGGACATCGGAGAGGGTGTTTAATTGTCGATGGCTGATGTATATATGTCTATATATCTTTGATGGCGCCCAAAAAATTTTGTGTAATTTCCTCTTCCTCCTCCGTACGCGCTCTCTCGATCGCTCCGTCTCACTCGCACACCCTCTCCCACACTGGCTCCCTCTCGCTGGCTGTCTCTCTCTCTCTCTCGCTCGCGCTCTCGCTTGCCGTGTCGCTGTCTCTCCTTCACTCACTCTTATTTTGCTGTAATTTCTAATATTTATTTTTTTACGTATTTTTTTTCGCGCGCGCAATACACACACACACACACAAGTTGCAAAGACGGCTCGAAAAAACAATGTGGCGAGTAAACAACAAAAGCGACATATAACTAATCAATATGGAAAAAAAGAAACTTCCAAATTCTGATTGGAAGTCACAATTTCTACGATATACACGCACACACTGACGAACACGCATGCACCAAATAATTCGCATGGAAGTGCTGTTTACTCATTTTGGCTCTGTTATGCTCAATGCTGACTTCCAGTTGTTGGCGTAAGTTTGTGGAAGAGAAGGTCGCGGGACGCAGCGGAATTGGTTTATTCCAATTGTCAAAAGATAGCCGGCACGGTTGCAGGGCAACACACACCGACAGAGCTGTATTTGTAAACACAAATCGATAGCAGACATTTTCAAAAATATATATAATCACTTACAATGAATTATATTTCATACAGATATACAGATAGATATTCTCATGTGGAAAATTATCTAATATTAAGTGAATAATTTGCTTCTAAATAAAATCATTGCACTTGCAATATTATATGTTTCAAAATATATTACTTATTTTTTTGCATTATTGACTACGTATCTAAAATTGAAGTAAATTTGTGATATTATTTATTTCTCGTATCAAAATACAATTTCGACAAATTTCATATTTTTAACATTAATCTGTTAAAATTTCCTATCGATTTTGTGCTACCGTGCCGAATCGAGCATTATTCATATATCGATACATAAATTTTGTGGAGTAAACAGCACCAACTGAGCTTGAAACAGACTTAACATTTAAATAGTGTAACAGCGTGATAACATGTAATTTGTATAGCAATGCTTTTATTGAGGTACCGCAAGAGCTAATCCTGGCCATGACGTCATAAGCAGTAAGTATTGTCAAATAAAATTGCTAATACTTTAATTTTACCAAATGACATACACCACATATTGCTAGATGAGAATTAAATAAATAAGTGTGTACGTTTTAGGATTCTTAAAATTTGTACCGTACGTTACTTGACAACATTTGTGATTGTGACGTCACTAGCTGCACATGTCTCTCACTCTCAAAGTACGCTAGTAAATTGCTTCGGGCCGCATACAACCTTGTACGATGCATTTCACATGTAATGATGTTTTTGGTGTTGGGTTTTTTATTTTTGATTATTTTGTTTTGTCTTGTCAGATATTTGCCGTGAGCGGACGTCTTATGTTTAGCGCTGCGCTGCGTCGCAGTTTGCGTAAATTGACTTCAAAACAACTGAACATAACTGTAATCAGCGACAGCGCATTTTTTTTTTAAATTGAATTGTGTTTAAAACCGTTGGTCAATACGAATTGTTAAAATTTATGCATTCATTCATTTTGCGACAAGTTTGTGTGGGCGTGTTATATATAAATAAATATATATGTATATTTAAATAAAATCAATTGTTTTTTTACTGTTATTTTTTTGATTGCAAACAAAATGTGAAATTCGGCAAAGTGCAGGTGTAAAAAAATAAATAAATGAAATCATTAAAGAAAAGAACTAATTCAACAAAATTTATGTAAGCACCTAAAAGAAATACGGCACATAACATCAATTTTAATATATGAATGTCAATACATGCATACACACATACATATGCATATGCATATGAAACGAACATGAACAATAAAAATCAACTTTACACATTCCAATTTGATTCTCTGCTTGTGTGAAAAACTAATAAGTAAAAAGAAACGGAGAAGTCGCAGCAGCGGCAGCAGCAGCAACAACAACAACAACAATACAACTAATAATAATAACAATAACAATAACAACAACAATGGCAGCAGCGGCGACAGCGGCAGCGGCAGCATAGGCACGGCAAAGTAGTAGCAGAAGAAGAAAATAAATAGCAATTTCGACTAAATAAAGGTATGTACATATGTATTTAATATATGCGCCCGAGTGTGTGTGTGTGTGTGTGTGTGTGTGTGTGTTACGTTTACTTTACATACAAACACTATATTGAGTTATAGATATAAATGTCTGCCCGAGTGTGTATGTGTGCATATTTCGTTATTAGTTTAACTCTTCAATTTATTTATTGTTATTATTACTGCTGTAGCTAGTATGTGTATGTGTATATGTGTGTGTGTGTGTTCGGGTGTGTGTGAGTGCTGTTGCTGCTGCTGCCGCCGCCTGTCGTATTTGTATCTTGCTATCTCTTTCGGTAGTTCTTATTGTTGTTTGCCATTAACTATGCTTACTTGAGCTGAGCCACTGGAATAGTTACGTTAAATCAGTGCGTGCGTGTGTGTGTGAGTGAGTGAGTGTGTTTGTTTGTTTGTGCCTTAGCATGCGGCAGAGATTACGTTGATAATGCCAAGAGTATTTCCATTTGATTTTATTTTTCTGTGTGCCTGTATTTGTTTATTGTTCTCATAGATATTTATATACATACACAGAGATTGAGAGGGAGAAAGAGATAGACATGCATATGCATGCATAAATTTAATTAAGTTTAATAATTGCTATAAATTTGCAATTGCAATTGCAATTGACTTTAATATAAAATTCTGCCAGCTCTTTTGAATACTTTTCGCAATTTTCTCTCTTTTTATTTTATTTTTGCATTTCTTTTTCGAGTCTTGTTTCAGTTTAATGACCTCGTATTTTCATGCTAATAACTTTCTTACATTGCGCCATTTTGTCACGTCTTTAAATCTAACGCACACACAAACACACACGCACATACACATACAGAGCCATATTGACATTTAGGCTAGGCACAGGCATCGATTAATATAATCGATTAATCAGGCGCAGCTGTCAGCGTATATCTAATGACAGCAATTGGAATCCAGTGGAATGCATATATTGTGTGAGGGAGACAGAGACAGATTAAAGATTGCCTTTACTATTACGGTTGTTGTTGTTGCTGTTGCTGTTTTTCTTTCGTGCTGTTTTAGGTCTGCGCTGTCATCCCAATTGCAAATCTAGTTGGACCGATAAGAGTGCAGCCGCTGTAAAAGGCGCACACTCAAAGGCATTTTCAGCATCTTTTAATGATCCTTTGCCCTGCCTTTGTCTGGCTGCCAGCAGCGGCAGCAAAAGAAAAACATCGCTTGGCATTTTACGACACATGCAAAACTTGCTATTTAACATAACCATATCCATTTCCAGCCTCTGCCTCACACATACATACACACACACACAGACACACACATGCATGCATGCATGCATGCATACCAGCATACATGTATAGATGTAACAGAGTATCATTAAATGCAGATCTCTATAAAAAACATAAAAATACATTGTTGTTGGTGTTGTTGTGGTTATTGCGTTCGCTTCAAAACGAAGCCAAAACCGAACCAAGCCAAAGCCAAAGCCAGCAATAACAACAACAACGGCAACTACCTATGCACATGCATACATTCATACACATACACACATACGCGCGCACACACATACATACATAGCCATAGCAGCAATCCATAATAATCTTCCCGTAATTTATAGTCCAAGACAATTTATGTAATTTACAAATACCAAAAATGAAAGAGACAGCAAATTGACGGAATGTGCACGAATGAGCGGGCGAGAGGTAGCGAGAGTGAGCAAGCGAGCGAGCGAGCAAAGCAAACGTTGAGAGCGCAAAGCAACTGCAACTGCAACTAACGATAATAACAATAACTGAAAAATATATGTATATACATATGTACGCAACAACAGCAACGACAGTGTACTAAATAAACAATTCAACAAATTTGATCCGAGGCGAACACACACACATATGCATCTATACACACATACATAGACATGAAAAAAAAACATCGTCGACTGCACACGCATATCAAAATGCATATGAAAAAGAAAGAAAAAATATGTGTAAGAAAACGTAGAAAACAACAACAGTAAGTGCAGCAGCAGCAGCAGCAGCGGCAGCGGCTGAGGCAGCGCTGCAAAAACGACTGAATTGAGCAGGCGGCTGGCGGTAGACCGGGAGGCGGGTAAACAGTGTTCAAACAAACGCAACGCTGACAGTGACTGCGACTGCGACAGCGACGCCGGCGCGTATACAGAAAATGTCGTTCGTTTCTGTTTTTGCTCCTCAAGTTTTCTGAACGCATAATATAACAAGTAGAAGAAAAGGAAAAGAAGTAGCCATAGTAGGAGCTCTAGTTATAATGTTGAACAACGAAGCCCAAATACGCTAAGAATATGTAATATTTATATATAAATATATCATTTAAAAAAAAAGAAAAAAAAAATTATTTATAATATAATTTATACAAATACAATACTTAGTATATATAAATTAAGTTATAAAAAATCTATAAAAACAAATGTGCATACGTATGTATATTTATTTATTTAGATTTCAAGACTAGTTTGTTATTAAAGTAAAGCAAATAAATCAAAGATAAGATCTAAGTAACCTTTCTCTATAGCTTATCAGCGTGCATGTCAAAGCGATTGTGTACATTCAGCGTTCGGAGAAGAGTATACACCAAAGGTAGCAATACAGAAAAAATAAATAACTAGAGAAAAATTATAAAACCTGCACAAATACAAGCACAGAAAGACACTGACACACACACACACATACACACGAAGGCAGAGCGCGCTACAGACAGCCAGGCTCATGCACACACACACCCATACAAGCGCGCATTGAATGCGGTAATTGCATTTATTGCACTCTTGCGCTCTCTTTTTTTTGCGCCCAAGTCTCTTTTAGTTGCGCTCTGCGTATGCTGCCGCTCTCGCTAAGAACGAACTGTAGCAAATAAAGCAATAACTTCATAGATAAAGCATAAAATGTGTTTATCCATCTTTCTTTGACTTTCTATGTTTTCGACATTATTATTATTATTGTTGTTCTTGGTACTGGCTGACTGAAAGGGCATTTGCGTTGCGACTTTTGTGCGAATGCTGAAAACTTTGCATTGCGTTGCATTAATGATGTTGAAGATGACGATGATGATGATGTTGTTGTTGTTGTTGTTGATGGGGCTGAGAACTGGGTGTAGAGTTATACAAAGCCAAGCACTCACACAACACGCATACACACACAAACAGTTGCATTCAAACATATATAGCAGCATAGGTGAGAGGACTTGCTGGTTTGGCATCATTTATGGCGCTGCCTGTACTGTCCTCCCCACTTCTCCCCTTTCATTCGCTCGCTCGCTCTCTCTTCGATTGCCCTCCTCTGCCCATCCTTCGTCAGCCTGCCATAAACTTGTCTATGCGAATGCTGTTGCTGCCGCTGTTATTGTTGTTGCTGCTTTGCTTTTTATGCGCTTTATTCTGTTCCCAGTTTTCAGTTCTCAGTTCCCAGTTCCCAGTTCTCAGTTCTGAGTTGTCGCTCTGTGCGCTTATCTTTACTGCCGTTGCTGTTGCCATTGCCAAGTTTTTGTCTAGTTTTGGTTTTTTCATTCGTCTTACTTTTTTGTTTTTTTGTAAACTTTATCGTGCGTCTCGCTCTGACGCTTTAGCATATTTGTTGTGTGTGCTTCTGCAGCGCTCTCCTTAATTCTTTCTACCTTCCTTTGAGCACACACACACACCCACCGCCCACACGCATCTTGACTTGTTCCTTACATTTCGCGTAGTCAGTGCTGTAGCGTAGTAAGTGGATGAGGCATATTAGTTTCGACTTTAGTTTGCTTTGTGCATTTTAATATAGATATATGTCAATCATAATTAAATATATTATTGTTCAGTTACATACATATATGTATCTGTCTATTTATTGTTAATTTAAATTATCATTTGTCTATGAATTTCAGACAATCAAAGTTAAAATGAAGTTCGTCTTTTTTTGAATTCATTAGTTACTCAACTCATTTTAATATCCTTTTACAGGGTATTTTGTTAGTCGCTTTCTGTTATCTTATCTTATTTGTTTTTCTTCTTCTTTCGTCTTATTCAACTTTAACTAATACTTCTTGTTCTTCGTCATCTGCTGCTACTTCTACTTCTTTCCATTTGATGTGCCTTGCCTTGCCTTGTCTTGTGCACATCCTACGTGGGTTTCATCATCATCGTCATCATCACTGGATTTATCATAATCGTCATTATCGGCAGTTGTTTATTTTTGCGACTTGCTTTAGCGCATTCCTTGGCCCCCAACTTAGGTACACGATATTAATCTATATATGTATATATATGTACGTACACACACACGCACAGGCATCTGCATAAGTATGCGCGCGTGTGTGTGTGTGTATTTGTATTCTCTCTCGCTCTGTCTCTGTGTGCCTTTCTCCAATTCTAATTATTGAATTTGCATTTGTGGATATATCCATTTTCGTTTTCTGTGAATTTCGCAATAATTTTTATTTCTTTGCGAAACAGAAGCCGTTACTTTTTGTTGTTGTTGTTGTTGTTGTCGTATATTCTGTTACCTTACATATGTACATATGTACTACGTGGAAAATGTTTACACAATTTGGTGCAAGTGCCACCAATCAAGCGATTAAATATCATTCGATATGTACATATACAAATATCAAGATATTTAAAGATATGTATGTACATATGTATGTATGTATGTGTATTGATTTATATGCAGGAATGCATGTATGTATGTATGTAGTATCATATGTCATTGCTTACGGTGCAAAAATCTGTATCTTTTCTATAAAATGCGTATGGTGTTCTTGTCCACTCGATACCTACGTACTTACATATCTACATGTATGTACATATATGGAGATATCGCCATATAAATATAGATAGTTTTGTATATTTAAAGAGAATTCTATATAATGTTTTCGCAAGGACTTTATGTTTTGGGCACGAATACAAAAGTTTTAACAAATATTTAGTTAACTTTATTTTTAAAAAATAATTAAATGAAAATACATAAATAATGAGATTAGTTAAAGAGTTAAGTTCACATTTCGAATGGGTCAAAACTAAATGCATTGAAAATACTCTAAAAAAATTAACAACAATTTGATGTTGCATATTCTTAATGATTTGTGGTATAGTTTATTATATTTTTGAACATATGCTTAAGGTACTATATACAAATAGAAGTGTTATGCATATATTTATTTACATTGTATATTGATAATATCTATTGATAAATATTTTCTAATATATCACAGCTAGTTACAGTTAGGGCATACTTTAATGTACATTTATATGTATGTATATGTATTTAAAACAAAAAATATGCACAGATATACGATTAGGATTCTTTTTCCAAAGGTGTTGAATTTCCAATTCTCTCTCTCTCCCAATCTACATTTATATGTCTTTCTGTTGGCTTTGCTGCGTATCTTCAACTAACTCATCATATAACATACATATATGTATGTACATATTTACATACGTATATACATATGTATAGATATATACATATATTATATGTATAGCTATTTAGCTGCTCTTCCGGATCCATTGTTATAGCAAGTAGATGTGAATTATCATACAGATTGTGTGCTCATTGTCGTGAGTTTGTAAATTACCACGCACATGTCGAAAAGATCGAAAAAGTATAGCCGAAATGGGCAACAGTCAGTATATACAAAACTATGTATGTATGTATGTATGTATATAGAAATCTGACATGAAATTTTAGTTAAATACAGTTATTTAATCTACATACATATAATTATGTTTGATATTTAATTTTAGAATATTTCAAAAATTAGATATATGTTATTTTCCATAGTACTCTGAACTTGCCTTTTTTCCAATTCGAGCAGCACAATGACCGTTCTTATTAGAGTTCTATTTAAAATCTATGATGGCCTATTTAATTGTTTTTTTATTTATTTTTTATTATTATTATTTTTAAGCCAAAATGCAATTAAAGAATGAAAGAGAAATAAACAAGAAGAATAATAAACAAACTTTTTCTGTGAAGTTTGAAATTAAAATTCTAAATTTCTGCATAATTCCAATTTATGCTAATTTCCAATTGGAAGCGAGCTACTCACTCACTGTATGCGCGTGTGTGTGTGTGTAGGTATGTATGCGTATTCACATCTTTATGCTTTTCGCATTCCTCTTCCTACATTTGCACAATTTGATTGTACTCAATTTTTGCGCATTTTATGGTTACAGGGTATAAGAAGAAGCGCGCACTATTTCTTTCAATAGATACTTTCTAAGTCAACGACAGCGTTTAGAATTTATCTAGTGCGCGAACACACACACACACACACACACACACACACACGGGCAAACATATGTATGCGTGTAAGTATAAGCCATGGCATGTGTGTGTGTGTGTGTGTGTGTGTGTGTGTAAATCTATCAGTGCGCCAACTTCGTCTTCGTTCTTTGCGATGTGTGTTCCTCAAGTCTTCAGCGGTGTTTCTCTCTCTCTCACTCGCTCTTTCTCTCTTACATTTGGTCTAGGTGTATATGTGTGTGTGTGTGTGTCTGTTCGTGTCCGCAAATATGCTCACACAAATATTAAATTGTACGTACCATTGCTTTCCACCCCCTCCTCCTCATCCTTTGTGTCTTCGCAGCCGCTCACCGTCCGTGCGTTGTATAAATTTTCTGTGGAACTGTACAATAGCTAAATAAAAAAATAAAAAAAAAACAAAGTTAAAGCACACAGACCAACTACGACGATGGCGACGACACAAGAGGTTGAGTTAAGTATTAAATGTACGTGCGCTACACAGCGAGTAAGCAAGACAGAGAACAAGAGGGCGAGCGAGAGAGATAGATAAAGCGAGAGATATGGATAGATGCATGTGTATTGTAGTTATGTATGGCTAGTAAGTGTAAGTAGCGTGTATTTGTTTTTCATCGTCTCTTTGTTGGTGTTGTTGTTTTTCTTTAATAGTTGTCCGTTCGGCACTTTGGCTGCGACTTGGACTACGACTTTAGCACACAGAAAGAAAAAAAAAATAACTAAAGCACCGAACGGGCCAACAGGAACAGAAAATAGCAACAACAAGAAGAAGAGACAAATGTTGAGTTTCTTGACTTTTCTGCCATTACTATTTAGTAACAGCAGTCAGGCTTTCGTCTCTCTCTCTCTCTTCATTTGTGTATGTGTGTGCGCGCTCTTAGAGTTCGCCGGCAGTAGCTGCTGCGCTGCTCTGCTGCTCTGTTGCTGCCGCTCTTACTCATTCATTATCCATGCTCATGCATTTTGTATGTTTGTTATAAAATGTAATATTTCCTCATATGTAAACCGCGAGCGACTTTAACATTAACGTCGCCGTTGCCGTTCGCTTCGGCGTCGGCATCGACGTCGGCGTCGGCGTCGACGTTGATGTTGATGTTGACGTTAACGTTGTATTCATTACTGTTGCCATTGCTGTTTTTCTTTACTATGGTTTCAATTTATTTAATTTTATTTTAAACTCTAAACAAAAGAGCTTGCAGAGTCGACTCTTGGACAACACAATGAATGCTAATGGCTGGAATAAGGTGCGGGGAATCAAGTGTAGCGAGGGGTTGGCGGTAAAGGAGGGAGGTTACCGATTGAACGTTCCATATGCGGGCAGGGCATATAAAAACACACACACACACACACACACACACACATTCACATGCACATGTAGTTATGAATGTATGAATTCCTGTATGCATGTATGTATGTATGTGTGTGTTTGTCTTTATAAATTATACAGATATTCCATACATGTGCATAGTTATGTTTGTAAGTATACTAACGTGTGCACATACATACAGATATTATTGTAGTTATATTCAGACAAGAAGAAAAAGACATGGAGACGGGAATTGTACGTACGTACATACATACGTATAAGTACGTTCGCTCGTACAAATATGTATTGCAAATTGGTTGGGTTTTCAGTTCCAGTTTCCAGGTCGTTGCTGGTGTCTCTAACTACGGCTGTGTGTGTATGTGCATGTGCATATACATACATATGTACATGTATATGTGTGTGCGAGTCGCTGTAAGCGTTTGCGTAGTTATTGCATGTTCTTATTTCTTGTTTCTATTTGCGAGACTGAATGCAGTTTCTAGATCTTATGATTTCCTTCGTTTTCTTCTTCATCGTCATCTTCTGCTACTCAGTGCGCGATCCCATCGAAATTTGACTTTGCCATTTTACTGTTCGTGTTGTTGTTGCTGTTTCGCTTGATTTCCATCATTTGAATAGCACAAGAAGCGCGTTGTCGTCATCTGGAACTGGTTCAGGAATTTCACATTCCTCGCTCCATTGGAAAACTCGCATCGGCGCATTTCAGTGTTGATCATTGTGTGCATTTGATTAGGTGCTGTAAGTGTACGTACATATTTATTTTTTTATTTTATTTTTTTTTTATTTTTATTTTTTTTTTTATGTTGTACCATTTTTTAGTGCAATTTGTGCAATTTTAGAATTGATCGTATAATTAGCATTTAAATTTTTATTTTTTTTTTGTTTTTTTTTTTTTATCAATTTTATGCTTTGCATATATTTTGTTGCAATGCTACATATTTGGAAAGCTTAGCGTTTTATCTCTTGTTTTTCTTGCATAAATTACATATACATACATTGTAAGTATGTGTGTGTGTGTGCTTGTATGTGGCAACTTTTAGCTGATTCCTTTTTTGCCTCAGCTGTATGAAAAAGTTGTACTCGTTCTCAAGTAATATGCAGATGTTTGCTTTGCTTGTCTTTACTTCAGGATGCAAAGCCCTTGGCATTTTGCGTAGTTTTTGTGTGCAGCAACACCCGCAGTTAGCCCACTGCTCCTACTCCGCTCTCTCACTGTCTCTCTGTCCCTCTCTGAATGTCTTACACTCACACTCCCACCACAGCTAGCAGCAACGACTTGAGTTCTCCCTTTGGCCGTCCTTGCTTACCCTTTTAAGCGTACACACACACACACATACTTGCGCACACATAGATTTATTAAGAGAGTGGGAGAGCGAGAGCGAGCGAGCGCGAGAGAACATGAATTTATCGTGTTGTAGTTTCTGTGGCGGTTAACCTCACCTCACCTCAGCTCTCTCAACCGTCTCTTCACCCCTCCCCCTTGCATTCATGCCTTTAGTAGCAGTCATCCGGCTCATAGAGTTTATTTTATTATTTCGTTTCGTTACGATTTTTGCTATTATTTATTTGTTCGCTTCTCACTGTCTATGTGTGAGTGTGTGCGTGTGTGTATATATGTGTGTGCATGTTTTTAAGTTTAGTTTTTTTTTTTTTTTTTTTTAGTTTTGACTTGTTTTCTTTTGTGTAATTTTATTTTCGTTTACGTCTGTGTGTGTGTGTATCAAGTTCGTATGCATGTAAGTGTGCGTGTAGCTAGCTACGACAGTAAGAATTGTATTACCGTTGTTGTTGCTGTTGCTGTTGTTGTTTTTGGAATCTACACAATAATAAAAATGCTCGAGTCTCATATATAGATTGGGTTGCTCTCGAAGGTGACAAAGCAGGGGCAGGGGATTGCTTGTTTGTGCGTGTGTACATGTGTGTGTGTGTGTGTTTATTGTGTGCGTGTTTTTATTTTCTTGAATTTCAATTTTTTCCTCTCTTGTTGTTTCTTTTCTTACTTTTATTTATTTAGTTTTCGTCTACGTTTGTTTTTTGTTCGTATGTATTTTTTATATTTCTCCGACTCTCTCATTATTAATAAATAGTTTCTTGTTCTCTGTATTCCATTTCAGTACCCAAATCGCCGCCACTTCAACCGCGTCAACGTTTTCCGTCGTCTTTTCCAATAAAACCAAAAGAATAAGAAATAAATTGAGAAAAGAAATTTAATTAATTAATTAAATTAGAAACATACAAATATCCGAATAAAGGAAAAACGCAGCAAACATTTCGCCGCACAGTTTTGTCGGGACGCGGCGAATTCGGTAGCCACTTGTTGAATTTGTTGTTGCTCGTTTTTTTTTTTCGTTTGTCGTTTTTCGGCTGTTTTGCTTTGAAGTCCAATGTCGCCGCCACAGCGAGAACGTGGATAAATAACGGCAGTGCGACGCTAGAGAGGAGCAGAACTGGCATGCAGCTGGCTGGCTGGCCGGCTGGCTGCTCACACGCCTCCATCTCTAACTGCTCCGACTGCTGTTTCAGTTACAATAATTCCAACTACGATTCCAATTCCAATTCCAAATTCCATTCCACAACGACGCCTCACGAGACCAGGGCTACATCTTCAACAACAACAGCAACAAAAAGAAAAAACAACAAGAACAACAATAACAATTCCAGCCACATATCCTGATCTCTTGATACTCCATCAAAATGGACGCCGAGATATGCAATCCGCAATTATGTCGCATTTGCATTACATCGCACACAAACTCCATGCAAATGATTTCCATATTCGGCGAGGATTCCCTTTGGCAAAAGATCACAACATTGGCGGATGTTAAGGTAAGAAAATTGACTGCAAAACTTTAATGTAAACACAAGACTGTAATCTTTCCAATCAGACTATAGCTTAGCATATCCATGGTATGTGTAGGCTGTCCAATCAGAGCTGTCAACTAGAATATTTAATGTTTCATGCAGCCCTCGACTTTAGATTCTGTTCATGAACTTTGTCGTTCGTGTAGAAAAATCTATCTAGAAATCCACTAATTTCTTCAATTTTAAACTAAATTTATTTAATTCGAGTTCAAGGTTTGTTTTTCAGTTTTCTGTTTTATTTAATTTTATTTTTATTTTTTATTTTTTATTTTTATCGCGAAATGCGACACAGAGAATTGAAACTGCGGTAGTTGTAGCTGAGAGTGGAAGACTTACTTGATTCGAGCTCAAGTTAGATAAAAAATAATTAACAAACTCAGATTACGAGCAGTAAATCATAAAAGACTCTACTATCTAGTAGATATCATATATCTAGTATATTCGTATGTATATAAACATATATATCTTTTTATATGAATTCCAATTTGAATATACTTTTACGCTGATTAGAGTTTTGAACATTTATAAAGCTTCACAAAGGCATCTACAAGAATGTGAATAAAACAAAAATATATATATATATTTTTTTTTTAAGAATTTTATCTATAGAAATTATAAACTTCAAAGTTGACAAGTAAACAAAACTATTTTTAGGACATCGTTGATGACGATATGTAAGCTACTGAA
This sequence comes from Drosophila koepferae, assembly GCA_030914345.1. Taxonomy (NCBI): domain Eukaryota; kingdom Metazoa; phylum Arthropoda; class Insecta; order Diptera; family Drosophilidae; genus Drosophila; species Drosophila koepferae. The sequence continues at coordinate 13,451,712 of JAUESR010000196.1, read as the reverse complement.
CTAGTTCATTTATGTGAATTAATGGTTAATTTCTTTCACACTAATATTTCCTTAAGATGGGGTGAAATATGTATATTTTGTTAGTTAAAATGGTAGTTCATTAGAACTAGTTCAATTGCATAACTAAAAGAAATAAGAGATAACAGAACATAGGGCAGTATTATTTTAAAGCCATGTTATTCAGATATTTATTGCGAACTAGTTTCATTTAACGTCTCAATATAATGAACAATTACTAAACCTAACCTAAGCAATTTGCATAAATACATAGATACATAAAGGAATCTACTGGCATCATTGATTGCAATTTTTTGCAGTTATGATAAAATTATAGAATAACAAGAAAAGGAACTAAAGTTTCAGCTTAATGAACTGGTTAACTGAACTGATCTGATTAAGATAGAAATAAACCAATGATCAGATGAACTGATTCAACAAGTTGAACTTTGACAATGAACATTGAACAACTTGAACTACCAATGAAATCAATGTTCAAATGAACTGATTCAACAAGTTGATTTGACAATGAACATTGGTTCATTGGAACTAATTAAGTATTGAACGAATGAATTAACTGAACTGAGCTGATTGAGATAGAAATAAACCAATGATCAGATGAACTGATTCAACAAGTTGAACTAGCAATGAAATCAATGTTCAAATGAACTGATTCAACAAGTTGATTTAACAATGAACATTGGTTCATTGGAAGTAATGAAATATTGAAATGAGCTGAAACAACAAGCTGAGCTAGCTACTCAGGTGTTCTTCGCTCCAAACGGATACAACAACTTTATAAAGTCAATATATGTATGTATGTATGTGTGCATTCTATACATACTTACATATATCTTATATAGCTTCCACACTAATGTATTAACATATTTCATAGAATAGCCACAATTCACAGCATTTTTTTTTATCTTTTCACAGTAACTGACATTAAATAAAAACAACAGCAGCAAAAAAAAAGCGTTTCGTTTCGTTTGCTTTTGTCTGTTTATTTTTTTTCGTAATTCTTTTTTCTGTTTGTTTGTTTCTTTGGATCAGTTTCAGCTCGGTTAGTTTTTGGTATTATAAATATATACATATACATATAATTATGTATTATATATATATTCATATATTTAGGGTGAATACGGCTTTTAGCCATGGAATCTTATACATATGCACATATGTGTGTATATTTGTTCATATCTTTTTTTTTTTTTAAGTGGAATTTCTTCTGTTTCTTGTGTTTAGATTTCTTTCGTTTGCTGCTTTTGTAAAATAATTTACCGTTTCAATTGCTGCTTATGCTAGTCTGCTTATAAATACACACACACACACAACTATGCACATAAATTTTTCTTCTTTTGTTTGACGTCTCTCACAGACGTACACACACACACACACACACACATGCATAGCTATGCACATGTGAATGTATAATTCATATGTTTGGTTTAATTCCATAAATTTTTCTTTTACAATTTTGTTGTCTGCGTTGCTGTTGTTATTGCTTCTCGCATATGCGCTCTCGCGCGCTCAAAACTGCGCTCAGCGCTCTCCGCTCTTGCTTGCTCTCGTCTATTGCTATCTCGCTTGCGCCGCGCTCTCTCGGCATGCGGCGGCACTCATTCACTTAGTTTGTAGTAGAGTCGGCTTAGACGTTCGTTGGCCCCTTTGCCACCCAAAAAGGGGGCGGGACGCAGCTGACGGAACTGCGAACTGCGACAACGACGACGGGAACTCTTGTTCCTCTCACCTCAACGCCGACGTCGTCGTCGTCATCGTCATCGTCGTCGTCGTCGTCGTCGTCGTCGTTATAAACTTCGCTTGCTTTGCGCTGCGAGCGCTGCTTTGATTTTATTCATTTCATTCCATTCCATTCATATATTTTGTCCGTTGTTTTTGTTTCTCATATACAATTTATTTGTTGCTTGTAATTTTTCCTGAATGTGAAATGATTTTCTGGTTTTCTGGCTGGTTCAATTTGAGAGCGGCTTAGTCTTACTCTTTTTCTCTCTGTCTCTCTCTTTCTGTCTTGTATTATAAATTATTCAGTTTTATTCATTTGCTTTGCATTTATATTTCTTTCATTATGAAATATAAGATGGTAAGCAGATCGCATTTATTATACTTGAAATGAATGCACACACACATACACACACACATACGCACACGCACACAGAGTATATGCATACTTGAGTATTTCTTTGTATGTATGTGTATTTATTTTTGTAGCTCTGCTAATTCTTGTGTAAATAAAACAGTTTTTCCATATCAAGGTTTCTGTTTAACGAACATGATTATATGTACCTATCTACCTCTGCCTCTACCTACATACATACCTCTATCTACACCTATCCTCTATTATTTCTATTTTGTTCATTAAATAATAAACACACACACACACACAGACGAAACCTGTTGAGACGTTTTCTGTTTCTTTCCTTCTTTATTATTATCATTTTTTCTTCTTTTTTTGGTCTATTGTTCCTTTGGCTTTACAAATTGATTGTGATTTAGTTCGTCGACCCAAAAAAAAAAAAAAGTCAGAAAATGCGTAAATACCAAAAATAAATATGTATAAAAAGAACAAACATCTCCATATATACATACATATATGTATGTATATATTATTGATTATTTTGTATAGCATATTCATAAAAACATGTACAAGTAAATGCATATATACCTATTTATATAATATGTATAATCTATGTATATACATCTATATAATATACATATTAATATATGTTTTTATTAAGTAAAAATATTGAACATTGACAAATAGAGTTAAACGAAAACTTGTTTTGCTCTTGTATTGTAATTTGTAATTTCATTTGTATTTTTTAAAGAATTTGTTGTATTATATAATTTTATAGTATTCGTTGCATCTCAAATATTAATTTGTAGCAGTGTTGATATTATTATTGTTATTATTATTTTTATTCAAAAGCATTCTAAATGTACTATTAATTATAGCTTTAAGAAATCTTAGTAGTATTTTTAGTAATAATAAAATATTAAAAATAATAAAGCTAAAATTTAATATATGAATGTGAATAATAGTCAAAATATTATTAATAAAAAATAATAAAAAAAATTCTAAAATTTATATAAGAAATACTAATTATACTAAAAATAATAAAATAAAATTTAAGTATTTAAATTAAAGTATTTAATCATTTTTATTATATTTTACTATTAGCATTTCCTTTATAAATTTTAGCTTTATTATTTGTAATTTTTTTTTTATTAGTAGTGTTGTAGTGGCGGCCCGATAATAAGTACAAAATCGTTATTTTCTCGACTTTATTTAGTGTAAAAGCTGTGTCTTTTGTTTTCTTCGTAGTTAAGTGTAGAGAGTCGTAATGCCAAAAAGGAATGTAGGAAGAATATCCTAATCGCCAATTGCGAACCAGTAGGAGAACTGGAGTGGGAGTTATGCTATTAACAGAGCATAACACTGGCAATAGCATAGCATGTTAACGTGAGGGAGGAGCAGCTCCTGTTAATGCAATCTGACATTAACAAGTGTATTTAGTATTTTTTTTTAAATTATTCGTACTTTTTGTATTCCGTATTTATAGTATTTAGTAATATTAGTATTTAGTATATTTAGTATAACTATTATAAATATCAATATAAAAAATATATTTTTAGTATTATTATTGTCTAAGGCTACTCCACACAAGATTCTAACTGAATCCTGTACTCTGAGCTCCTGCCTTCTTTCCAGTATATAATAAACTTTCTGGCAGTTCGCTCTTTTCTTCTGTCTACATTTCGTAGTAGAATGTAAATTTCGCAGACATAGCAGAGATGATGTATTCATCATAAGGCAGGCTTGAGCTAATATTGAATTAATTCCCTGAGCATAGGTAATGGGATCAATGGGACCCAGCTTAAGGATCAATAGATCTTTCTGAATGTGTATATGTATTTATCATAATGACTTTCCATTGCAACCTTGCAGATCGACAAGAATGACACCTTACCGCAGCAGGTGTGTGTGAGCTGTGCCAAGACAGCGATCTCGGCGTGCCTGTTCAAGAAGAAGTGCGAGGATGCCGACAACTTCTATCGGCAGCAGCTGCTGATCAAGAAGATCGAGGGGCACACAGGCGAGCCGAGAAACGACGCGGAGGCAACGGTTGCTGATGGCGCTCCAGCTGCTGTTGGTGGCGGGCAGGCGAAGAGCAACAGCCAAAGCAACAGCAACAGCAACCGCAATAGAAATAGTCACAGCAACAGCAGCAGCGGCAGCAACAGCAACAGTGGCAGCAGCAGTGGTAGTAGCAGCAGCAGCAGCAGCAACAGCAGCTCCGATGATGACGACGACGACGAGGAGGAGGATAATGGCAATGAGGAAGAGGAGGAAGAAGGCGTGGCCAAGAATACGAGTACACAGAGTAGACACGCCAAGAGCAATGGCCATCAGATGGAGCAACAGCAGCAGCAGCAGCAGCAGCAGCAGCAGCAACAGCAGCTATCAGAGGAGCACGAGCTGGAACAACAGCACGGGCACGTCCAGGAGCAGGAGCAGGATCATGGCGAGCAGCTGGAGCAGCAGATGCAGCTAGATGAACAGGATGAGCCATTGCCACTGTCCTCGCACGAGGACAACGAGATGAATCAGCAATTGCCCTTCAATTCGATCCGGCTGATGCAGGAGTATATGCAGCGGAACATGAATAAGTTTCCCAATGGCAATGGTCGTCATGTCCTGGCTGCCGCGGACGATGGCGACGAGGAAGACGACGACGATGACGAGGATGATGATGAGGAGATGTCGCTGCCATTGATACCAGAGATCGAGCTAATCACGCCCTCCGATCCGGATCCAAGCATGCTAACGGGTAGCGACAACGATGCAGCTGGTCTGCTCAATGGTGGAGTCAGTTCTGCTGCTGCTGCTGCTGCTGCTGCCGCCGCCGCCGGCGCTGGCGATGGCGGTGTCCATGCAGCAGCTGCAGCTGCAGCGGCTGTGGCAGCTGCGGCTGCTGCCGCCGCTGCGGCGTCCGGTGGTCGAGGCTTTCAGTGTCCGCACTGCTATCACAGCTTCGAAATGAAGCAGATACTCAAGGCGCACATGCAGAGCGTGCACGGGACACCGGGACCCGTCTACGAGTGCACCAATTGCCGCAAGACCTATTTCTACAAGCGTTTTCTCGAGAAGCACATACGGCGCGGTCGTTGCGTCAAAAAGCGACGCAATCAAACGTAAGTTATGGCATTCATAGTCCTCGCCAGAGTTTCGCTAATGTCTTCTCCAACATGCTTACAGTCGCCCCATGGTGTGCTCCGACTGCCATGTGCTCTTTCCCACCGGCCATCATCTGGGCTGGCACAAGCGCACCGGCTGCCCCTCCAAGGCGGCCAAGATGTGAGTTGAGCAATCGAGGAGAGCGGAAGTCAGAGACTTCAATCAATTCAATCTCTTACCAATCTCTCTTGCAGGCCCTTGCAGCAGCTGTTCAAGCAGAACATTGTCCAGTTCAATAACTTTCCGAAGCGCGTGGCGCCACGCAAACCGCCGCCACCAGATGCGGCTGCACTGCATATTAATAATCGCAAGTAAGTGATGACTGAATCTCTTTTGATTCACATATTGATGATTTACCTCCTGCTTCTCAGACTGGGCTTGACCAACAAGCGTAAGGGACGCACTCGCATTAAGCTGGATGCCAAGAAGATCGCCCTGGCCAAGCAGCTGATTCTGCGCGAGGCCACGACCACGGTGATTGCTAACGAACTGAATATTTCGCGCACATTTGCCTGGCGTCTGCGCAAGAGTCTGGTGAATGGCGTCAGTCTGCATGAGCGTGTCGTGGATCAGGCTAGCGAGGAGCAGCAGCAGCAGCAGCAGCAGCAGCAGCAGCAGCAGCAGCAACAACAGCAACAACAGCTGCAGCTGCAGCAGCAATTGCAACAACAGCAGCATTTGGAGCAGCAGCAGCTAGAGCAACAGCAGCTAGAACACGAGCGTCAGCAGCTGGCCTTGCCCTACAGCCATCTGGGCCTGGGCCTGATCAAGGAGGAGCAGCTGGACAGTGATGATGAGCAACAACAGCAACAGCAACAGCAGCACTCAGCGCTTCACATTGACGATGAGCTGGCAGCGCATGGCAACATCGACGGCGGCGGCGGCGGCGGCGATGGAGCCGATGGCCTTGTCGATGAAGGCGATAATGATGGCATTGGCGACATTGGCGCCGAGGAGACAGCCGGCTATGCCGATGGCGAGGACGATGTCTGCGGTCTGTTGCAACACAATGGCTATGATATGCGTGCCCAGCTGGAGGAGCATAGTCCGCTGGACGAGGCCGTCGACATGGAACACGAGCAGCTTGGCAAGCGAGGCGTTTCAGTATCACCCAATGGCATGCTGCCGGCACGTGCTGACGTTGAGGCATACCAGCGCCTGTTGGCGGGATCGCATCATTTTCCGCACATTGTAAACGCACAGCATTTGCAGCAACAGCAACAGCAGCAACAGCAGCAACAACAGCAGCAACAGCAACAGCAAAAGCAGCAGAAGGTCGCACACAATGGAACGATGCCCATGTTGACGCGTTATCCACCCACAGTCGTTGCGGCCAAGTGAGTCAAGTCGAGTCCAGCAACATCCATTGACACTTTCATTGCGAATGTCTGCAGAATGCATTCATTACATATTTTGATTTACATATCTTGATTCAGTTGTCGTTATAACTAAACCTATCTATGTTAACTTGAGTAAATTGAGTCTAAGTATTAAAGCTTTGAGTAGTCTCAAATTAGCTGTATATGGAATGCTGTATAAGCCAAGTTTTCTATCTAACGTTTAAGTTTGCTATCAATTTCTGCTTACTTTATGTAGTCAAAATTTTAGATCAGTTTGATTTTAGATCAATTTAGTTTTAGATCAATTTGAAATTTGCTTCTATTTGGTTCGGATTGCCTCTCAATTTTCAGTTAGCATTAGCTATATAGACCTTTAAGCTTGTATATTCATATCAAAATGTTTCATAGATTTTGTGTAAGGAGTGTCATGTTCAGTAAATACTGAAGATTAGTTGCGGATCTTCATTTTCATTAGGTGTAAAAAACTTGTCCTTTTTCTAAAGCAATGTTATGCAGCTCTTGCGTTCATTGACTTCTCTTTGACACAAATTCTCTCTCTCTCTCTCTCTCTCTCTCTCTCTCTCTCTCGCTCACTGTCTTCATCTCTATACACTGCTATCTCTTTCGATACATTAAATATAATGCCGCGAACTAATTAAGTAACTCTCTTGCAGTCACGCTTTGCCCGTCAACCTGTCCCTGCGCTCCATCAACAGCAACGAGAGGTGAATATCAATATATGAATAAGCATGCTGACTCTTTCTAATGCTTTTTTTCTGTCCCTCTCTCACTCTCTCTCTCTCTTAGCAATGGTAGCTCTGGCAGCAATGCAGCTCCGCCTGTCCCTCACTCGCATCATCATCAACAGCAACACCAGCAGCAACACCAGCAGCAACAACAGGCAACACATCAGCCTGGCAAGAAGCCGCGCAAGCCGAATGTTTTTATCGACGATGAGAAGTATGCGATGGCCAAGCTGTTAGTGGCCCAGAATGCATCGACAATGGAGATAGCGCGCGCTCTGAACGTCTCCCAGATGACGGCCTGGAAGGTGCGCGATGCCATATTGAAGGGCGTGCCGCTCTCGTATCGCAACAAGCGCAGCGAGGTGCGTGACGATGCAGCAGCACTGGCTGCCAAGGAGCAACAACAGCAGCAACAGCAGCAGCAACAGGAGCAACAGCAACGTCATCAGCAGGAGCTGCAGCGGCAGCAACAGTTGCAGGAGCTGCAACAGCAGCAAATTGAGCTGATCAGCAAGCAGCAGCAAAAGCAGCAACAGCGCCAGCAACAGCAAGAAATGTTGCTGCAACAGCAACAACAACAGCAACAGCAACAGCAACAACAACAGCAGCAGCAGCAGCAGCAGCAACAACAACAACAGCAACAGCTGCGTCATACACCAGCGGAAACATCACATTATCAACAGCAGCAGCAATCGGCCTCCTTGAATGGCGGTAAACTGTTGCATACGCGTCGCCGCTTGAAGGCCGCGGAGCGTGAGCTGCGCGACAAGGAGATCACACGTGAGATACTCGAACTGATCAAGGAGGACAGCAATATACAATATTGGAAGGTGTCCGCTCGCCTGGCCGAGAAGGGCATCAATATATCGCCGTCGTCTGTCTGTCAGAAACTCAAGTCGATGGGCATCCATCGGCGCTGGAAGCCCGGCGATAAGCCACCAATGCTGGCAATTAGTCAACTCAAGGCGGCCACTGTGGCGGCCGCTGCGGCAGCCACTTTGGCAGCGAATGGGGCCAACTTCGGTCTGCCCAATGGGGTGAATGTGGCGGGAGTCGGGGGCATGGTTGACGATGTGTTTGAGCAGCAGCAGTTCGATATGGGCGGACCACATTTTCTCAGTGCCTTTACGCGCTAGATGCCGGTCATCGATAGTCGATAGTTGATAATTGATAGTTGATAGTCGATAAATCAGACGAGGACTTATTAATTGGGGCGACAACGATAAACGATAACAGTGTGAGCTTTAGGCCCATTGAACAATACGAAAATAACGAAATAGGTAAAGAAAACAAACAAAAATGTATCAGATTTTTAGTTATCGATAACGATAACGTTGACAAATGACATACAGACATGCTATCCGATGCCGATTGATTGACAATACTAAATAACCAATAATAAATGACCAATTTTTGATTCATGATATCGATAACGATACCAAGTGATCACAAGCAACAAATGTGCATTGCGATAACATTGACTGTAGCAGCGCTATCGATTGTGATTTCGATAACTGCTATTGATGACTGCACTCTCTGTTAACAATATTGATAACGATATCGATAAGTGACGTTAATATTGAGTATAACAATAATGCGGACAATATTAGCGCCGATAACAATAGCGATAGCGATAGCGATGACAGTGACATTAACTATAACCATAACGATAACGATAACGATAACGATAACTTTGACGTATACTGATTACGACGACAAATGCCTCCCGGTCCCGCCCACTGCAATTTCCCTAACTAATTAAGTATTACACACATTCACACACACACACACACACACACACATTCACACACACTTGCACAGTAGTAACAAAATTGGCAACAACAATTTGTATTTTTTATATAGTATTTAAATGTGCAAATCGTGCGCTGCATTCAACTACATCAAATGTATTATATATATATATATAAATATATATATATATCATTTTTTTTATTAGATCGGTAGTGAAACGCATATAGCACATATATGATATGCTATGCATTCCTAGAATGTAAGACACACATTTAGACACACTCACACACACACACGCAAAGCGGTCATTCCAAAACATAAAACAAAAACCATTTGGTCAACTCTTTTTCCATACATATGTATAAACATATACATATATATCTATTACTTTTATACTATATAACAAAAATTTTTTTTTTTTTTCATTTTTTAAATTATGTTAAATGTCGGTATTTCTTTTTTTATATAATTTGTATTTTGTATTAAATCAATTGTTTTAGTCGTTAGTTGAAACGTTTTGGACTTTTGAAACTCTGGAGCCGTTAACTTTTTTTTAAACTGAAAAAAAAAAAAAAATACAATAAGCTAGTATTTATTAAATACTGTCAAACATACTAAAGCAAAATGATGTATGTATGTGAATGTGAAAATGTGAATGGTTAATGTTAACTGAACATTTATTTATTTTTTATTTTATTTGATTTGATTTTTTTTTTGTACAACTTTTAGTATAAAATTATATCTATATAGCTATATAGAGATGTATTATTATATATATATATATATATATATATATATATTTTATTTTTGGCGTATTAGCTAATAAATGAAGGCTATATACAATACATTACAAAATACACACACATACACATATGTAGATTGCAATTTGCAATTTATTAAAGTACTGAATTTTAATTTTAGTGAAATATCATTATTATTTGTATCATCATTATCATTATTATTATCATTATTATTATGTTAACTTATGCATTAATGGAACAAATGAAAGCGAAACTAGAGACAACACAACAACAACAAGAACAACAAACTACAACTAAACAAAAATACAAAAAAAAAAAAAAAAACAAAAAACAACAACAACAATAACAAGTGCAATTACAACAATAATAAGCAACAAGAAACAACAACAAAATTATTATGCAATAATAATGTGTTGAAAAACAAAATGTAATTTATTTCTTTTTTGCTGAGAAGCGCATAGAAAAGCATCATTTTTTTTTTTTTGAAAACACTATTTTATTTAATTATTATTTGTATCTTTTATTTAGAGTGCAATAGCTGAAATTGTTAAAACATTTAGATATTATGTGAGCCCATGTAACCCTCCCGCGCACACACACACACTCACACTTAAGACAAGCGAACAATATTTAATTAGCCAATTAGACGAAAATAAGAAACAAAAGAGATATGAAACGAAGAAGACAACACTTACATAAAAAACAAACAAATAAACAAATACTGAGAATTCTATTTATTTACAATATATATTTTTACGATTAAAATACATAAATATATATAAACAAAATTATATATATATATATATAGTTTATTTTTGGATCGTCAAGACGATTGATTGTATTTGCAGCTTAGCTTCTTAAACTAAGGTCTAACGCAGCTGGAGAGAGAGCGAGAGAGCAGTAGAGTGAGGGAGAAAGGAGGCGAGAGCGAGTGCATGAACTCTCAACTGAGCGAGATTGTGTTGATCGATATGTCGATATCGATACTTTAGTATTTTTTGTAATTTGAAATTGTAAACCCCCTCCAAACACACACACACACACAAGCCCCTATATATACATCATACTTATAGATATGTGTATATAGTTAGTATTCTCAGTTTACTATTCAAATATATATATTTTTTTTTCAGCTCTTTTTTTTTTGTATGCAATACAAACATTATAAAAAAAAATGTATTATTAAAATTATTTATAAGCAAAGAAAAAATAAGAATAAACCACAAAAAAAAAAAAAAAAAAAAAACAAAAAAAAAAAACAAATGCAAACAACAACAAATAGAACTGACGTGCCTATGTAGCGATAAAAAAAAACAACTGAAACTTTCCTCTCCAAAAATCTGAAAAGATGAAAATTATAAATAAATTACATAAAACTAATTTAAATACAAAAAAAAAAAAAAAAAGATACAAATATAAATAAATAAAAACAAAACGTAACAAAATACAAAAAAAAAAAAAAAACATAAAGTATAAAAAACAAGAATGAATGTAATCAAAATACACACACACAGCGAGTTTATGGAGTTAGACTTTATTCTAGTTGTAATTCGTGGACTGTGCCACACCCACACGCTCATAAACACATACACACACACACACACATACATACAATATGATGTACTACATTATAATCATTCCAAAATGTCATAAAAAAATACACATATACATATATATGTATAAACATGCCTATATATTTTATGAAATAACTAAAACTTTGTTTTCTTTTCACACATTCATTTGGGTTTTCCCTACGAAATTGCATTGATTGATGCTCGTTCACATGGCGAAAAGTGTGTATATTAGTTTGGGTCATCAAGTAGATGAATATTCTTCGCTCACAAAAATAGATCTTTTTAAAGTGGGAGAAGACTTCGCTCAGTTTTATATATGACATTTGTTGGGAATTACCTAGAAGGGCGCTAAATAAATATTCATGAATAAATATGTAGATTTTCTTGTTAACTTTCTCCTTATTAAGATAATCAATAGATGTTATATTTAAAACAAGTAAGAAGGCTCTAGTCGAGACGGCTCGACTACGAGATACCCTGAACCCTGCAAAAAAAAAACTAATATTCTTCTTCATTATGCACTTATGAGCATAGCTTTTGTAGTTTCCGAAATCTCGACGTTCATTCAGACGGACAGACGGACGGACGAACAGGGCTAGATCAACTTTCTTTTTATGCTGATAAAGAATATATATACTTTATGGGGTCTGCGGCGTCTCCTTCTGCCTGTTACATACATTTTCACAAAACCATTATACCTTGAATTCCCATTTTCAATGGGTTCAGGGTATAAAAAATCAATATATATATATATATATATATATATATATATATATATATATATATATATATATATATATATATATATATTTCCTAACAGCTTTTATGAATCTTGAGCGAGCATTATGACATCGTGAGCAACCAAGAAACGTTTTTCCAGGGGAATTTCTGTAACAATTCAGAATCACATGGTATTTGATACTATTTTGACTGATTTGTGAACCCAATACTGGGTGGAGTCCCCGCCAAATATGACGACAATGAATGTAACGGTTGCTCATCTCTGTAATTGACTTAGCGGGTGTGCACGACTAGCAGATGCATCCCTAGTCATGTAACTGAACTAAAATGTTTCGATGTGTTAAATTTGACATGAAGATTAGTCAGCTTTGAGAGGTAGTTTAGCTAACATTTGAGTGAAGTGTTACTGAAGACTGTCTGTCAAGCTTGACAGCAAATTTGACTTTAAGATGACAGCAAAGTCAGTTGTAAAACTCAAATTCTGAATAACACAATAGATTATTGCATATTTAATGTATATCCGCAGGCTAGCTAGCTGCTAATTAAAAACGGCGAGAGAGAGAGAGAGAGAGAGAGAGAAAGAGTGAGGAATGTAGGAGAGTGAGAATGGGAGACGGAGGTTGGATACAATTATTTGTAAAATCTTTTCTGTTTGTGAATGATGAGCAAGAGGGATTTACCAGCCAAGCGACTAGCGCTATGCATGTAATTGATTATGATAGATTTCACTTGCGGAACAATGCGCTACATCAATAATCGAGTTGCTTAGTTTACATAGCTAAGTTAACTGAAAATGCCTGCTGATGATGGGGCGTATGAGTGATATTTGGAATTTATTGTTAGACTGATTGATATATTGATTGATAGTCTGACTGATTGAATTACTGAACGAGACTGTTGATTGATGAATTTCTCGGTAGGCTAATTGATAGACTGATTGATTGAACGAGAGACTGATTTACTGATTGACTGTTTAGCAGACGGACTGACTTAAGATTACTTGACTAAATATTTGACTATTTGATGAATTGATTGATAGAGTGATTGCTAGGCTGATTGATGGAGGCACTGAACGGGAGACTGATTGATCGGCAGACTGACGGATTCATTAAATAATTGACGATTTGAGTGGTTGATTGATAAATTGATTGATAGATCAATAAACTGATTGATACTTTTGTTACTTCATTCTATCAATCAGTCTACTGATCACTAAATAAATTGAAAGACTGCTTGCTAAACTGATTGATTGACACACAGACTGCATTGAAATTAATAAATGATTGCTTGAACTGTTGATTGAATAGATTTATTGCCTGATTGATTGAGAGTTTAGCTCGCTTGATGACAGACTGACTGAATAATAGACTTAGTGATTGACTTAGAGTTAGATTGTTGGACAGAATGATATTCAGGATATATTCTTTGATTAATGGACTTTATGTGACTTGTTCAGCTTAACTAGTTGTTAAATTTGACCAAAACTCATTTGACAGCAAGCCATTTAATAGCTAGTTAATTGACGATTGAGCTGTAGCGCCTGCTAAAGCGAACTAGACTTAGCGACGAGCTAGATGGCTAAGCAAATAGCTGCTACTAGTTGTAGTTGTTGCTATTTTTATTGTTGCTGTTGTTGTATCAGTGAGGGAGGTTCCCGGGTGCATCCGGCGAGAAAAATTCGCTTGGGATGACGACTTCAGAAACGGGCCCGAAAACAATGCCAGCCCTAGCGAGAGAGAACCTTTATAAATTGGTTGGGGATGAGCAATAGTTCGTTTAGTTGGCCAGCAGCTGTTGCTTGGAGTCTACAGTGCGCAGTGAATTGGATAGAGAATCATATAGCGACACACTCAAGCCGGATCTGATTTCAACTGCGATGCAACACGGGAGACTGCTCTTGACTTGCCTGCTCGTTGGCAGCTGCCTGGCCCTGGTCACGCCCTCGCTGCTGCAACTGAAGAAGAAGCTGCTCTTTGGGCACGGTGGCGGTGGTGGTGGCGGCGGCGGTGGCGGTGGCGGTGGCGGCGGAGGATTTGGCGGCGGTGGTGGATATGGTGGTGGCGGCGGCTACGGTGGAGGCGGCGGCCATGGAGGAGGCGGAGGTGGCTATCCAGGTGGCGGCGGTCATCATGGTGGCGGCGGTGGCGGTGGCCATAAGCCGGCCGTATATGAAGTATATGTGATCAAGCCCATATATCAAGGCGGTGGCGGTGGAGGAGGACACTATGGTGGCGGTGGCGGTGGAGGTGGAGGTGGCGGACACCACGGTGGTGGCGGTGGTCATCCTGGCGGCGGCTCTCCACAGTGGGGTGGCGGAGGAGGCGGTGGTGGTGGCGGCTCCTATGCCAGCAGCAGCGCCAACAGCTACAGCCATGGAGGAGGTGGCGGCAGCAATGCCTACGCCAAGGCGAACGCCTATTCGGGCAGTTGGTAAAGATCCAAGATGCAGCTCAAACATCAATTTGATATATAGACGAAAATTCGATTTTCCTTCTTTTTTTTTTATTATTTTAAAATAATGTAAATAAATAATTTCTAAGTGAATAAAAGCTAAAGTTGCTGTTGGCAAAACAAAAAGATTCTAAATGGAATGAGAGAGAGAGAGAGAGAGAGGTGGGCAAAGTAAAAATAGTCCAATTGGAAAATGTGGGTGAAGAGCTGTTGAAGTGGAATGAGTGGAAATGGACTGGAGTAACAAGCGCCAATTGGAATGAAGAAGAGGCAAGCTAGCATTGAAAGCCAAAGATATGACATTAGCAAATGATTGGAAATGGATTATGGGAATATGGAACAATTGGAATTGAAGGAAAGAGACAAGCTAGCAATGAAAGGCAAAGGAATGCATGTTAATAAAGAGAACAAGCAAGTGAGATACAAGAGAAGAGGGAAGTGTGAAATATGCTATGATTCGCCATGAAGATATGGAGAAAAAATGAGTCTAGGATATAGAGTATTTAATGATAAATGAGGATTGAATAGAGAAGAGAGAAGGCCTCAAATTCCGATTGGAGAATTAATGGTGGAGAGATAGCACACGATTCCAATTAGGTAATGAAAGCAACAGGGAAACAAACAGAGGCAGGGAGAAGCATATTTTTATAGTTTCAATATATTCAAATTGGCAATGGGAACATGCTTTATAGCGAAAAGAGAAGGCGAATTAGCCAAGGTAAGATAAGGTATGCACATGCTTAAATACCCAACTGGAGGTATAGAAAGAGAGAGAGAGAGAAGGAGTGAGAGAGAGAGAGGGGGCAAAGAGAGTGTGGGACACCAAGAGACAGAGCGATATAGAAAGAGAGAGAGAGAGAGAGACTGAGATATATAGAGGTTAGTTATAGCTGTTACATGCTTACTAGTTAAGTGTGTATACCCTCTAGTCTCTGGATATATGCATATTATCCAGTTAATAAAAAAGATCGCACATTTCGAAACTCGTTTGGCTGCGAAAATATCTATATATATCTATACCTATATACATACACAAATACAGACCTAAGCTAGCAGGTACAACAACCAGAAACACCTGTAAACGTGTTTCAAAATGCCAAAAAATGTTGTCAACGTAAAAGATTTCATAAATTTGTATTTATTTAGACAAGCAGAATCTATAGATGTATGTACATATATGGAAGACTGTGCGTGGGCGCATGCGAATGCCAATAAGAATCTGCAATTGGAATTGTTTACATTCCAAGCAGAAGATATTACGCACACCTTTAGCTCG
This sequence comes from Drosophila koepferae, assembly GCA_030914345.1. Taxonomy (NCBI): domain Eukaryota; kingdom Metazoa; phylum Arthropoda; class Insecta; order Diptera; family Drosophilidae; genus Drosophila; species Drosophila koepferae. The sequence continues at coordinate 13,435,817 of JAUESR010000196.1, read as the reverse complement.
TGTTGCTGCTGTTGTTGTTGTTGTTGCTGCTGTTTGCAATAATTAACTGCGATCATGTTTGCAAAAATGTTTGCGTAATTTGCTTCAAGTGTCTGTGTCTGAGCTGTATATATGTACCTGATGAGATCTTTAGCAATTATAAGATGATTATTATCTATTATCTGTTATCTATTATAAGGCATTATAAGACAGGCATTATTGTATAATTAACATAATTTATATACGAAAGAACCTGTTGGCTCTTTAAAGAGCTTTAATGGCACAAGTGTACACAAGTCTAAAATATATATCTCTTAGAACTAATGGGCCGACATATAAGAAGATATTTCTTGTAGCATTCGGGTATATATTCATATGTATGTATGTAGTAATAATAATAGTAGTAGTAGTAGTAATAGTAGTAGTAGTAGTAGTAGTAGTATACTACTTATACTTGCTCATAGAATTCTATAGATAAACTAGTCGAGATTCGAGCGATCGTACAGTTAGAGTTAGATACCGAGTCTACCATAATATATAATCAAATTATCAGGTAGAGTTCATTCTTGTCTTGAAAGTAAACTTTTCTCTTATACAACACATATGTATGTATGTACATAATAAATTATTCTTCGCTTATTCTACTTGATCTTCTTGAACTGTCTTAAGGTGGAATGGAGTCTGAGAAGAGATATAGAAAATTGCCTTGAATTCAAGTCGAATCAAATCAAATGCACTTTGCATTGTTGCCAAGGTCAACTTGGCCATTGATGAGGGTCATTTCTTGTTGAGCTCTTGCAAGATCTTTACTTTACTCGTGTATATACTATATGTACCTCAGGGTATAGTTTGACAGTTACTGTTGATTCGGATTGACGTTTGAGAGTCAAGGGCCCAAGAAGTCGCCAGCAGCAGCGCATTATATACACAATAAAATATATATACTACTGCTACTACGTCTTTTACTTTTACTACTCCTACGTCTTTTACTACTAATTTCATTACTCTTACATACTTGTACTACTTATTATACTACTTCTACTCCTATTTATACTTCTTCTACTTCGTCTACTACTTCTACTACTCATACTACTCCTACTTTTCTTTCTTCTACTTCGTCTACTACTTTTACTACTCATACTACTCCTACTTTTCTTTCTTCTACTTCTTCCACTACTTTTACAACTACCTCTACTACTCCTACCATTTGTACTACTAATTCTACTATTTCTACTACTACTTCTACTTCTACTACTTTTACTACTCATTCTACTGCTTCTATTTCTCCTTTTTCTGCTTCTACTACTTTTACTACTAGTTCTACTACTTCTTTTACTCCAACTTCTACTCCTAATTCTTCATCTGTTATTTATTTGCATTCTTTTCGTGAATTATGACAAAGTTTGTTGCTCGATCGCTGCCCTGGCACTGGCTCAGTCAGTCAAGCTGCAAAGTTGCAGTCGCGCAGCTTTTGCATCTTTTGTATCTTTTGCATATTTGTATCTTTTTTTTTGTGTGTATCTTTTGCTGTGCATCTGCGATCCTGGCATCCAGTTGGTTGGCGGATTTAACAGATTGACATTCGCACTGGAAAAACTTGTTTGCAATTGTTGTTGCTTCTGTGGCTGCTGTTGTCGCAGTTGCTGTTGTTGTTGTCGCAGTTGCTGTTGCTGTTGTTGTTTCTGCTGATGATGATCAAAGCCAATAGCAAAAGCAATTTGAGCCGCTTCTCACGTTTCCCAATCGCTTGGCACGGGCATTATTGAAAGTTTTTCGAATTTCCAGCTCACACACAAACACACAGTGCTAGAAAAAATATATATGTATGTGTGTGTGTGTGTGTTTGTATATATCTACAGCTGCAGCTATAAGAGATTTTCCTCAAATCGATAACAGGTTTTTGGGCTCTGGCTTGCATTGCGGCTGGCTATGTCTTGGCCAGGCCAATTTTAATGGTTGCAGCAGAAAGTTTTCTGTTTGCTGTTTTTTTCTTCTTTTTGTCATTGTTCGTATACCCTGTAATGTGAGCAGGTGAGCTGCAGCACAGATGCATATGTCGATATATATCGATATAGCTAGCGTTAGTAAATATGTTGTAAACTATTTTTTATAGGAATCGATAAATCGGTTATTCTTGTATCTGTTGCAGATTGAGAAAGAGAGAGAGAGAGAGAGAGAGAGAGAGAGAGAGAGAGAGAGAAGGAGGGAGAGAGAGAGAGAGAGAAAGAGTCTTTAAAATTATGAAATTAACAATCTTAAACTTGAACAAATTTAGTGTAAGTGTAAGTACACAACTAATTTTACAGGGTATGTTTAAGTCAGTCAGATTGCACACCATGGAGGTTTCTTCTTCGTCGGGCCTGGGGCTCATTGAAGTGCAGCCAAGTTGTGGTCACAAATATGCGGATGACAAGCGGCCAAATGTTGTCGCTGCACCTCTCTCTCTCTCCCTCCCTCTCCCTCTCTCTTTCTCTCACGCTCACCCAGCGAACCGATTCTCGATCTCTCTTGCTCTCTCACACTCTCAGTCTCTGTCCCTGTCTCTGTCTCTGGGTTCGTTCCGGCCTAGCTGCGTTAGTGGCAACACTTAAGTTGCGCCGTCATCAACGGGTGCATTCCAAGTGCCAGGTTCTGTGGCCCACATTGGCTAACGAATGGCCTCTTGCGGCCGGGGCGATCCGCTTAAATGGGCGTGGCACTGGCCATATTGCAATTGGAGCAAAACGTTTTAGATATGGCTCAAGCACACACTTCCAGCTAGCCAGAAGATCAGCAACAATTCTAGTTGAAAATTCCAATTAGAAATATTGTGGCACCTCTCTAGAGAGCAATCTTGATGAGTTCATATCAACTAAAACTCTTCTTATATCTATGAATGTATTTATTTAATTTTCCCTATTTAGAAGTTTCTTGAAGCTCTTTTCCAATAAGGTAAACTGCCAAATTGGTCAAAACATATTCGGGAACCTTCATCTGTAGCCCATTCATGGCTTTACGGAAGCTCCGCGAAGAGCAGAAACTAACTGTTAAACATTCTTCATTAGCTGTTAATGAAGACTTGACGAAGATAAGACGAGCCATGATAAAGAAATTTACTCAGCTCAAAACAAAACAAACAAAAATTCGAGTTTTTGGTCACAAGACAACACAAAATCCAATTGGCAAATAATTTGGGTACGAGCGAAACTGGAACATCGGCAGGAAAGGCACGCAGGCAGGCAGGCAGGCAATACGTACTGCAAAAACCAACTGTAAAACCAGTTGTAGCTGTGTTGCTACTGCTGCGTAAAAAACAAACAAAACAAAATGGCTTCAAATGGGCATGATCGACTAAAGGATTCCATTTAAACTGAGCTACATATTTTATAAATAAATGCCTATTAAATAAATAAAATAAAAAATGTACTAAAATCGTTTTTATAAAAATGTACATACATACATAAGTACATACATACATACGCATCATATTCAACACAGCCCATTCAAAATTCTTTACAGGGTGTAGAAGGCGCATGCAGCGAGGATCACATAGCACATTGATTTGACATTTTGTAGCCTTTAACGAAATGGCGAATGGACAGCAAAAGCAACAACACAAAACTGAGTGGCAGACACAAGACACGAAGCAGCTGCTCGGCAACTAGACAGCTCGGCAGCGCTCGTGGGCAGTCACGAAGTTCCAATTGAGCTGTGGCTTGGGCAGCGGCTTAAGCACACAGACAGTCTTCGGTACGAGCTGAACGCGCCAAGTCGACGTCTTAAATTGCTTTACTGAGAGCAACGAAATTCGAATTCGAATTCGAGAAACGAGTCTGTGTGTCGCTGTGCGAAACTGTGCGTGAAATTTGGTAAAGAGCAGCCGCAGCCGCAGCCGCAGCCACAAACCGAAACTGAAATCGAAATTGAAACAGAAACCGATGCAAGTCCGAAACCGAAGGCGGGCGCATTCCACATACGAAACTAGACGCAAAGACCGTTTTAATGTGATTTTGTTGCTATTTATTTTTCATTTTTGTTTAGTTTTATTTATTTTTTAATGAATGCAAAGCAAGAAATTCGTTTTGATTTCCTTTTTTTTTCTTCTGACCATCAATTTAAATTTATTGAAGATTTACATATTTATTTATTTTTTTTTTCTGTGTGTCTCTGTGCATGAGTGTTGTTTGTGTTGTTGTCTTGCTCAGTCATAAAAATCGTTATTCGTTTATTTTTTTTGCCTATATTATAGAGTTGTTTCTTATACATATATATTAATTGCTGCTAAACGGAGCGAAACCAAAAACAGATATCAAGGAATCCAATTTGATCTTCATTTGCGGCACGCGAACCTAATCAAGGGTAAGATATATATGTACCTATATACATAAGTAAATGTAATCTAGTCTAACGTAGTCCAGTCTAAGTTGAACCCCATCCACCCTGTGCCTTCTGCTTCACCTCCTGCCTTCAAAATACATTTCAATGTCAAATTGTAGCTGACTTTCAATTCGATAGACGACGCTTTGCGCAGTCATGCAAAACTTATCGATAAGTCGATTAGTAATCACATCGACAACAGTTCATTAACGCATAACTCCATTTCGAAATGTGTGTGCCGAATCAGCTTTATTTATTTATTAATTTATTTTTGTTGTTGTTGTTCACTCGAGATGAGATAACCAAATGAGATAATGTCTGCAAGATTCACCTCGTCGCGCGCGGGGTGTCCACATTTTGTAAGCCAAGCAGACACCTCACCCCACTCGCCCCACTGCGCCCCACTACGACTCTATACGCATTCATATGCAAAAGAATCACATCAGCTATTTTATGGTAACTACATTGGGGTATACGATGGGAGGGGGTGTGGTAGAGGGAGGGAGGAGAAGAATGGGAGATGGGGAAGTTGAATGTGGAATGCCAGAAAAGCGGCCTCAGAAAAAAAAGCCGTGCGTCTCGCTCGTGCCAAATCTCTTAAAATCATCAATCTTAACTTTAACAACAACAACAGAAATACCTGTTGTATGCGTATGCAAATGAATTTGTGTTAAAAAAATGCTAAAAGAAAAACATAAATAAAGACAAGAAAAGAGAAACAAAACCAAAAAAAACAAAAGCATTTTTTTTTGTACTATTCTTGTTTAAAAAGCTTGGTCAACAACATGCAGACAAATATTATAGCATATACTATACAAAAATAAAAAATAAAATAAAAACAAGAAAGAATCAGCTTCAGCTGGCAGTGAACGACTAGAAGATGCCCTCTGTTGAGAGGAATAGTATCTAAAGTGCGTAAAACTTGATATGAGCTTCTGATTCTGACAGTATCTAAATAAAGCTGCAATTGAACGTGCATTTAATTGATAAAAAAAAAAGAAGCCTCGATCATGTAGAAGAAACAGAAACTTAAAGTTCTTAGTAAATTCCATGTATAGATTAGTAAATGAACCAACTCCACCTCAAGTTTTGGAATAATGTAATATTTGGTCATATTTTATATATGATGATTATAGTTCTAAAATAATTCTCTTTGTTGGCTTGATTGCCAATCCTTAGCTTTAAGATATATATTTAATTATCATTTCAAGTTTGGGTTTTGCCTTTTCATTTCAACTAAATTTTGTTTAAATTTTAGTCAAATTATCATGAAATTCTAATGCAGCCTTAATTTAATTTAAATATCTAAATTTCATTAAAATAGTATTTAAATTTAATTTCAATTCAGTTTCGATTACAATTTAATTTTAATTATTTATGAATTCAATTTCAATTTTATATTATTTATATTTTATTTCAATTTCAATTTCAATTCCCTATAAGTGTAATTCAATTAAATTTATATTCAATTACATTTTTTTTTTCAGAAATTCAATTAAAACTTAGTCATTTGAAACTTTGAGATTAGCTTTGAGCTAATATTATAATCATCCTCAAAACATTATCAAATATCTATGATATTAATCTATTATATTGTATTTACAATATTAACAACAAATTGTCTTCAACACACTGCTTAAAGGGTATCAACTGGCATATGAAAGGTCAGCTTAAGATAGATAGAGAGAGAGAGAGAGAGAGAGAGAGAGAGAGAGAGAGAGAGAGAGAGAGAGAGAGAGAGAGAGAGAGCAATAAAATAGAAACACTTGACCAACATTTGATGGCTGCTGCTCTATTGAACGGACTTAGCCTAGCACTCGATGCCAATTGAATGCAATGCGAAACTGAATTGAAATTGAAATTGAAATTAAAATTGAAACATGTTGATGTGCAGCAGCATTGCAAAGCTGAACTTTGATCTTAAGCAAAGCGAACATTGAGCTGCACACAACTATTTATTTATTTTTTTTTTTGACACTTACAAGACAACGCCGCAGCTTAAGATCTCTAAAGAAATTCCACGCACGAACGAGACGACTACAAAAACAAGAAAAAAACAATAAACAAACAGTTGAGGTCATTGCTCAAACATGCGAGATAGCTTAACAAATAGACAATCTTGAGTATGGCAAACTGAAAGACAGGCAAGCACACAGGCACATAAAATACCAAAAAATATCCATATGCATATACACACACATATATATATATATAGAGATGTATGTATATATACTATGTCTAGGTCTCGCTGTCTATGGGCTTGTCTCAGCGCTATATCTCAATTTGTTTCAGTGTAGTTGTGTAGTTAACCACATAGCAAATCTACACGCGTGTCTCTGGCTTCATTCTGGCGAATCGACAGGTTTTTGGTCATAAAAATAACAACAACAACAACAATAGCAACAGAAATTGTAATTGGGTAGCTGTAAAGTCGTGGAGCTCCAGGCAGGGGGGATGGGAGAGGGGAGACCACCCGGAGGTGGGCCCCAAATGAGAGGCAAGGCCAGCCCAATTAGAGTTATTCATTCGCAAAGAGTAAAGTCAAGCTGCTAGTGTTGTGAAGTACTTATTAACTTGATAGCTAGTGTTGGTCAACAATGATTGCTATAGGAAAGGTAACGAAACAAAAGCTAAGAAAATATACATTTGCCAGAGCAGCAATAATTAATTTAATTTTATAGCTGGACAGGGACACAGTTATTAGTGTTGTAAAATACTATGACAACTTAATAACCAATGTTGATTGACAGCCAAATCAATAATGAAATATTGAAAACTATATCAAAACAGTTCAAGTTAAGAGCTACGAGCTTAGCTGTGAGTGTTGTTAAGCAGAGTAAGCAAGTGTTGGTAAACGATGCATGTGTTGAAAAGAGCTGACAGTGTTGGTAAATGCCAATGCCAGAGCTTAGCACATATATAAATTGACGTAGCAAGAGCCATAAGAATAGCTATTACTATATAATCAGTATTGGATAACTATGTATACGCACTCAGCCCATCAGTGTTGGTTAATGCCACTATATGCACAGATCTGCGGAACTTGCAGCTAGCAGTAAAATGATAACTTTAGTGTTGGCTAAGAAACGAAACTGAAACTCTCAAGTTGAAGAAGAATCTAAGTTCTTAGAATACACGTTTTGCGTTTTGACCTACTGCCATTGGTAAATCCGCCGCACAGCAATTAGCCAGAGTTGATCAACTCGCATACCAAATCCTTGAGACTCTGCTACTCTCGCTGTTGTTGTTGCTGATAAGTCAGCACTAAGTGCTCCTAAGTATTCGACAATTGAAAGAGGAGAAAGCGAAGCTTTAATTATAACTTGTGTCTGCTTGGCTGGCTAACATGTTGAAGCTGCTCGCTGCTCATGTTGCTGCTGTTGCTGCTGTTGCTGCTGTTGTTGTTGTTGCTGCAAATCTGGCTAATAGCCAGTTTATTGCAAATCATCCCATACCCATTCCATTCCATTCCCATTCCCATGCACTTGCTCCGTTGCCAGCCCTCAGCTGCACTTGCGCTCCAAATGCCAAGCTTAGCCAAGTCCAACTCTTTTGTATCTCTCTTTCAAGAGTTCAAACGAGTACAAAACAAATATACAAAAAAAAATTATTTGAAAAAAAGTGAAATTTCAAATAGACGACGACGACGACACTGTGTCCATAATTGGCGGAAAGCGACAACAACAACAACAACAACAACAATTCCATATAGGACGCTCGAGTGGCTGCCCCCAGTTGCAGTTCCCCCGGAATCGGAATTGGATTTGCAATTGGCATCGAATTCGCCAAGTTATTTATAAACATTATAGTCGCAATCCATAAATGATAAACAACAACAGCTAAAAATTGATTTGTCTATTCGCATTGAAATGGAAATCGAAAAACAAAAAAACCGAAAGCAATACAAAAATAAAAAGTAAACAATAACAATAATTCGAGTAATAAAAGTTAACATTGCAGAAAGTTGAATACCCTATATACACACATATATATATATATATATATATATATATATATATATATGTATATTTATATATACTATAAATCGATATAAAATACTATAAGTATTGCCTTTTGAGTTAAGCTTTCAATTTGTTACAAAAATATATCAATTCCATTTAACATATTTATGTTTTCTGTTCTCCATTAAGTGGGCAAATAGTATAAATCATTTAGATTCTGAGCAAGAAGTCTCGTATATCCGAGAGGTTCCTGATATATTGATATATTGACTTTTTACATAGCAACAACTTCTATCTGCATCTCTCAATGTCTCTCTCAGTCTATTCCTTTTCTTTTCTCTCTTCTTTACTGGCTCTACCTCTCGTTCTACATATTCTTTTATTTTCTTTTCTATCTTCCTCGTCCTCTGTCGAGCGTGAGACACTCTTGTCTCTCTTGTTCTTCATTATTCCTTCCCAGGTGCTATCTGTCTCTCTCTTAATCCATTTGCCTGCTTGTTTAGTTCTCTCTTTCCTGCTCTCTTTGTTCTCTGTCTCTCTCCCGCTCTCTCCCTCTCTCTCCCTCTCTTTGTTCGGTCACTCAGTTCTGCTTTTCTTTCTCTCCATCATTCGTCCTCCTATTTCTATAATCTATATTCTATTTCCATTTCTCTCCCTCTCGATATATGCTATCTTTTTTCATCTATCATCCTTTTCTCTTTCTTACTGTACAGGTCCCGCTCTGTCCCTCTTTCTCACTCCCTTTCCCATTGCATATTTGATCTTCTCCTATTCTCCTCTTCTTCTCTTTCAATCTACTTGCGTATGCAAACACCCAATAATGTCGCAAAAGACCTCTAACAGTCGTGACACACTTGCAAGCTATCTATCCATTCGCAAGGGTATGAAGAAAACGATCAAAATAGAAACAAAACACTCGATTAAAATTCCGGGCAGGCGTCGACTCTGGCAGCTACCAAATTAATGTAGAAGAAAACAAAAAAACAAAATGCAATTTAAAAAAAAAAAATTAATAAAAAATAATACAAAAATGTTGATTGTTGAAAACAAATTTGCAATGCTTTTTGAAAGTGTTTTTTATTCGTTGAACTGCAGAGAGTATATAAGGATATATGTATGTATATGTGTGTATATATGTATATGCATATATATATATATATATATATATATCTATTTTAATTTGTTTTTGGCACGCATGCGCCACTGTGCACAGATGGATACTGTCTGTTGTATTGGTAAATTTTAAACTTTTATAGCTCTGAGATATAGTCAGAGTATATTCAGAGCGAGAGCTTGAGATAATCAACATAGTCAGAGTATATTCAGAGCGAGAGCTTGAGATAATCAACAGAGTGCACAGCCAATCGATAGCAGCCTTAAGCCAGAGTCTCTTAGTATACCATAGAGAGCATTTCCTCTGCTAGCAATATAAACCATAAATGAATATATATACATATATATAGCACATAAATAGGGCAGACTTAGGTCTAGATATATTCTCAATTGAGAACTTTTGTCATTTCAATAGAATTTTATCGCGTCGCAAGGCTAATCCATTCGTATTCTTATGCTCACTGAGAAAACGTGACATTCGTGACATTTCTTAAAAAACTTCTATTCCATATATTTATATATGTATGTATGCATGTGTTGCATATATGCATATATCCAGCAAGCATATCGGACCTTATCGAGCCACTTCTCCCAGCAAAAACCTACAAAGAGCTCAAGCTGCGCGCACCTGTCTCAATGCAATTTGGCAGCTCATTGTGAACAGATTGTTTAAAGCAATTGACGTCTTACACAAATACGAATCGAAATAGTAATAGTAGACAAAGGGGTGCTATCGACTAGTAGCTACACTACAATTGCATATATAGATTATATTCATTTGCTTTGCTGCAGTTCGAAAGGTTCTTATGTTCGAAAAACTGACAACATTCAATGCAGTCATAATCATTCGCAAAAGTTTCGAGTTACAGGAAAATGTTCGAAAACAATAAATATGTCTAAATCTCTGGCATCAAAGTCCTTGCTTTTGGTTAACAATTTATCCGAACAACTAATTCTAAATAGCTTATTCTTAAATAAACAATTGCTTCCTCTTTAGCAGTTGTAAGTTCGAATCAAATATCATTAAAATATGAACAAGTTTAACAAAATTTAACAAACTTTCGTTGAAGCATTTATGATTTTCGAAAATAGAAAAGTTCAAAATCGTATGATTTTCGAAAATGTAAGATCGTTTATGTGTTATCACTAACCATACATGTGTTGTATGGTTAGTGGTGTTATCTTAGCAAGTTCGAAAAGCTCTAGGTTTTGAAATTGTTTCTGATTATATCGATATCGAAAATGTGTACTAAATTTCAAACAGTTTACATATTCAAAATTTTATCGATGAGAGTTCGAAAAGCTATTGTCGAAAATTGATTTTAAAAGTTGTTGAATTGAATACAAAAACTTTGAGTTCGAAAATGTATGTTTTATATTGTGAGCAAAGTCCATATATACCCTCTTCAGCGTATACAACAAATAAAAGCAATAGCTAGCAGAAGCAGAATAGCAAGAAGAAGAAGAAACACCGAATGCAACTTGAAAGTGGCACAAAGCAATTTGAACGCTGAATCGAGCGTTAAGTTTTTCAACTGTAACTGCAGAAAAAAAGAAGGAAAAAAAAAAAAAAACTAAAGTTGAGAATAATAAAACTGAAAATGAAAATGAAAAACAATCGAAATAACAATTATAATTGGTACACAATTCAATTTGAAGACTTTTTTGTTCGTAAGTATGTGAGTGTGTCTGTGTATTATGGCGAATTTCGAAACAAAATGCAGAATTTTACAATTCAGCAATCGAAATATGTTGCAAATGTATTTGGGGTGAGAATATTACAAGTATAATGAAAGAGGGCGTATCAAGTGAAGATGCATTGAGATGTTTCTCTTATCAGATTTTGTAACTGCTTGGTATGAATCCCAAGGGAGTTATACTAAATCGACTAGATGAAAACACATAAATATGTATAGCAGATTGGTATATATGTTTATTCAGATCTATATTCATGCATATATAAATATACATATGTTAGCTATACATTCGCATTTAAAGTTTGCCAATTTGAATGATAGAAAAGCAATAAAAGCGACACCTAGCGACCGAAAACGTATTCTGAACAGATGGGCTATAAAATTATATATAATTATATATACAGGTGTATTTGCGTGTGTATATGTGTGCATGTGTGTGGTCCACAGAAAGTTGATCGATAGTTTGCATAATGAGTAAAGCTTCATTAACATGAGAAAGCGCCGAGAGGCGTACGAAATGCGGTAATCTATCTGGTAATAGGCGATAAAGCGACCCATCAAAATCAAAGAAAACGACAAATTGACAAAACGGTGCAGATAAAAGATAAATGTAATGTGCAACGACAACAACAACAACAACAATAAAATAATAATAATAACATAATAATAATAATAAAGAGGAAAATAAAAAAATCAGTCAGCAGTCAAGTTGGCCAATAAAACACGGCCCTAAATCAAATATCCACTTGAATGGCTTATAAAAACTACGAAAAAAAAAAATGGAAAGAGAAAGAAATAGACAATAATTTTGAAAAGCGTGTGAAAATTACAGCTCCATGGGGGTATATGAGAGGCGGAGAGACGGCGGGGAATATTACCTCATCAAATTCCATATGCGATTATTGTAATGCGATGCGATGCGCTGTGACGTATGCGCGACATGCGATTTATGCCGACAATTGTATGGCTATAACTAACTAACAATATATGCATGTGTGTGTGCGTGTGTGTGTGTGTGCATATATTCATGCAGTCTATTATAATTGTTAAGGCTAAGTTAATTCAATTATCAAATATAAATACCAAATCGCATTAACTGAAAAACTGGTAGCCGATGTGAGGAAATGCAGTAAATGCATTGATATATGCAGCTTATAGATTAGATTGGCTATAGACAAGTCCTAATTCTATGGACCTTCTTCTATATACATAGTATACTAATCTTCTATTAAAGATTCTCATTTGTAAGAAAATATACTTGAAATAGTTTTATATTGGTCTCATCCAAAGTTTCAGAGCTTGAGCCGAGACTAGAAACTAAGTCAGAAGCCAAGCAAAGATATAGATTTCTGCCTCGTTGGAATTTTTTAGAATTTTTAAACTTCATTTATTATTTAATATATAAAAATATCAAGTACATGCTATATAAGTATATGCTATAAAGAAAAAGAACTCAAGAACATATACTAGTTAAGCGCTCCCACACTGGATTCAATGAAATAACGTATCTTATATAATTTTGTATAATTTCGACCGAATATAAACTGAATAGAATCAGCTCATCCCTTCGCATGTGTGATAGAGGAATCCAGTCAACTACGCATATTTAACATATATATATAGTTATTTTAGATATATATGATAAGTATCTATAGAAATTTTTCATTTCTGCTCTAAGCAAGTCATCTTTTTATGTTTCTTTTCGAATTCTCCTCGAATGGCGAAGATTATCTAACCATTAAGTTGAGCTTGAGATTCCTAGCAATTGCTCCACATAGATCTATGTGACGATTTGATTAAGCCAATGTCAGACAGTGCGACTCGCGTTGCCTCTTTTTAGATTCTAGACAGTGCCTGGCGTAAGTCAGCTGACAGCTGTCATCTTGAGTCTAGAATCTCTTTACATTTGTCATACGTCCCTTACCGCCCCGCCCCGCCCCGTTCTGCTGTCATCGTCAACGCCCGCGCTTAGCTCACCTCACGAATGATCTAATCTTCAGACATGCTGACATGAAGAAAGAAAAGCACATTAGCATATACTCTACAGTAACTGAATGTTAACGAGTATATATATAGGCTAAGTCTAGACGAAGAGCTTTTAATCTCAATCTACAAAGTGTATGGAGATATACATATATATGTAGGGGCTTGCAATATATTTGACTTATATATTATTTGAAAATTAATTGAGGAGAAGTTCTTTAGGTTTCTGATGATTTCACATTGAATTGTGATCAGTGTATGATAATCCCGGCATTAAAATTAACGTCTGAGAGCAACGTAAACTCTTTTTCATTTGATTTCAGCATTACGTAGAGCCGATATGGGCTTTAAATGAACTTGAAAATGTTGATGCAAGGTTAAAGCAGAAAATCGTCGCTGATATACTATATTTTTACTCTACACATCTACATATAGTGCAAAGTTATGTATTGTGGGTGGGGCTATATAATACAATCCACTTTTCATTTTCATTATTATATCTTTTATGATTGCCAAGACAACGCATAGGCATACTTTGTTGTTGTTGTTGTTGTTGTTGTTGTCTGTAAACGAATCAAAGAGTTCAGCGAACTTGGTGAAAATTGCTGAGTGTTTATTGCCCATGATCATGATCTTGTTCATCATAATGATGTTCATGGCAACGATGTTGTTGTTGATCAGTTTGCGCTGTGGGCAACAAATAAACAGAAAGCAGCGACAGCAGCAGCAGCAGCAACAGCAGCATCATTCACATTAGCGCTGTCATTATCATTATTATCATTGTCATTGTCATTATGCGCAGATTGGAATGCGCATTGCAATTGCATTTCATTTGATATATATTTAAAAAACATTTTTTTTTCTATAATTAGGTTTAACAGTGTTGGAAATGGTAAAAAAAAAAAAATGGAATCACATTTTATTTTGCATTGGTATTAATATAAGTATTAGTATTAGTTTATTATTAGTATTAGTATTAATACGGGCATTATTATCAGTATAAGTATTAGTATTGGTATTATTATTAGCATTAGACTTATTATTTGTATGAGTATTAATATTGGTAGTCGTATTAGTATTAGTATTAGTATTAGTATTAGTATTAGTATTAGTATTAGTGTTAGTGTTAGTATTAGTATTAGTATTAGTATTAGTATTAGTATTAGTATTAGTATTAGTGTTAGTATTAGTATTAGTATTAGTATTAGTATTAGTATTAGTATTAGTATTAGTATTAGTATTAGTATTAGTATTAGTGTCAGCATTAGTATTTGAAGTATTAGCAATGGTAGATAGCATTAGCATTAGCATCAGCATGATTATTAACATTAGCATTAGCATGACCATTAACATTAACAGTAACAATGGAATTAGTATTAGTATTGTTGCAAGCATTGTTATTAGCATGATCATTGTCATCAGCAGTAGCATTAGCATTTGTATTAGTATGTGCATTAGTATTTCTAGTATTTTATCATTTATTTACTCACATGTGTGGGAATGAAGCTCTTGCATTTGGTCACGCTTCTATTGGGGAGTCGTATGAGCCGAAAACCCTGAGACGACGTGACAGCTTAAAGCCTAGACATAACCCGAAATGGAAGCGTAAAGCGACAGAGAAAGAGAAACAAATGCCACAACTGGAAACTATATTGAAATGCATAACATCAAGCCACCTACGCAACGAGCGAGGGGGGAGGGAGAGGGAGAGGTTAACTGATTGCCATTAGCCAAAATCTAAAAAATGTTTTGCATATTTTCACTTTGTTTATAGTTTTCAGTATCTGGAAACATCTTTTGGATGTGATATTCAATATTTGGGTCACATCAATTGCTTTGAAGGCGTTCCAGAGGGCGTTGGGCATGGCAAAGGGAGGGAGCGAAGTTAAGGAGGGGCAGACTGAGCCAAATTAGCACTCTCGGATAGTCGCGCTGCTGGCGATGCGTGTCCAAAATGTGTTAAACAGAAAGAAATCGCCAAACGAGCCCGAAACACAAAAACAAAACACAAAATCAACAACAACAATCAGCAAAAACAAATACGCTGAGTTATGCGACTGCGAAAGATACTTGTACTACTTATACACACCTCTAAAGACACACATACATATATAGCATATGTATATGTATATGTACCTGAAAACATATATATGTATATATATTTAGATATATATTTACATATAAGTTTTGTAAAAAGCTGATTTTTGCTGCCAACTGGTCGAGAGCTTCGCTCGAAGGCGGCTCATTGGCACCTGTTTGGCATACCCTGTAGCACGATCAATACTAATGGGTATATCTAAATATTATAGGGATTCATTTATGTTTTGAATGACTAACTTAAGCACTCTCGAGTGACTAGCTACAATGATTCCACTAATGATCTATCATTGACCCAACAGTAGCAATAAGTCACTTGATAGATAACAAAACAGTTTTTAGATCTTAGAGAACTTTAACAATTTACTACTGAGTGAAACATATATCACATATACATATACATAAGTATTATATGACATTATTTAATTGGATTGTAGACTTATTTACCTACAAATTTAGATGGGCATATTTCCAACAATATCGTAATAAATATTGCGTTTCGTTTTAGGCTCGATTGATCAAGTATAGGGTTCATGTTTACAGTCATTAAAATGGAATTTTCCATTTATATGAGATTATTCTCTATTTCTTCTTATATTTTGGTATTTTTCTCGCTTTTCCTTATTCTCATATCTCTTTCTTCTTAAGCTATTTGTCCCTTTTCCCAAGTCTCTTTCGTTGGCCATCTTTCTCTCTCCCTCTGTCTGTTTTTTTCTATCTATCTCTCTCTCTCTCTCTCTCTCTCTCTCTCTCTCTGACTATCTGTTACTCTCTCTTTCGCCTAGATTTCTACTTATATCATTTTTCCTCCGTTTCTTTTACGTCATTCCTCTTGTCTTTCTTACTTCCATCTTAGTATCTCTCTCCCTCTCTCTCTCTCTCTCTCTGTCTTTTATTTGCTCACTCTATGTTTTTCTCTTTCTCCCCCATATTTGCTCCCTCTCTATCGTTCTATCTGAATTACTATCCATCTATCCTTCAGCCTTATTTGCTTTAGTTCACTCTCCCTCTCGTCTTCTCACTCCTCACCTCTGTTTCTCTACAGGGTATCTATGAGCTCAACCCCCCGTCCCACACACACGCACACACTCACCCAAACACTTAGCTTCATGACTTTGTTTCAGTTTTCTGGTTTCGCTGTTCAAAACTCGAGGTGCAAATTAATTGGGCTACTTGAGTTTCATATTTCGCTCATATTTTTTTCTGTTTTTATTTTCATCGATTCTTTAATTAAAGCAATTAGCCAACTTCGTGGAAAGAGCAGAAACCACAAAATAAAAAAAAATAAAAAAATAAATAAAAATGCAATTGCAATTCGCGCTGGTTCGTCGAGTGTTGATTTTTCGCTTTCCACAAGTTGCTTTTGTTTTCTTTGTTGTTTTTTTTTGTAATAATTTTATTTTTTGCACACTTAACGAACAATTTTCGCTATTTGGCCCATTATTCAATGGAATTTCAAAGCATGGCTAACAAAAAAGTAAAAAAAAGTTATTAAAGTGTTAAAAAACAAAATGTGGAAATATGTTTTCAATTTGAGTTGCGTTGAAATTATTAGATTAACTTGCTGTGGATGCAGATAGCCAGACAGAGCTTATATAAGAAGCAGAGCTATGAAAATTGAGATGGTTCAAGAAACTGGGTTAAGCTCTGGAATGAATCAGATTATATGTGAATTAAGTCTATAGCTGCCAATTTATACATGCATAACTGGAGCTGAGATTATGCAATGGCAACAAAATTACAGGGTATACTATGCGAGTTAATAGTCGTGACAGCAATGAAGTTTTGCTGTGTTTTGTTTTGTTAGCTTCGACTTAGTCGCGTCTAATGAGACTTTAATTTATCATTAGCATCGCATCATCATCATCATCATCATCATCATCACGAGCATCATCGACGCGTCTGATCTAAAAATAAAACGCCTCTGTGAAAGCTGCAATACGCTGCGTATGCGCAATATTATGATTAATAAGACAAGAGGCATTAGCATGGGAGAGCGAATTGCAGTTGGGCATATGAATATGAATATGAATATGAATGTGAATATGAATGTAAATATGAATATGGATATGGATAGTGGACTGTGGATGGTTATGGATGCGAGACAAGGCTGACACATTTGGCTTGAATGTTAAAACAACAACAATAGCAACAATTGTGCTGCTGAAATAGCCACAACAAATCAGCAAATGTCGCAATTAACATATTTTATACGTATGCACACACACACACACACACACACATACACACACCTGTCGCACTGTGTGTAACACACCCTGCACAACATGGCTGCCATGAAGCCATAAAAACAAAAATAAATAAATAAAAAACAACCAAGCAAATTAAAACAAAACAAAACACGACTTTGGCAGACTTTCTGACTAATGCACGATTAGGACAAGACGCAAAAGCAACAAATTCGATTCAAGATACAACATTTACAGAGTGAGCATAGCAGAGATAGGGCATCATCAGAGAGAAAGAGGCAGAGAAAGGGATAAAGTGAAAGAGAGATGCAGTGCGAGTATTTGTTTATCAAATAAATTCAATTACAGACTTGAAACTTCTTAGAAAGCTGTTGATAAATGATTGATTCTAAAGCAAACAGAGTGAAAGAATGCCGTAGAGAGAGAGAGAGAGAGAGAGAGAGAAAGAGAGAAAGAGACAGAGTTAGGGAAAGAGGGCAAGAGTATGTGATCAAGATTAACTTTTCAGAACTATTAGCAAATCAGTTGATAGCATTAAAGCTAGTATCTGCAGATACTTTTGTATCTATTGCTCAATCAAGCTAATATCTGCAGATACTTTTGTATCTATTGCTCAATCAAGCTAATATCTGCAGATACTTTTGTATCTATTGCTTAACTGTCAGAAAGCAAACAACAGATATTTGGATAAACAGATATATGCATATGTCCGAATAGATACTGAAGCATCTAAACTGATTAAAGCTGCCTTACAGCTTCCAGATGCATATGAATTGCTTTAACTTAAGAAACTAACATAGCACCATTATTATTATGGTGTTATATGACATATTTTATAATGTTCATTACGTGTACCTGATTAAATACTCTAAAGTAAACTCTTGCAAGATCTATCTGTCCCAAAGTATAGAAGTTTTTGCATGTATTCTACATAATGTATCTTTTAAAAGTATCTTTTACCCTATTCTATATGTATATACGCATATATCTCTCTGTTCTATTTATGCCACATCATATTGACAGCTCTATATCTGTATGTAGACCACATACATAGGGTACATTAACCAAAGCCCCCTTGACTCAACTCGCTCACATTTGTATCTAATTTTTATTTTTTTTTTATGAGACATCGTCAGATGAAATTAGCTCGACGACAAAGTGATTAAAAGCTGCACTTGAACTGCCAAAGCCCAGAGTCAAGTCTCAACGCGCACTTGACTCACGCCCATAACATTTTTGGCTCTTTATTCTAGGCAAGATTTACTAATGGAAACATATGCTCGAGGCGTGACATTGCTTCATTAGTTGTCTGTCTCTGTATCTGTATCTGTATTTGTATCTTTTGGCTGTATCTGTATCTATGAATGTATCTATTCAATCTGGCGCAATTATCTATGCCTTTCGCTGCCCTTGCCGCCAGGCATCATTTTGTTAAGCCTGGCTCTCTCTACCTACCTCTATCTCTCTCACACACACACTCCCTTTCCCTCTCTCTATCTCTCTCTCTGTCTCTCTCTTTACTTGTATCTGTTTCTCTAGCCTCATTATCCGCAGGGAGTCGCAGACAATGACCCCAACTGTTCGGACAACAATAAGCCTTGATTTTTGTTTAGATTTACATAAAAATTAAATGAAGAAGCAGCAGCAGAAGCACAACGAGGAAGAAAAGAGAGCTTACCAATTGTTCAAACTGTTCAGATTATGTGAATATATGTGTTTGATCATGCATGAAATACTTGTATACAAAATTCATATATAAGAAAAGGTTTCTTCTTCTTCTTCTTCTGCTTCAACCACACAATGAACGGCCACTGAATAAGTGAGTGTTAAATTCTTCGAGTATTCAGAATGAGCTGAACAATAAATAATAGGAAATAACTGCATGTTAAACTAGCTTGTAAAACTAAAGCTAGCTAGCTGTTAAATATAACAATTGAGCCATTAAACAAATGTACATAAATGAATGCCAATTAAGAGACAGTTAAGAAGTAAAACTGCATGTTAAAGTGGCTTGTAAAGCTTTAACAGCCTGTCAAATGAACAAGAAGTGCCTGTTGGACTTGTCAGTTAGCTTTGATTAGCTTTTAAAATGATGCGGTCAAGCATATAAACTCATTTAATGCGCCTAATTGTAGAAGGCGAAAGAAAACAGTCATTTCATTGCTGACTTACTGAACAGCTAAATAACTAAATAGCTGAGTAGCTGAATAGCTGAATATCAGATTACTTAACAGCGCTTGTCAAGTGTTAGCTCAACATGACCAAGAATGTTAGCAATTGGCTTAATTGAGCTGAATGCACTTATCATGAGCTGTTGCTGCTACTGTTGGCTTTCAGTTAAATTTAACTGACAGCTAAACTCTGCCCAGTTATCATTATGCAATATGAATGAAGGTTTTACAGCTGCTGAATGTCACGTTTAATTTGAGTTAACTCAAAGCTGGGCTCACATATCTTACCATATGAATTGCTGGCCATAATTGACAGGCCCCATTCATGGTGAGATCTGTGCAAGCCAATTATAGCTATATATCTATATGCTTGTATATGAGATGCAGAGTTATTTTGTTTAATTATAACAGCAAGACAGACAGACAGAAAGACTGACTGATTGACTGACTGACTGACCGTTGTTAGGCTAGTTAAGTTGGCAAGTTCAATGGACAATGGACCATTTCGCATAATTGAATAATTTCAGTGCATTCACAATTAGCAATTAGCCATTGTGCATTAGCAATTGCAACGGCAGCTTAATTAGCCGCATGGCACTGCCAGCTGACAGCTCGCATCGACTAGAACCAATTCCAGTTGACATAACTGACAGCCAACATGAGCAGCAGCAATCAAGCCGACAAGCAACCGGCCTGATGCAATCTGGCTTATGCAATGCTATGCTAACGATCATTATTTGGCCAAAAACCTGCCGTTGCAATTGGCCACAAATCAGAACTGGGTCAGCGCACCTGATGCCAGTTGCATTGAGCACTGAGCACTGAGTGGAGCATTTGATCAGACACTAAATTTCAGTTAATCTACTGCAAGCGAAACCGCAAGGCGGAAGGAAGCTTTGGTTAATCGAGTTTCATATTCCAAAACGTTCCACATACTAAATATGCTTGATATACATATATATGTATATATATTATTAAACAGCGAATATAGTTTTCGAGGGGGGAAATAAATGAGCTCTGCATTCCTTGCCGTTCCATTAGGAGATCTACAAACTTCTCTATTTAGGGAATGTAATAAATGTTCCATATCTCAAATAATTCCGCATTTACAAACACATTATAACTCGAACTGATTTAGTCACCAAAGAATGATTTCTTTTCCAGTTCTATATCCAATCTCTATCTATATCTATATCTATATCTATATCTATATCTATATCTATATCTATATCTATATCTATATCTATATCTATATCTATATCTATATCTATATCTATATCTATATCTATATCTATATCTATATCTATATCTATATCTATATCTATATCTATATATCTATACGCACTTATATAATAATTTTGTAAAAAATAAAAAATCCTCATTCATATATATATATTCATATACGCATATATATCTTTCTATATACATACATTTGAAACAGAGGCTTTCAGGCTCCTCTTTGTTTTCATGCGGAAGAGAGTGCGTCGCTTTTTTTTTTCTTTTTTTGTCTTTGATTTTTATTTTTGGCTGCAATTTAAGTGGGCGGGCGTCAGTAACTGTTGGGGGAGGGAAGCGTCACGAGGTGGAGGCGTGTCTGGGCAGGCCTTATACTTACGTGTATGAGTGTGCGTGTGTGTGTGTGTGTGCATATAATTGTTATTTAATTGCGTAACGGCAAACGTAGGCGGATGTGTGTGTTTAGTGCCACTGTGCTGCCAGTTTCAAGCACAGTGTGGCAAAAACAAATATGGCAAAAGCCATTTCCGCATGTCAACGAAATCAAAGTCAAAAGCTGCGATGCGTTGCATTTGGGATACAGTTGAAATGCAGCGCAAGAAGAAGAAGAAGAAGAAAGTGACTGAAGTGGCTGAATGCTATGCTGCTACAGCTAGAAAGAGAGGAAGAGAGAGAGAGAGAGAGAGAGAGAGAGAGCGGGAGTGCAAGCACTAGCTAAAGATCTATTTAGTTTAGGAAGCCCTGGAGCGAAGGTTTCGAAAGGGCGATTTTAACTTTTACTTTGAATTGGATATAAATGAGCTATGCAGCGGACAACGTTTTTGTGACGCGTGCAGTGAAATGCAAAGAAAGACAGACAGAGCAGAGAGAGAGAGAGAGAGAGAGACAGAGAGAGAGAGAGAGAGAGAGAGGGAGAGGGGAAGAGAGAAGCACGTATACAACATTTATTGCCAAATGCACGAAACTTTTTGGGCTTTGGGGCTGGACACGCATCGCTAACTACGTGCGCAGTCCAACTGTGGGTGCTGGCGTCCATATGGCGTCTATAGCCACACACTTACCCACACACACACACACTCACAAGCCTGCCTAGCCCCTCTATATGGTCGGTAACTTTTAGTTTTCAAGTGAAGACGTTTGCTGTGCAGCACTTTTGACTGAGTTGACGACGGTAGGGCGTGGAAGTTGCCGAGAGGGGGAGGGGAAGGAGTGGGAGAGTGAAATAAGCATAGCTGCAGTAGATGTAGCTAGTAGCAGCGCAACTGAGGGAGGAGGCAGCCATGCCTATGACCATGTCGACGAGGGAGCGTCGTAAATTGTAAGAAATTGGACGAAAAACGCGCAATAATTAAGCGAATCAAATGTGAAGCAAAAGCCAAGAGCTATATAAAACGGCAATAAAAACAGATTAGGATATAGAGAAGTATATATAGAAAATAAAGCCAGACTAGGCGCTACTCTGTGCAGGCTAGCAAATCGATATTTAGAGATTTTTTATTGAAACTTGTTTATTCATTAACTAAATAAAATATACTAAATGTGTACGAGAATTGTTCTATATACATACATATCTATATGTATGTTTTTATGTATGTATGTATGTATGTATATATTTTGTTTATCACTAAATGTTGCTGCGCTTTAATAGTAGTAAAACTGCGCTTAATAGTAGTAAAACTCGCTTTACTATTTTCATGTTCTACTACTATTTTCGTGTCCTACTACTACTTTTGATTTCCCACTACTATTCGTATATATGCTTTTGCTGCCATCATAACCCATCTACGAATGCATACAGGGTATAAATATAAAATAGAAATTAAAAAAAAAAAAAAGAAAAAAAACGTCGTTTATTTTAGATGTAACTCGATGCGTTTGTTGTTGTTGTCGTTGCACATAGCTCAACGTATAATTAAAGTGAAAATGCGCGAAACTACATACATACATACATGTATACGTGTGTCTATATGTATGTGTGCATATATAGATAAATATCTACAGATATATAGTGCTAACAACCAAAGTACTACCAACATCGCTTGGCTGCAGTTTGAGTTTATTTTTAGATATTATATATCTATGGCTTAAGACATCATGTCATATAATATGCTGCGATATGATATGATATGATATATGTTATATAGTACATGTGTATATGCTCGACTTTTGCACAATCCAGTGCAATGCACTTGGCTTGGAATGCAATGGCTAGGTCCAAGACAAATCAATGCATGTAGAAAAGTTTCAAGAAATCAGGCAAGGGAAAATTGCTAGAATTTCTATAATAAAGTTAAAGACATATAGATCAGTTGAGTTGTTATAAATCAATAACTTGACTCTCTAATTGACTTGATCAATAAGCTAACAGTCTCTTAATTCGAATGTCTTCCATTTTCTTCTTTTACTTGCAGCAATGTCATAATGGAGCCAATGACCATGTTGGTATTGGCCTTCCAGCTGCTGGCGCTCTTCTCGATAGCCGGCGCGCTGTTGATCTATTTGATATGCAAGGTGCGCGAGGAGAGCCAGGTGGGCAACGGTGAGGTGCCCGCCAGTCGTGTGGTGCTGGTGACAAGCGCCGATACGGCGCTAGGTCTGCAGCTGTGCACGTATTTGGCGAACAAGGGCTGTCGCGTCTTTGCCGGCATGAAGGAAGCACGCGATTCGCTGCCGGCCAAACTGCTCTGCGGCTGGATGAAGATACGCGAGTATAGCGAGGAGCCCATCAGTGGCACCATTATACCCATGCGCCTGGACGTCACCCGGGAGGATGTGCTGCGCGAGGCAACCATTGCGATGGGCGCCCATCTGAATGCGAACGAGCGCGGCATTGCGGCGGTCATCAATACCAGCGGCAGTGTGTATCGCGGACGCGTCGAGTCCCAGGATGTGCAGCAGTGGGAGCAGATGCTCAAGACCAACATTCTGGGTACACTGCGCGTAGCCAAGGCCTTTGTGGGTCTACTGCGGCCGACACGCGGTCGCCTACTCTACCTGGGTGGCAGCAGTGCCGGCGGCAGCATGGGCGGCGATGGACTCGTCGCCTTCAATGCATCACGCGTCGCCGTCGAGAAGTGTGCCGAGGAGCTGCGCAAGGAGCTACAGCCATATGGCGTTAGCATCGTGGCCCTGGATACCTGCGGCATGACCGCCGAGTCGCTCTACAAGGCGCCCGTAGCGCAGAGTGAGTAGAAGCCAATGCATCAATCTATAACTGATAATCTAATGAACTTTTTTCACCTGTCCAGCCATGTCCCAGTGCCCGGGCGCACCCACGCAATACACGGCCGATGTGCTCAGCTCCAGCGCCCTACAGATGATCGAGCGAGCGCTTTGGGACTATGTGCCGCAGCAGCGTTATGCGCTGCTCTCCCATAACAAGTATCAATTCACGTTGCCATGCCGCTCCTCGCTGCGTCTACATCGAGCCAGCAGTGAGGCCGCCACGCAGTCCGTCTAGACAGAAGGAGAGAGAGGGATAGAGAGAGAGAGAGAAAGAGAGAGAGAGTGCGGGAGAGTTGATGGAGCTATATGTCAACTTGGGCATGGATCGCAGCTTATATACTTATACAATACTTTTTCTGTACATACGTATACACACACACACACACAACTACAAACACAACCACACACACACACAAAGAAAATCGTTTAACATTGTATTCAGTTATCTAAAATCTATATACGCCCAACTGTTTTAACATTTTTTTAATGTTTATATATTTAATATTTTTTGTGCCCTTTTTTATATAAATATATATAAAAATATACAAATATATATATACATACATATATATATATATCCATACATATATATATAGATATATAAGTTGACAACTTGTTTACATTTTGTGAATTTATATCGTTTTATGATTTATAGTTATATATATATGTAAATATATGTATATGCATATACGCAACAGAGCATATCAAAATAAACATGCATACATTTATATATACATATGTTTGTGCAAATATATACATATATATAAATACATATATATATACATATAAATGTGTGTGTGTGTAAAATTTGTATAATTATTTTATCTATATATTTGAGTTTTATTTGTCGATTGTCCTCGATTGCCGTCAATTGGTCCTATTCGTATCTAGAAATAAAATCGTAGCGCAGCACCGAAGCATTGTAGATCTCTCCAGCACGCGCATGTGTCTTCTCATCTGTGCGTCCAGGCAAGTGGATGAGCACATCGGCACCGATAATGCTCTGCAGTCGGCTGCTGACCTGAAATGGGTTTGTCAATTAGTATGGATTTCGTTTCTTATCGCTATTGATAAGATTTTACTTGATTGCCATTAACGCTGGCATGTAGCTTCCCATTGATGCTGGTCACCCCGGCGCGCACATATTCAGGACGACTGTCCAGTTCGATGACTTCATTAAGCAGCTGTAAAAAAGAGTTCATGGAAATTACATCCAGTTGTTGCCAAGCAGTTGGATTAAATGTAAAATGTAAATTCGACAAAGATTCATGCATTCATAAATACAAATAGCCATAGGACTAGAAAGGAATCCATTATATCTATACATTCAATAGAGGGGGCTAATCAATGCTAGTTTACTTCTAGCAAAGTTCTATAAATATAAAGATAACATAAATTGCCTATGATTTACATTTCTTATGAATTCAGCAAAATTTATCAGCAAAATTTATCTATGCCTACATCATAACTAGACGCACCTAATCTACAATTTAGCTTAGTTTGCTACAAAACATTTTATTTGTTTATGCTTGCGATAACAAAAACAAACTAAATGAAATTCTAAATATTTAAAGTGTCTTTGCAAGTGTTTCTTATCACATTTTGGAAGAGGCTCTAAAGAGATAAGGCTGGCGCGTCATTTCAGAGCAATATATCAAAAGTAAAGCAAACATAACTAAATATATACATATATATGTTTTCCACATACATATTTATATATAAATTGATTGATCGATTCCTATCATCTGTTATAGTTGAAGGGTATTAGGTAATCTCCCATACTTCGCATTGCGGACAGGTTGAGGAATTTCACAATGTGTTTTAAAAGCTAGTGTTTTACTTACAAACACACTGATTATGGGCAGGGCACATTTGGCGCGTTCCCAGCCATCGAACCAGCGGATTGCGGGCAAGGCGAACAGATGGAATGTGACAAAGGTGGACACCGGATTGCCGGGTAGGCCGAAGAAGTATTTGTTTCCCCTGCTGGCAAAGGTCATCGGTTTGCTGCAGAAACAAAATTTAAGTTAATATTTAAGTCTTCGTCGTGACTGTATGTAGTTGACGAACCCAGGCTTCATGTTGACGCGTCCGAAATGCAATTTAAATTTTAGCTCCTGTAGCGCCGGCTTGATGTAGTCCTTGTCGCCCATCGAGACGCCGCCACTGCAAATGATAAAGTCCATGGTTTCAAACAATTTGGACAGGGTACTTTTGATGACGTCCAGGCTAAGTAAGGTGATTTAATTAGTGTGTTGGTCTATATGGCCTATATAGCTGTGATCACCCACTCGTCGCCCAGCACCACCTGCTGCGCACATTTAAAGCCAAAGTAGACCAACAGCTCCTCAAGCATTGTCGTATTGGAATCGTAGATTCTCCCAGCCACTGATTGCTGGTTGGGTGCCAGCAGCTCGCTGCCAGTCGAGATGATGGCCACCTTGGGTATGCGTCGCTGATACTGAACGCCTACGGAGGCCAGCAAAGCTTTGTAGACAACGGGTGAATAGTCCCGAGCTGGAAACACATGATCGCCCTTGCGCATGTCGGTGCCAATAGGACTTTAAGAAAAGAAATAGAATGAATATAACCAAACAATTCAACCATTTCAATTCTTACCGTATATCCAGGCCGGCTTTCGGTTCGACCAATATATCAACTAGACTCTCTGCACCATATTTGTCCCGCTGCAACAGGCGCGTATCCTCCACCTGGACAACGCAGTCAGCATATTTCGGCAGCGGAGCGCCCGTGTTGATCTTGAAGCATTCGTCCTCCTGCAGCGGATGCTCATTAATCTGCAGTGGAATTAAAGCAGTTAATAGGCAATGAGGGATGAATATGCATTGGCCTAACCTTATCCCCAGCAGCAATGAAACCCAGGACACGCTTGGTGCCCGGAAAGCCAGTCGATTTCATAGCATATCCGTCCTTAATGGATGCGCGAAAGGGTGGTATATTGACCGGAGCGATCAATTTATCCATCTGCTGTTCGCTCCCATTGTTGCGCTGCACCACGCTGAGTATGATATCCAGTGCCTGATGGACTGGCAGCATGGGAAACGGTGAATTGCGATCGACATCGTCGCCAGCGCCTGTCTTGTGCGGACATACGTGATCACGCTTTAGAACCGATAGCAGTGCAGACTTGCCATGGGCTTTGCCTTGCAAATCCACATGCGCGCGTGTCACTAGGTCGACATTGTTGCCAATGAGATGCAAGGCGTGGGGCAGCAGTTCACGTACTGCTACGAAGCATTCGCTCACGGCCTTTTCACTGCCCGGAAAGTTCAGCACGAGAGTGTTACCGGCAATGCCGCAAAGGCCGCGTGATAAGGCCGCAAATTTTGTCTTTTTCAGTGAGCTCAAAGCAATGGCCAAAGTCAATTGATTGCACTCTTTGTCGAGCAGAGGTTTCGTTGCCTCCGGTGTCACATCACGCGGAGCAAAGCCAGTCCCGCCGGTTGTAATAATAACGCGCACATCATCGCGATCTATCCATTTGCGCAGTTCGCGCTGAATCAGATCTCGCTCGTCAGGCAACACAGCGGTAACCACCTCAGAGTTCTCGAAGGAGTCGGCAATCAGGGCCATCAAACGGGGCCCACTGCGATCCTTTATTGGCTCATGGTAACAGGTGTCGCTAACTGTAATCGCAATTGCGCTGTGATTGGGGCAGGTCAACTATTTGAAAATTGCTTACTTGTTAAAACTCCGAACGTAATCGACTCCATGACTTATTTATATAATGTGAGCGAACATGCAGTAATTCTTGCTTTCACTTAAGTTGTTCAATTTTCAGCTCAACACTCACTAGAACAACTTTTCAATTGCTTTGACGGTTTTGCATGGGCCACCTTCGTGTTTTCTCCACACATCGAAAAAACCGAGTGAGTACACACTGACAGTTTCAGAGCACTTTGACCGTTTTTGTTATAAGGCGTTTGTACATTTTTAGCATATTTTTTTTGTATAGCCAAAATGAGTGTGGGCACACGGATTGCTCGCCGTTTGAAATTTTTCGACTTAAATTTATTTAACACAAATATGTATTTACACTGGTATTTATTATAACAGATGCATACCTGTATATAAAAAGTACAGCTGTCATAATGCTAATGCTTATGTTTTATTTACATTATAATATAACAATACAAAAAAAAAGAATATTTAGCGTAACAATAAAATGAACGTCAAATCGCTTCATTTCCATTTTTACTTGGTAGGAATTTCCTTGGTGCGATCCTCGACTAGCGGATCATAGCCAGATGCCATTTTCTCCTTGAACTGTTCGTATGTGCGCTTACGGTCAAAGTGTTTCACCCATTGGCCGGGACAACCTTGCTCAAATGCTTTACGCATTTTCTGGCAGGCACTTGGCACCTTTTCACCGCTTGTTGAGCTGTGCTTGGGTGCATTCTCATCCAGACATTTCCAGTACTCATCCCGCATGGCCCAGCACTTAGCACGTTCCGCTTTGTCAGGAAAACTCATTTTTGGCAGTGGTTAAAATATTGATGAAGATGACTTTTGACTCCAGTGCCGGCTTTCCTTTGTTTCTTTTTCGCCTGTCAAATGTTGCAACCAATAAGTACTGTTTCTTCACACCTTTGCTGGCCAACCAATAAGCCTATTATCGACAATGCAAATTGAGTCAAATATTATTTATTGTTCAACAAATTCATCAAAACCAACCTCAAAATTACAAAACATACAATTATCGAAACAGTGTGCCCCCATTCTAAATAACCCATAACAGCTGACTGTAAAAATACCAAAATAAACATATAATACAGTCTTGCATTGGATATATTGGCGCACCAATTCAAAAAATTGATTGCCAAAGTCGAGATAGTAAGAAAACGATTTCGCATGTATTACAATTTATTTGATTTAATATCTCAATGACTTATAATTAACATTATTGGTATTAAATTTCAACTAATATTTAAGGTGAACTACTTAAACAAGTTTTATATATTTATTATAATGTAATTTAAAAAAAAAAAAAAAAAAAAAACGAAAAATACAAATAAAAAAAAAAAAACAACACAAAACAAAACAAAACAATTAATCGCAGACGGATAACAATAAGAGTAATAATAATAATGAGTGGTGACTACTTAAATTCTATATGGTGTGCATCGAAACCGTTATACATATACTATATGTAAATGTCGCTTAAATGTTATACAAGTTTTACGTATAGAAAATGCTGTCCAAGTGCAAGTGAGAGCGCAATAAATGCCCCGTTATTTGGACTCTAAAACACCTATTTCTATATATATATGTATATTATTATTATTATTATATATATTTTTTTTAATTGTGTGCACAGACACAATTCAAGTGAACGCTAGGAACACTGCCAAATCTCAATGCGATGAAAGTGTTCGTGTCTCTCTTCCTGCTGACTTTCATGTTACAGCAATAAAAAATATATATGTATGTCATTAGTATATATGTTTGTAGATCGTATAACTAAGCTTGGGATTGTGTGGGAGTGTGTGTCGGTGTGGTATTACACTTCAGCAGTAAGAGTTTGTATATTTATTCATATTCCTAGTGTACATACATACAAACATATAAACAATTGAAACACAATCCCACACTTAAGTATATATTCAATGTATATATATGTATGTATGTTTAGTTTATGCATTCGTAATATTCAAATATTGTAAATTTCTTACTAGCTGTTGATGTGATTCGTTAGACGCAAGGATATGATTTGAACTGAAATGAATGAAAAGTTCACATCTAAAAATGCATTGCAGTCAATGTTTGTTATTTTGTTTTCCCTTTTTTTTTTTTTTTTTTTTTTTTTTTTTCTATTATTATTAGTATTATTACTATTATTATTATAATTATTATTATATTGTGTTCTATTCCTGTAGTACCATGTCTAGCCATAGTAGCCCCTGCACTACTATTAAGTTGGGGTCTGATTGGGTATCTTTGAAAGCTTTTCCAGGCACTTGTGGCTAACGTGCGCAAAGCTTAATTTGGCCAATTACAGTTACTGCTAACACAGTTAACAGTAACAGCACTGCTTTGCTGTTAAGACTATGAACAAAACACGGCATAGTTATCAATAGGCGACGGCAAATACATTTACAATAGACTCTGAGTGTGTGTGTTAGTGTGTGGGTAAAACATGTTTTTAACGACTATCAGTACCGTATTAAGCACAAACATATATTACAATTCCGATTACGATTTTGTTATGCATTACATATAATTATTTATATAATTATTATTATTTTTTTCTTTAATCTATTTTATTTTTGTTATTTGCATTACATGTGTGGCTAAAGCAATTTTGCTAGATATGCATCAAAAAATAAAATAGAGATATATGAATTATTGTTGAATTCACAAATAAATGTGTGTATGTGTGTTTGTTGTTGTGGTTGTGGTTGTGGTGGTTGCTGCCGCTATTGATAATTAATTATTGCTAATTGTCTGCCTGAAACTTGTTGAATAATGCCAAACTATATGCATATCCGATATATAAAACACATTCAATTATATATGTATAAATTGCTTGCCTTGACTAGTTACAAATTCTCAGCATTTCATTTTTCTTGATCGCGCAAACGTACTATATATATTATATTTATATATAATATTATCTAGATACGTAAGTGTATATATGTTTGTGTGTATATATATATATATAGACATTCAAATATATATATATATAAATGTAGCTGTATACATGTATATATGTATATTCGCTTAATAATTCTCTATTGCACAATGTGACATGCAGCTTAATAATGGATCATGAATTCAAAATAAACATAATGTGTAAATACATAATTATCGCATAAAAACAAATGCACAATAAAAACAAAGTAATTAATAGATATAACTATATATACATATATCCATATGTATATATAGAACTCTATGCATATATAAATGGTAACTAAATTAAAAATCTTGAAACATTTGGCAGTCGAGTACCAATTGCAACAAAAATCAAAAACAAATTGAGAATTAAACAAAAACTTCTTAAGTTGTTGCCATACTTTCTTCAATGTTTTTGTTGTTGTTGCTATTGGAACTGATTTTGATTTTCTAGATATATATATATATATATATATATATATATATATATATATATATATATATATATATAGATATATATATATATATATAGATATATATATATCGTATGTATGTGTATGGCGCTCTTTTGTTTGTGATGCTTGGCAACTTGGCTTGGCCAAGACTCCGTCTCAATCTCTATCTCTCTATTTGTCTCTGTCCTTGTCTATCTCTACCTCCATCTCTATCAATGTTGTGTGTTTGGGGTATGGGTATGTGTACGGGTGCACGAGGGGGTGTGTGGGTGGGTGTGGGTGTGTGTGTGTGTATGTGTGCGTGTACCCGGATTTTGTATTGGAATTATTTAGTTACTGCTGGTCTACCGCAGTTATCATAAACTACAGCACTGGCTCCTTGAGTTGCTGCTGCTGCTTTTCCAGCCCATCGGCTGTCTCCTCGCGAGCTGTTGGTGATCCATTTGAACTAGCTGGGGTTTGTTGTGCATATTTGCAAGAGGCTGTTAGGCATTTACAGCCAGCGCCGCCACGCTGACTGCTGCGCTGTTCGGCACGCCAGAACTTCTCACCATAATCATAGCTATAAATACAAGCAAAAAAAGTGAATAACAATCGAAAAGCTCATGTGTTTGTTGGACACCAACCAGATCTCCTCGCCGGCATCGATGTCGCGACAGGCGAAGAAGGCAATCTTTGGAAAGCGATAGTCCTGATGCTCATAGAAAACGCGTACGGGCAATATATTTGGCTCGCACGAATGATTGAAGAAACGACTTATATTGCCATAGTAGTTGGCATCGATGCAATGTCCGTTGTCCAGGTCAAAGTAGTAGCTATCATCGGTGCGCCGATCTGCCTCATGGGCCGTCAGTATCTCGCCCGTGTAGGTGGCGACAAAAGTGCCCTTGGGCACATTAACCAAGGCACGCACGCCCCAACCCTTTGTCGGCTCCTCGCACTCGACAATCTGAAGCGGAATCCGAGTGCCATTCTGCACGACGCGATTCTTGCATGACAACTGCAAAAGGGAAGAGAAGAAAATTAAATGAAATATTTGCATTTTGGCTACTTTGGCATCTATTCAACCTGATTGCAGCCGCAGACATCGTTGCATTCAAATATCACCGCCGGATCGTCATAGTTGAAATCACAATTTAAGCGACTCTCCGCTGTATACCAGTTCTGAGAGGACGCCCCATTGCATTGGCACTGATCGCTGCTGCAGCTGTCCAGGCACGAACAGATGCGCATCTGTGAGACGCGTCGATCGATTTGCACCGAATTCTGCAGTATGATGCAATTGACAATGTATTTAAAGTCGGGCCACATTAGAGCATCGGCCTCGTCCTCATGCTCCGACATGGTCAACTCGTTGCGCACCGCCTGTATGGGACGAATTTCACGTCCATTCGAGGCATCCGCACAGACCACACGAGTGCGCAGTCCCAGCGGGCGAAAGCTGCGCATCTGCATGTTGAAGCCAACTGTGCGACCACAATCAGAATCCTCGTTCGGTATGCAATCATAGGGCAGCTGCTCTGCCTTATTTTTGATCATCAGATCGGCTCCGTTCGCAATCAAAGCGATGCACATGCGAGTAACCGAATGACGGCATGCAATGTGACTACGAGTAGGATACAAAGATTATTTTATATAAATTACTAAATGATCTTGTTTCGTGCTACTCACAGCGGCGTATCGCCTTCCACATTCTGCACATTACAATCGGCACCCGCCTGCAGCAGCACCGTTATCGTCTCCAGTCCATCGTTGTGCAAGGTGGACCAGTGCAGCACCGTGTTGTTGTCATTGTCGCATATATTCGGATCGGCGCCATGATTAAGCAGCAGACTGGCGGAAATGAAAACAAAACCAAATTTAGATTACATAAAGCTGAGCTCAACTAGGAATAGACTGTTGTTCCCTTGCTACTGCCAAGAAAGATGTTGCTCGCACCTGACAATATCCTTGTGCCCCAGCTCCGCTGCCCAGACCATGGCTGTCCAGCCGCCCTCATCTTGGGCATTGATGAAACACAGAAAGTTATTAATATTACGTGAGCTGCGATACCCATCCACAATCAGTTGGGCAGCCTCTAGATTGCCTAGCTTTGCGGCAATGTGCAGACTCGTCATGCCGTCGGGACCCTACAAGAAATCAGAGTATAAAGTTTCAAGTAAATCCCATATAGGTATTAAAACATTTAGCTAAAACTCACCTTGATAGCCACATCGGCGCCGCACTGCAAGAACAGATTTAGCATATCGCATTTGTCATTCATCACGGCACACATCAGAGCCGTGCGCAGCTCGCTGTCAACAATGTTGACAAAGCCCTGGGAACTGGCGCCCTTGCACAGCAGCAGATAGGCCATTTGCAGGGTGCCCGAGTGGGCGACCAGGTGCAGGCAGGTACCATTCAGAAACTCAGGCATGCGCGTCAGCACATTGTAGTCGGCGGCTGTTGAACAAGTAGATTAGAACGATTATATAATATATAACTAGTATGATATATTGTATGATCTACCCAATATCTCCGCCACACGCTCCAGATCATCGTTCTGCACGGCGTAGTACATGTCCCGGGTATTGAACTCGGTGTTCACACGGCCACTGGTCGACACAATCCGATCGCGCAGCACCACATTCATCACAGACTCCGGTATGAGTTGCTCAAAGCTGATCACATTCAGCGCCTGGCCAGAGGAACTGCCTCCATTCACTTTGCCGCGTGTGCCATTTGATTTGGCAGTGGCCGCCTTGCCACGTGTAGCTGCTCCAGCCGCTGGCTTGGCAGCGCTGCTGCCAGCGCCACTGACTAGCTTTGACCCAGCGCCGGCTCCATTGCCGAACTGGGTCAGATGCGGTGAGGTGGTCAACTTGGCGGGCTTGCTGCGCATGTAGCATGTAAAGGAAAAGAAAGTCAAGTTGATTTCCAACTTAATCTAGCATTGAGTTGAACTTACATTTTAGCCTTCTGCGCGGGCAGAAAGACGGGCAATGTTTGGCATTTCATGGTCACCGTGGAGGTGCGTTCAGGTGTGTCCAGGCCACAATGCGGACACTTCAGCACGAGCACCGGACTGACAAAGTTGCCCGGATTCGTAGTGCCCTGCTGTTGTGCATCGTAGGGGCTGTTCAATATAAAGCGCTGTGCGCAGTCCGGATGAAAGAAGTGTTGCTGCTTGCATAGCACAAATTTGCCCTGCAATGGAATTGATTGAGTGAGTGATTGATTGATTGATTGATTGATTGAATAGCTCTCAGCTTACCTGGGTGCAGAATATGCCACAGCCGGCACAGCAATTGTGCGACTGCAAGCGCTTCTTGTGCTCATCGCAGAGTATCATGTAGCCCACGCGCTGGCTGGGACGCAGCAGATTGTGCACCTCGGCGGACAGCTCATTGCAGCAGCCGATCTTCTGCTCGTCAATGTTGTCAATGGCACAGCAGAAGGACGCATCCGGCGCATTGCGTGCGTAGTACTGTGAGCCACGCTGGCACAGGCAAATGAATTTGACGCCAGCCGATTCGGTGGAACCTGAAGTGGCGGCAGCTGCTGCAGCGGCTGCCGAGGTACTGGCTACTGCATCGCTAGCATCATTCGATGCCAGAATGGCATTGTTCAGCGAATGCAGCTGGCTAAGCTCGAATGTGGTTGTAGTTGTGGCCGTTGCTGCCGCCGTTGCCGCACGCACGCCCATGCGACGTGTCAGCTTGGACGGCACAGCGGGCGCTGCTGGTGGCGGCAGGTGCAGCGACTGCTTGGTTCCAGCTGCAGCTGCAGCTGGAGCACTGGTGGTCGGAGTGCTGCTGCTGCTGCTGCTGCTCTCCTTGGTGGCATTGCGCAGGCGCAGCGTAACACTCGGCTTGCCCACCTGAACCCGTGTGGTGGGCACAAACTCCTCGTTGTCCGTGTTGGAGCTATCGTTGCCGCTGGCCTCCTCGCTGTTGTTGCGCCGCAGCCCCAGATGCTTCAGGTGCTTCTCCTTCTGCTTGGCCAGCTTGCGCAGCTGCTTCTTGTTCAGCTTGCGCTCCTCGGGCGAACGATTCGCATTCAGCTTGGCCGCCTTGATGTCGCTCAGAAACTGGTCCACATCGGGACTGGGACGCACGCGACTCTTTGCTCGCAGCGCCGCATCCGAATTGTCGATGTCGCGCTGCGTCTTGGAGAAGAGACGCTTCTTGATCGCATTCGAGCTAGCCGGATGCTGTTCCAGTCCGCTGCCGCCGTCCGACTTGTCGCTCTTCTGACGCGACGTCGATGAATTGGAGCTGTACGTCTGCAGCGGCGTGTCGAACTGCAGCCCGCTGCCATCTGCCTCAGCCGCCGCCGCGGTCGCCTCCCATTGGGTTAGCCGTTCGATATGCTTCGTCTCGAACTCGCAGCGCAGCTCCTCGTTCTCCAGTATCTTTGTGGTGGGCTTGATGCGTCGCTTCGAGCGCTTGGGCAGCTGCTGTGGCTGCTGTTCCGGATTACCTGCAGACGGCACTGTCACGGCGCGCTTGTTGCCATTGGAGAGCGCCAGAGCGGCAGCAGATATGCTCGTGGCATGGAGATTTCCGCTGCCGCTGCTGCTGCTGCTGCTGGCGGCACCGAGTCCAGCTGGTGGCATGACAGCGCCGCTGGCATCTGCTCGATTGGGCGGCACAGGTATTTTGGCTTTGCGTCCACGCTTCTTGGGCGTCTTTTCGTCTAGCACCACAGGCATGACCAGCGGATCAACAGCTGCTCCTGCAGCTGACTGGTGCATGGGCAGCTCACTGGCCGGCAGTGGCTCCGTTTTGATATCGTCGGTCCAGGCCTGCGCTTGATCAACGCGATTGACCAGACGCACGCTGCGTCGCATACGCTTCCCATCACCACTGGGTGCAGCCGCCTCATCATCCTGCTGCTCGGTCTTGATGCTCACCATGGACACATCGGCCAACAGCGGATCCTCATCGTGCAGCTTGCGCTTGCGTCCCACTTTGCGCTCCACTGTAGTGACCTCCTCTTGCAGTGGAGCCTCCTCCAGCGGCAGCTCCACTTCAGGCTTTATTTTCTTGGCACGTCCACGTCCACGTTTGGGTGCAGGCGGCGGTGCAGCATTTGCGTTGCTGCCGCTGCTGGCCTCGCTCTCGTTGACGTTTGGCAATTTTTCAGGCTCCTTCTTCACATCCCTGGACGTTTCCTCCTCCTGTTCGGGCTCTTGCTCCTGCTGTTCCGGTTCCTGCTCTCGGTCCAGTTCATGCTCTGGTTCTGGCACTTTCACTGGCGGTTGCTCCTGCTCCTGCTCCTGCTCATTCAACAAGGGCGTTGGCGTCGTTGTGGGCGTGTCCGTGGGCCGCGGCGTACTACGCAAGCAGCGTGTGCTAGGTTCAACATATTGTCCCTGTGCCAAAGAGAACACATTAGAGCAACTAGCAAATGGTAAAGACAACAGGTGCTAATTGGTGAACCCACACACCCCCACACACACATGCACACTCAAACACACACACACACCGTCACTCACGACCACACACGCAACACTCTTCCGATGCAATTACAACTTTCCTTGTATTTCATTTAGTTGATCCAACGTTAATTTGCGATATTCTTGATAATATCGAATTTATATATAATATATATATGTAGACACATATATATATCAGAAACTCTCTCGCCCGCTTTCTGTCTCACTCTAAACATTGACACACATATGTTTTGTGACTGGATATGATTCCTGATTCGTGCTCAAATCTAGGCAGGCTCTTGCCTTCCATTCGGCCAGTCGTGCTCGGTTGCTGTTGGCAACGGTTCTTACAAAACACTGCCAGCACTTGACAGAGGGGAGGCGAGCTGGCTTGAATGGGGTGTAAGGTGTACAACCGCCAGCGCTGGCAATGCTTCCCTAAATCAGCTAACCCCAGCCCCAGCCCCAGACCCTCTTGCTATCTCGGATGCTTGCTCATTAAAGCAAAAACAAAAGTCTCTTCAAATTTCATGATACAAATTACAGTCGGCACTCATTAAGTCACACCAATATACATACAATATATATATACATATATATTTTCAACTTAAGCGTTTAACTTCTTGATTGAATAATTGATTATTGTTTTTTCTTTCGCAGGAAAACTGAAACAAAATATTCTTTCTTTCTTCTTTTTTTTTCTTGCTGCAATTCAATATATCTATTTATTTGTTTTTCGTATGTTAAATCTTAAATGATATATTTATTGTCATAGGCCATGTTCGAAACAAAACGCTGTTTACAAATGGTTTTCGATTGGGCATCGCAGTAATAAAAAAAACAAGTTTAGAAGCCAGGCAAACGACTTCTATAAAAAAGAAGCAAACAACAATTTTAAAGACCACATTTAAGCGTAGTTTTAACACCTGAATTTTCTGTGTATTACATACCGGTATATCTGTATGTATATAGGAATGTATGTATGTTGTCTATATACATATTTCTTGGGGTTTGTTCACCTGAATATGTAAATGATCAATCGATAATTCGATGGAATGTTATCGAAATCATAATAATTGAACATATATAATAAAAATATACATATTTACATATTTGAATAACTCCAAGTTTTTATCTTTTTATTTTGTTTATTTATTTGGTAATTTTTTCATTTATTTATACAGTTTAAACGCTCAAGCCCAACATCAATCTAGTCATGTTTATATACAATTTGTAGATTCTTATCAACTGCCTAGATTCTAGGTAAAACTTGGAAATATCGCCAACTAACTAACTGGTGTATATATCTAATAGCTTTCATAATAATATTTATAATTGAAAATTCAACAGGTTATATTTATTTATATCATGATATTTATTTATTCACTTCTGCACATAAATAATCTATGAAAAGGCATTGATTATCATCATTCGGCATTCGTCATTCGTCAATCTGTATTAATGAGGCATTAACTGTATTAACTGTAATGTATATAAAAACCAATATATGTATGTATTTATCACATACTAAGAATCTGATTAAATGGCCAATTAAAAATAATTTATCATATTATTTTATTGATTTCTTCTCTGCTCGTTTGTGTGCGCAAAGAAGTTTTCAGAAAGCAAAGCTCGCTATGCAAGCATACATAAGTACATAGTATTTACACTTACATATGTGTATATACATTCATAACTGTTCTTTCGAGCATCAATGAGTATCGCTAAGATAGCAAGGGAAATCCCGTTCTTTTTATGCTACGCTCAGTCCCACGCTCTCTGCCCACCTTCTCTCTCTATCTCTCTTTCACTCTTGCTTAAAAAACGAGTTGACAGTGCTGCCCAATTCTGTTTAATTGGCGGCCATTGGTGCAGAGTAAAACGGAAAGTGAACCAAACAAACTACAAAATGAAATAATTCGATTCTTACACTAATATACGTACACACTCACACTTACGACAGCCACATACGCATATGCATGCAAAAGCACACGCGCATAAAAACGAATACACTTACGTTTTTATCAGCATTAACTTGTGCTTGCGCTGTTGTTGTAGTTGCTGCTGCTGTTGTTATTGTTGCTATTGGCAAAGCAATGTCGACGCTGTCAGCAGCAGCAGCAGCAACAGCAGAAGCTGCCGCATTCGAATCTGTTGCGTCAGCTGCGCCGTCCACAATGTCGGCGCTGTTGGTGCTGCTGCTGCTGTCGGCAGCAGAGCTGACAACAAGTGGAGCGACAGGCACTGGGGATGCCGTTATAGTTGCCGAAGATGCTGCGACTGTAGCCGATGTGACCTCGGCTATTGCTTCTGCTGTTACAGCTGCCGATGGCGCTGCCTCTGCTTCTGCTTCTGTGTCTGCTGCTGCGGTTTCTGAGCTTACTTCGTACTGCGCAGTCGATGTTTGCTCCTGCAGCGGCGACTGCGGCAACGGATTCTCCGCCAAAAGCTCTTCCTCTTCTGCTTTAGCTGTTGCATTTGCGGTTTCTGTTTCAGTCTCAGTCTTAATGCCATCGCCAGATGCAGTTACTGCTACCACTGGTGCTGTTGTTTTTGTTACTGCTGTTTCAGTTGCAGTGAAAATTTGCGCAGACGGCGTTGCCAACTCAGCCTCAGCCTCGTTTATTGTTGTGCCTGTTGTTGCATTCTCTGCATCGCCTTTGTACGCTTCCTGCTCCAATTTGACTGCCGGTGCTTCCTCTGCTTCTTTTTCATTATTGTCTTTGCCTTTTGGTGCTTCGGCCGTGCGCTCGGCAACGGCAACGCCAACGGCAACGTCAACATCAATATTATTACCGTTTTCATTGTCGGCTGCTATTGCCGATACCGATGCTGGCGTCTCGTTAGGTGACGGCGTCGCTGCGGCTGCTTTTGATTGCGCCTCGTCTGCCTCTGCCGACGTCATTTTCTGTTTTTCTGTTATTTCTGCACGGGCGACGCTACTCCCGTTGTCATTGTTGGCGCCGACGTCGGCGCTAGCGTCAGCGTTTGCGTCGCTGGCCTGACTTTGGCTTTGGCTCTGGCCTTGAGGCTGCTGCTGCTGGGCGCCGTCCGCAATTTCCGTCTCGCATTTGACGGCCGCATCAAGCAACTTTGTTGGCTGCGGCTGCTGCGCTGCCTCCTGTTGCTTCTCATGCGCTTCGTCGCTTTTGATGCTTTGCTTTTTGTCCTTATCCTTGCAGGCAAACTGATTGTTGGCCAAATTACGCCACTTTAGGGTCCTATCCTCGGCCAGGTCCAGGTTGAGCAGCGTGCCGCCCTCGGCGGTGCTAGTGGCGCAGTCGCTGTTAAAAGTACTGGACATGCTGTTCAACAGCTCTGCAACGTCCGTCATCTTTTCTTTGTGTTTATTATTTATTTTGATTTTGGTCTTTCGATTTTTTTTTTATTTATATTTTTTTTAATTTGTGTTTGACTTTGATTTTTATTTTGATTTACAGTTAATTTAAGCTACGCTTTGAGTTCCGCTGAGCTGCTGATGCGCTGCTGCGAATAAGCGTGTGCATAAAAAATATGGAATCAATACTTTGGTTTTCACCACGACACACGGCATCGATACCAGAACTGAACGGAACGGAGCGGAGGGTGTACGAATAGAGGGAGGGCTAAGCTAATGACGATAAGATTTCGACTCGCAGCAATTTATTTAACTCTGCATTTTCATAGTGAAAACGAAATGAAAAGGCAGCGCCAACGCCACCACCAGCGGCAGTGGCAGTCGCAGCAGCGGCAGCGGCAGAGCCAATGGCAGCGACGACAGCGCGCAGCAAACGCTGAGAAACAGTGCAGAGCAATAACAAAAACAATATTGCGGGCAACCCACTTGTCTACCGACAGGAGGCGCCTATTTGTGAGCAGAGGCAGAGCCAGCCCACCTTCGCAGGCAAGGGGACACGCACACCGAGGCACAAAACGCTCGCACACAAACACATACACTTGCAAACGCACGAAGCAGCGGCGCGGTTGGAGTTGACGTTGACACCACGAGACGACGTCGACTGCGACCGCGACTACGAAAGCGTCGCTTCAGCTTTTCATTATATTTTATAAATATATAGCAAATAATTTCAACTGCAATTTCCCATTTCTACGTAATTATAATTAATTAATTATTTGGCCACGATAAAGGCGAAAACGTTAAAAAAAACCTCTGCCTGCCTTCAACCGATTCTGATTAGCTCACAACATGCTGTTTTTTTTTCAATTTTTTTTTTTTTTTTTTTTTTTGTATGAATATGGCCAGCTTTATTGTTGTTTTACTTTTCGTCTTGCTCTTCGCCGTCTTGGTCTTGCTAAACGACCGTGGTGGCTGCTCTGCTACTACTGCTGCTGCTGCTGCTAGTGCTGGTGCTATAGCAGTTTATACATAGTTGTATTTGTAATTACTTATAATTGTTGATTTTGATTTTTCTTTTCAGCTGAATTTTTTAATGATTCCTCCCAAAATCTAGATGGAAATAGCAATACAGTAGCTTTCTGATAGCTGATATTAAATTCTTTATTTTCACACCCAAACACGATGCGAAATCAATTTACACTCACACAAAATGCTGCACATATCTGCAGTTTCCGATTTGTACAATATATGTAATTATGATTTAACTAATATTTGTTGTTACAAAAGAAAATAAAGAGAAACACACACACACGCACGCACGCACACTTTGTTTTAGGTCCGTCCGCCGTTATACGCCGCCAGCACATACTCTGTGCGTAACTCTCGGCGAACCGTCTTCGTTGTAGTCTCGCACGCTCTCACTGCTGCTGTTGTTTGTCTGTTGATAGCTATGCACATTTACATGTTTCTGGTATTACGTTTTTTGGTATTTCTATTTGGTATTTTTTGGTATTGAACAATTGCCCGCAATATACACAGATGGACACAGATACCCTTCAAAATTAAGGTCTAAGAAGAAATGCATCGATTCTTGTTGTGTTTTCCATTAAATGCATAAGAACTTTTAAGCATCAAATATTTAC
Source organism: Drosophila koepferae (assembly GCA_030914345.1). NCBI lineage: Eukaryota > Metazoa > Arthropoda > Insecta > Diptera > Drosophilidae > Drosophila > Drosophila koepferae. The sequence goes on along the minus strand of JAUESR010000196.1, from coordinate 13,394,301 downwards.
TCACTATTCGTTTCAAGTACACACTGGAAATTATTAAAGCATTTCATAATCTTTATACTTATGCAAAGTAGTAGTTTTGAAAATATTATATTGTATATAATGATAGCTAGATAGTCATGTTCAATATTATTTGTATAATACGTGAAATATGACTAAGACCGCGCTTTGCTTTGTCAGTTAATTATATTCGCATTTCGGTATTTTTTAATAGTGTAATTACGTTGACTCTGGTATTTTTTGAAAGTTCCTAATTTTTGCTGAGATGCACACAAGTTACAGCCATGTTGGTTATTTAAAGTAGTTTGTTAACAGTGACTTATTAAGATAATATTTGAATGCATATTGTTAAAAAATTGAATCCAACAGTTTGTAATAACTGCCAATAAGCACATATAAACAATATTCGTTTATATAAATAAGTAAGTAGAAAAATGTGGCGGAAAATAATGAAATATATTATCTACTTCCTTATAGTGTTTCAGCTGCTACCGAACCATCCTTATTGGACATCCGTCATAATTGCCACCGGCGCAATAGCTGCCTCCGAGGTGATATGGTACGTCTACAACAGGATATACAAGTGGATGAAGTCACCAAAGGCTCAGGTGCATGAAGTGCTCATGTTCAATGAGCTGCGCTACGATTGCATCCAGGAGCATCGCAAGAGTAACGAAACGCGCACTGAATACCGTTGTCATAATCAGTATTGCTATCAGCGTAACGTCGACCGCATGATCGAGCAGCTGGATAAAGCCAAATACAGCATTGACCTGGCCATGTATCACTTATACTCCAGAGAGATGATGAAAGCCTTGCAAAGGGCCTTGCGCCGCAAAGTTGTTGTACGTGTCATTTACCATCGACTACGAGAGCCTTACCTCCCCTCTCATCTTGCCGATCTCATATACCAGGGTGCCCACTTACTCACTCATAACTCCAGTAACTTTTTCCATCACAAATTCTGTGTGATCGATGGACCAGGGCGTGTGGATTACATTTGGAGCCAGAAGAAACACAAAAAAAAACGACCAGAACCCACCGACAGCGTGCTACTTAATGGCTCCCTCAATTGGTCGGATGGCGGCCTCGGCGCCAACTGGGAAAACGTTGTCATCACATCCCATGCTAAAATAGTCGAAGAATTCCAATCAGAATTCAATCGTTTGTGGAAGGTGTTCTCACTTCGTGTGAGTCAACGATATGTTGAGAATGGATATTTACAATATAACTAATTTTATAAAAAGCAAATATAACAAATTTAATTTTGTTCAATAACTATATAATGTATGTAATTTGTATTGGTAGATCCAAATCTAATAAGCATAAGGATCATTAAAAGATAACATTAGCTTAAGCTCTAATGGAATTGATACAGGGTTCAAGATGGACCAAAATGTGTTCTATTGAACTATACCATATTTTACATGTAATAATAATGTATACTTTAATAAGTCAAAATGGAAAGACTAGCTCATAAATATACATTAATTTACAGATATACTTAATGTAAGAGACATACTGATTTTATGAAGAATCTACATCCTTAAGTTCCTAAATGAAGACAGTTCAAAGCGAATATAATAAACCATTTTTATTTTTATATAACTCTTTAAGTACAGCTTATTATAATATAACATATTCAAGGTCACAAAAATCACATATTTGACTGACTACATGAGACATCATATCACAAAACATTACGTCGGTATACTAGGCTGCACTAAAATAATTTTTTCTATAGGGAGCACATATAGTAGACGCCACGGCATGTGGCGCATTTACGTCGTCTAGCATTCTGTTGAGACTGCGGGAGCAGCGATTGAAAGTATTTGGAAATGATATCGAGAATCTCGAAGCGGCGACGCTCGAGAAAATCAACAGCGCAGCTATCGTAGTTCTTGATACAGTGGTCCAGTATGCGATAGAGCACCAGCTCGGTGGACACGAACGAGTTCAAGTTGCGATCGATACCATCCACTTGCTGCTCAACAAAGTTGCGAGTGAGCTGCAGCAACAGCTGGGCGGCTTGGTCGCCGAAGTAGTGGAAGAGACCGTCGAGCACATCGCTGAAGCTGCCCAGATTGCTGATCCGCTGAACAAACTTGCCGCCCAGCTGGGTGGCCAGCTGATCGATATCCACGCGCAGCTGACCGTTCGCATTGGGGCGAGCGAAGCGGGGTAGGACACCAGCAGCGGCCATAGCGTTCGAAACTGTGGAGCCACGGAATAAGTGCGAATGGATGCTGTGGAGACTGAGCAACGCCTCCTTGTAAGGTATATCGTTCATGATACGCACAATATCGAATTTGCCACCGGCCTGATTGCTGTGTAGCTTCATTGATTCCTGGGCAATGCGATCAAACAATTTGCGGCTCTGCGTGCTGAGGGCTTGTCGCAGGCTGTAACCATTGGTCGCCTTGGAGGCGATGCGCAGATTGTTGATGGAGTGGGTGAAGATCAGCAGACTGGAGGCAATTTGCATAACATCAGAGCTATTTAGCACCTGTTCATCGCTAATCTTCAAGTACAAATCATAGACGCCATTGAGAACGCCAGTGCCAGAGATGACAACGGATGACAGATTGATACCCTTGACTGCCAATTGGACAGCGGTGCCTGTGTTTTGGCGCATGATGTTAGCTGCTGTGGTTGCACCCGATGCCCCCAACCCGGCAACACCGCCTGCCACGCCCAACCAACTGCTACGCGCCTCGCTGTTTCTCAAAGATGTGGTCTGGCCGTGCGAGCGGCGATCAATGAGACGTGTGGCCGAACGTACTGTGCTGTAGGCTGCCGAGGAATAGCCAACCACAGTGGCAGCCATTAGTATGGGAGCAGCCACTGGGCATGCCAGGGAAGCTGCCATAGGCACAGTGCCAAGGATGCCACCAATTGTGGCCAGCTTATCGCTGACATTTAATACCTTATGTTTGATCCACCCAGCGGGTGTTGATTGCACCATCAAGTTTACTATTTCGTTGTTGTCGTCGCCGCTAAATGTATAGATGCCCTTCTCGGGTGCTATCATCGTGCCTTTGGGCAGCGCATTGTTGCGTATATATTTCTGCCAATTGGCATAGACGCGCCCAGTCTCATCGATGAAGATCATGCAGCAGCCGTCACTATTCCCGCCATCCCCCTGCACGCATTTGCGCGTACGTATGACTGGATGACAGCTGAAGTTAGTGGATTGCAATGCCAAGGCTGGATCCGATTCTTTGGTAACCAGCACATAAATGATAGCCGACAGCAGAGTGCGATTAGTGTAGATGCGCTGCTTCCACACATTGTCGAACAGCTGCTTGCGTTGATTCTCCAGCGCCTTGGCGTTCAGACCCTGATCATGGATCAGATTTGATAACTTTTGCTTGAATACATCCGCCTGCTCGGGCGCCAGGCTGTGGGCAACCAAATTATGAAATTATAAAATTAGTCTGCAATGCATATATACACATATATACATATATATGCATACATCTACATATGTAGGTATCTAAACTTACGAGTCCCAAATTATTTCTGAACGTATGCCGCTGTTCATTGCAAAGTCCCGTTGTACTTCATATACAGTGCGAGCCATATTTGTAGCCATAATACATAGAGAATCCAATTCAATTGCAATACAATTTTTTTTCTTAATTTCTATATATTGTTCTTGATTGTCAAAACGTTTTTCTTTTCTTCTTGCAAATATATTATTATAATGCTTGTTTAAATTGTGCGCTTCTTCAGTATCGCAGCTGCCAAACAATAATCGAATTACCAGGGCTACATGCCAATAGTCCGAATATTGCTACTGCTTTTACGCGCACCCAAAATGATTTGTAGCAAAATATATAAGAATGTAAAAAAAAAGTACACAATTTACTTAGCACAACGCTACTGTGTTACTGTATTCAGACGTTTGTTTAGTCATACAATATTACTCTACAAATTTTATTCGTCTCCGTTAGAGTGATTTGGCAATGGCCTAATGACGTCACAAAAAAAAAAAAAAAAAGACTCAATTGCTTAAAAGGTAATAGATAAGCATATATTTAAAATTAAATATATAAATACAAAATTAAGCAAGGTAAAACTATGTGTTTAGATCAAACAAGCATGATGTCCCGAGTTGTTAACAACCTTCTCAACCAACATTAGCTGTGCGTTACCTTCCTCGTCTGGAGTATTGTTGTTGTACACTGAAAACCTATCGATGTGTGCTCTTTGATAGTTACATACATATGTATATACAATAACCAATTGTTATGTGTTGGTGGTGGTGCGTGTGGTGTGTTTGAATAATTTCTGCATTTGTTTTCATGTTTATTATCAGTTTTTGTTTTGGCTGAACTCACACACATACACACACAAACACGCAGACACCAATACAGCTTCTCGATTATAGAATGTTTGAAGATGCGCATGCGCGGCCGTCGACTGCTACCAATTGCCATATCGCTAATTGTAATCATCATCTTATGCATCAGCTACATAACAAGTCCGCTGCGCAGCAAGAACCAAAACGATGAGTTTCTCGTCCAACTGCCGCCCAATAGCGTGGAGGACAAGGACAATGTTGACCAGACGACCCTGTCGGAACATCTGCCAGAAGTTGGACCTGGTCCGTTGCTGAATCTCTCCAACTTTGATTATCTGCTGGCCAGTAATGTGTGTCGACGCGCCGAACGTGAGCTGCTGGGTGAGTAGTGGCATCCAAAAAGCCCCACATCTAATTACCGTCATCAATTGCAGCCGTGCTCATTGTCACTTCGTATGCGGGTCACGATGCTCTGCGTGCTGCCCACCGACAGGCCATTGCACAGAGTAAACTAGCTGAGATGGGCTTGCAGCGTGTCTTTCTATTGGCCGCTCTGCCCGCGAGCGAGCATTTCGTAACGCAGGCGCAACTGGTGAACGAGCAGGAGCGCTTTGGGGATCTCCTGCAGGGCAACTTTGTCGAGGCGTATCGCAATCTTAGCTACAAGCATGTGATGGGTCTGCGCTGGGCAGCAGGCGAGTGCCAGCATCGCACCAAGTTCATCATCAAGATGGATGATGACATCATCTACGATATATTCCATTTGCGCCGCTATCTCGAAACGTTGGAACTCAGCCAGCCTGCGCTGGCTACCAGTAGCGCCCTCCTCGCAGGCTATGTGCTGGACGCCAAGCCGCCAATACGCCTGCAGGCGAACAAATGGTATGTGACTCGCCAGGAATATCCCCACGCGCTCTATCCGGCCTACCTGTCCGGCTGGCTGTACATCACGAACGTGGCCACTGCAGCCAGGCTGGTGGCAGAGGCAATGCGCGTGCCATTCTTTTGGATCGACGACACCTGGCTGACGGGCATTGTGCGCACACGACTGGGCATTCCTCTAAAGCGCCATAACAATTGGTATTCCGCCAACGCCGAGTTCCTCGATTGCTGTGTGCGCGACCTTAAGCTCCATGGCTACGAGTGTGAATACTTTGCTGGTCCCAATGGGGCCGATGCCAAGCTGCTTGTCGAGTTTTTGCACAACGTGGAGAAGTGTTACTTTGACGAGTGCATCAAAAGGCCGCAGGGCAAGTCTCTCAAAGAGACCTGCCTGGCCACCGTCAAATCGCCAGCGCCCGAGCATGGAGTCGCTCACGTCCAGCCCCTTAGGCTAAGATGACCCACCAGATCGTGTGACAGTGGCACCATCAGCCGAAGGATCGACTGCCAGCTGGAGGACTGATTGGCTATCAGCTACTTTTTCATCTAAGCTTAGGCATTTCTAGATTTAGTTCATTTCATGTGCAAGCTATCGTATATTTGAATAGGTTTAAGATTGAATGGTACTCCGATCAGCGTACACTTACTAACTTATTAATTTTATTTAACTAGACTAACTCAATGCAATATTGATTATAATACCTATTATATTATACTATATATAAATAAAAATAATCGTATATGCTTAATATATTTTCTTATTGACTGCTTAGTTAGTAAAAGAAAGAGAGCGAGATATATATATATATATATATATATATATATATATATATATATATATATATATATATATATATATATATATATATATGTATATAGAGAGAAGGGTGAGGGAAAAACTAGAGAAAGTCCGCTAATATAATGACATCGATTAATAAATAGAGAGAGAGGGAGAGCAACCGAAAAATAGAGAGATTACTTGCGTATACTAAGATTTCCTTGGCTGCTTGTACTGTGTCGCACATCTATCTATATTATATTAAATCATATGTAAAGGGTATACATCATAATTAGTTCTAAAATCATAATTTTCCTAAACTATCATTCCATTCCATTCCATTCAAATGGTATAAAAGCTTCTAATGCTCGAGCTAATTAGAGCTTTGAGGCTTAAACCGGTGTGTGTGTGTGAGTAGATTTATGGATTATACGAAATTGGAATGAAATAATATTTTGAATGCTGGTCAAAGTTGATGTCAACAAATTCTATTTGGAATCTCATTTTGTGGCTGACACGTTACAAGCGTTACACATGCTCCAGCTATGGGGGCAGGGGCGTTGGGCATTGGGGCACGGCAGAGGCTTTTTTGAATATGGGAAACTAATCAGCACTCTGTGGAGATTGGCAGGGGAATTATGCAAATGTTGTTGTTAGCCGTTCGCTCTAAGGCCACATCAAAGTCGACCGGGTGAGCCCTACAGCTGACAGAAAACAATTTCAGAGACACACAAACAGTGACAGAGACAATAAGGAGAGAGGAGGAGAGGGGATGAGAGATAGAGAGATAGATATGGGACTTTGCCTTTAACATGAATTCCTGGTTTGATTGTGGCGAAACATTTGTGAAATGTCTGAAAAGGATTTCACATGTCTAACTGAAAGTGCGGAAAGGAAATGGATATTGAAACTCGCATCATGATAATCAGCTTCAAATTGTCTCTACACACGAGCGCATGTGTGTGTGTGTGTGTGTGTGCATATGTGTGTGTATAGGTGTATGCATTTGACATTCATATAATACATTATATCACTCAGCATTACAAACTTTTCACCTCCCTCCTTAACTATCTCCTTTGTGGTGCGCCTCAGTGAGCTTTGAGCACAATTTATGTGTCACATTTGCTATCGGTCTACCCAGTGTTTGGCTGTCAACTGTGGGTATATGCGACCATAGTCAAAGAATTTAAACTTAAACTATAGCTTAATGACAAAGTTGAAATACTTAAATTATCTTGTGAAAGATACGATGAAACTTCTAAAATATAATAATATATCTATTACAGTTTCCTTAAAAGTACTAGATAAATAGGTTTACTTGACCTACGACAGTATTTCGATATACAATTTAAATTGCGATAAAATCAAGTATATCCTGTAGATACACACATCATTTATTCTATAGTTTACAATACATATATCGAAATATTTTTATAAATTACAGAGTATTTGCACGTCCATCAGCTACAAAGCTAGACTTACCTGAACTTGGCTTGGTAGTTTGAATGGGCTTTTGTGTAGTTGCGCAATCGATGGATGCTGCACAATATAAATTGGCTCAATATTTAAAACTAGAAATGGGGACGGTTGATAAAGGTGGGTGGACGACCTTCATAAGACATAGTCGCTGGCCTAGGCCCAACTTTAAATGCAAATTTGAGCTGCATTCAAACGAGGTGGGTGTTTGGCTGTTTGAGTTGAGGTAAAATTTTGGAAAGTGTTGCTGGCCAGCTAGACGAATTTTCCAATTCGCTGACTTTCCGCAGGACTTTTCACGTTTTTCCAACACATTCAAAAGAGCCACCAACAGCAGGCAGCCCAGCCAGCAGCGAACCAGCACCCAAACGCCCAACCAGCGGGCCTGGTAGCCAACTTTTTGGGCGACTTCATTACCAATTCGTTGCCAGGCAAAAAAGTTGGCAGCCTTCGACTTAAATGAATTTCTTCGCATTTTTCCTCAAGTTTTTAGTTTAATTAATTTTAAAGCCAGTTCGTGCACAAAAAAAAAAAAAATAAATAATACAAAAAGAAAACAAGAACACAGAAACATAGAATTGTAACTCGACTAAAAGATACCCTGGATTATTATAATTTATAAAAAAAATAAACTCTTTAAAACTTTGATTTCAGCCAATTTTGTTGGATATATCTAGTTTATCCTGAAAATGAATTTCTATTTATACATATATCAATGTTTAATAGTTTTATGAGTATATACCCGGCCCTAAAGCTGCATACCAAGTTCCAAAAGTCTAATTTGTAACGTTCCCGAGTTCATTGAGATCAGCAGGAGATATTTATCAGATAATCCAATGCCAAGAAGCCAAGAAGCATGCCTAATGTCATAGCTCAAGTTTCATACCAAATTGTAACCGTCTGCCCAGCTCGCTGGTATACTCATTACCATAGCAAAACAGGGTACAATAGAGCAGTAAAGGAGAAGAAGAAGAAACAGAAAAGTTCAAATTTATTTTTATTTGCTAATTTGATTTATGCGCTTAAGTGAAAAGGCTGGCTAAGGAAATAAATTAGTGCAAAAAGGATTAGACGCACAAAAAGAAAAACGTTCAGTACAGTGAGCAAAAACGTTCAGTATGAGGGAGGGGTGCACTCAACAATCATCCAGCGCCAAGCAGCCAGCCTCCCGTCTCCCCAATTACTGCTAAAAACACGCCGCATCGCCTTAAGGTCCGCAGCTGTCCCTTTGCCCATAAATCATTCATTTCCTTTTTGCCAAAAGGCACAAAAAGCGGGCCACGCAAATTTTTATTTAATTTATTTGTCGCTGCTGTTGGCGTTGCCTATTGAAGCCTACGCTCACTCCTACTGCTACCCCTACTTCTACTTCTACTCCCACTCCTACTCCTACTCCTCTCCTCTCTCTTTCACTCTCTCACACACAGTTACACTCGCTTTCTTCAATTCGCTTGGCGCGGCGAAATGAAATTGTAAATAATTCGCTTGTAGACGGAAGGGACGCAAATTGCAGGCAAATTGCATGAAAATTAGACAAGCAACAGCAACAACGACAAAGAACGGTAAAAATAAGAAGTAAGTCAATTGAGAGTAGTCGACTGCGCAATACTCTGTACGAGATGGAATGCACGAGAGAAGACACAAATGAAGATTACTAATGTAATTGTTGTCAAACTGTGATTAGAAAAGCATTTAACATATGTTTATATTTTTATATACTATTGAAACCAATAAGCTTTTCTCTGCTATATGAACAACTCATAAATAGTAGCAAACAAAGCAGAGAAATAAGACGAGAATGAGTGGAAGAGAGAGAGAGGAAGGCGTGATAACGGGAATTGTGAGACGTGAGTCGTGAGAACGGGAGGCGCTAGAGCGGACAATGACGTGGCTACTGCTGGCGAGTGTTAGTGAATGACATTGCGTGCAAATAGTATTTCACATGCAAAACTGTTTTGCGGCAACGCGAGCAGCGGCAGCGCCAGCGGAGAGCAACAGGCCAGCGTTGATGGTGTCCCCTCTTACCTGAAGTGGCTGTCAGTTGTTGTTCTTTGTCTTGCAGCGGCTGCTGCTGCTGCTGCTGCTGCTGCTGCTGCTGCTACTGCCTCTCTCTCTCTCCCTTTCCCTTTCTTTGTACCCTCTGCTGATGTTGCTATAGTTGTTTAGCAATGGCGTAATTCATTTTGAGCGCACGCAAAAAAGCGCGCTGTCAGCGGCTATAAGGCTATGGCTACAATAAGTGCCATATGAGGCACTACATAACTGTACGTGTATATAGCTGTACATGCTATTACATGCATACCATATGCATGTATGCATATATGTACATAGATACTTATGTATGTATGTATTTACGAGCTTTTTATATTGCCATCCCATGCAGTAGTAAGTCATACGCTTCTGCATTCTCATAAGCAATTTCGCTAGCAATTTGAATAAGATATTAGGATATATGTACATATACATACATACATACATACATACTTCTGTACTATGTATATTAATGTAGAAATATTTATATTTGGCGATAAGTAGAAGATTGTCTTCATTATGTCATTGCATTCTTCATTATGTCATCGAAGTTAGCAAAATCTTTGCTGGAATATGTACATATGTACATTGCTTATGCACACATGCACACAAACACACACACATGTGTTTGCATGAATGTGTGTTAATAAATCTAGTCTACATATGTACATATGTATGTAAGTATTTGTGCTATATGCATAGCTTACAACAACAAGTGACCTCTATACATAGATACTCATGCATATGTATGTATATGTATACAAAATGGATTTATCGCAATTGCCAGCATGTTAGCTGAAAGTCCAATTCTCCTACCCCCCCGTCCGCTCTTCCGCTCCTCCCTTGGCATTCACAGTTGCCGCCAACAATCGATTAACGCGATTCATGATGCTGCGTGTTGTTGGGGCCGCAGCTGTTAAAGCGAGTTCCGTTATGAATTATGCGACTTTCGACAAAGGACGTGTATTAAAGCCGAAGTGCGAGATACGCAGCCAAATGAAATTTTAATGCAGACTTAACACAAACACAGAGAGCAGAGAGACAACGGGTGACGAAAGCAAAAACTCAAATATATTTTCAGCTTGGCAAGAAAACAAACAAAAAACAAAATATATATGTACATATGTATATAGAAACGAAACGAGACGAGACGAAACGAAATGAAATGAAATAAAATAAAAACCACTCACGAGTCAAAGTCAAAGTCAATGGCGGCTTCAAGTCGTGCGAGTCACATGTGAAGGCAAACACAGCTCAGACTCCTGCTGCAGTGCCAACGGGTTTTCATACACACACATACATACATACATACATACAGATGTCACTGTATGTGTGTGCGTATATAAATTTATCAAAATGTTTGTTGCGTGCCAAATTTTATTTGACTTTGCATGACTTTCGTGTGTCTTTGAACTGCAGAAACCAACCGCTGTGAATACCAAAAACAAAAAAAGAAGAGAGACGAGAGACGAGAGACCACAGACCAGAGAAGAAAAGCCAAATCGACAGATCGATAACAGCGCCCATTTAAGCTATCGAAATGAATGTTTGCATTTAATCACTTTTATCAAAACATATAAAACATTTATTGCCATTGAGTCGGCTTCAGCTGCAGCTTCAGCTCTGTTATCAGTATGTATCGAGGCTGCAGCTGTTAATGCAAATAAAAAGCAAATATTTTCGAATCATTAAAAGACCAATGCACACATACTCTTGCATAACAAGTTCAAGTTAATAGCATTTAAGAGTTGATATTGCAATGCCTACATTAATACTATTAGCATTTCTTACTCTTATCAGCAATTATGTTAAGTTAACATAGATGATAACAAATTTAAAGTTTTTAAAACTTAAAATTGCAATAGCTATTCGAAGACTGTTGGCATAGTAAATAGCTAATAACTGCATCTCTGTTATCGACAGCTTACATATGTTAGTAACATTTTGATTCTATTAACTTAACGGCAAATGTATTTCGTGTTCATAACCCTTAAAGCCATCAAACAGAGTCCAAGCGATTGATATAAAGCGTTTATGTTAATAGCATTTAAAGTCTTTAAATTCCAATATGACCCATTCCTCATGTTGTACGAATGCCCGCTGAGATCACAAATCACCCTGAACAACAGCTGACAGTTTTAACTGCGCCGCAATTGGAAATTCTTTGAGGCCATAAAAACTCAATGCTGCTGCTGGTGCTGCTGCTGCTGGTGCTGCTGCTGCCAGTCTGACCATTAGAATGCGGCCTCGATGGCCAGCGATTAGAGAGTCAAACACACACACGCACATACACACAGATAGATAAATGTACACCCACATTGATACGTGCCCAGTAAAGTATGCAACATAAATGGGACTACGCTTAGGGCGATTCCCATGAATGGCATTTAATTAGCAATATGTATTATTAATTAGTATAATTTCCAATGCGCTGGCTCACATTTGATTTATGATTCAAGCAGCCTGCGGATAAACACACGCACACACACACGCACACACACACGCACACACACACGCAATTAAAATCTTGATTGAAATCGCTTAAGGCTTAGTCAAGGTGTAATTTTAGCATGTGTGTGTGTGTGGGGCAGGGAGAGGGAGCGTGTGTAATTGTGGGTGTAAGAGAAAGAGAGAGCAAGAGAGTGAGAGTGTGTGTGTGTGTGTGAGAGAGAGAGAGAGAGAGAGAGAGAGAAGGAAAGAGTTTGATTTTAATTACTTAACTTTTAATTTAACATTAGGCAATTAACATTTAGAATTTCACATTTAACATTTTACATTTCATATTTAATATTAACAATTTCATATTTCACATATAGCATTTCACATTTAGTACGCAAAACTTATCACTTAACATTAACAGTTAACATTTTACATTATATAGTATGTATATATGCAGATGTTACATATTGAATGCCTTGGCTGTAATACCCTTCAACTGAGACGCCTTTGGCCAGCTTTTGATTAGATTTTGTGTAAACTTGTTGCTCTTTTCCTTCTTCCTTCTTCCTTCTCATTCTCATTCGCCTGCACATTCGCATTCACAGTTCCCATTCACATTTAATGAAATACAAAAACATTTTTATTAAATTAAAAGCAAAACAAAGAATTTTTTTTTAGAATGAAGAAGTAGAAGAAAAAAGTTGTTAAACGCATATTTTAGGAATTAAGCAATGAATAATAAAGTAAAGCTGAACAAAGCAATGAAAACTTTTTAAATTATTTAACTACAAACTAGTCACGTACATTTACATTTATACATATGCATATATGTATGTATATATATCCATACATATACCTCGATCTACCTTGATTTTGTCATGTTTATTGAAATGTTTGCATTTTCTGTTGACATTTTCTGTTGTGGAAAATTTGAAGCCTGGCCACGCTTCAGTTCGCGTCTAATCTTCTTTTTTTGTTTTGTTGACCGTTAGTCATATGTGAAGGCAAACACATAACACACGCACACATACATACATATATTGATATATATAGAGTGTTCATGTGTTGGTTGAAAGAGCAAAGGTCCTGACTTTTGGCTTTTGTAAAAACAAAAAAGCGTAAAAAACCAATTTGGCAAATGCCACAAATCGGTTATTTAGTTGAAACTCCCTTTTTGCTCGCTTCTTTGTTTTGAACCTTTGACAAGAACCTTTGACAGTAGCACAAAGCGACACGCATATGCTCTATATATGACGGAACTATCAGATATTGCCTTGCATTGCCTTTGCATGGCCAGTTCGGTGCACTTTTAATTCTGCCACTCAATCAATACTCTAGTTCATTGCATATTTATGAATATGCATTGAATGTATTCATGAATGTATATATGCATGTACTATATATGTATGTGTATCCAAGTTAAGCCTTTCTGTACAGACGGCACTGTACAGACGGCGATATTACCTGAAGATTCGCATTTGAAGTGCGTTACTTTATTCGTCTTAAGGGAACTCCTGGAGCTTGTGTGTTATCGAAGTCTTTTAGAATAAAGTTCACAACGATGATTGGGTTTAATATTACGAGTTGTAGATTTATTTCTATATTTAATGAACAATTTAATTCGATGTAGTTTCCAATTCGGGTGTCGCACCAATTCTGCCCAAGCCGGTTGGCTTGGCATTCCATCAGACCGCTTCGCCGCTAGCTGCTGTGCTCTCTTAACGGTGCGTCGCTTCCCTGCACTGAGCGTTGCTGTGCTCTCTTCGCCGCTAGCGTCAGTGTCGACGCTGCACACTCTGTGCGGGGTAGGGTAAAGGTGGGAGCGGCTACGCGTTGCCCGCGTAAACTTGCTGACTCGGCGCAGGGGGCGCCGAGATAGGAGGGGGGTTTCGCTCGTGTTAACTCCTCCCCCTTCAAATATCTGCGTCCCGCAGATTACTGGTGTTTCTCTGTAGTAGGCGGTGTATTTTGCGCCTCCAGCTCCGGAAACGCACCGCAGTGTTTTGGTATACCCTTCGTCGACGTTATTCTCCTCCACACAATGTAGATGAATGCCATTAGAGTTGCGCCGACCAACACCTCGAGTGTCGTAGACAGGTAAAATCTCCGGGACATCACGGACAACTTCTTCAAGTTCTCCAGGCCAAAATCATGGACGTATTCCGGCGACAGCTTGTAGCCAGCAGCGGTTACCTTTGTCAGTACCGCTGTTGCTGTGTGCGTTTCTCCATCGATGGCGTTTACCCTGGCGGTGACCTCATTGAGTTTTTGCAGCGATTCGTGGGCCGCGTCGAACAACCTGGTGTTAATCCTGATCTGCTGGTTGCCATTGCTTTTGACCTCATCTTGGGACTTCAGAATGGCGTTCCAGTCGGAGGCGTCGGGCGAGCCTGCAACCCATTTCCAGGCGGATCCTATCCAGTCTATGGACCGTGGTTTCCGTGTTGAGACCATCCTCGTGATCCCCTCCGCGGCTTTCGTAAGGTGATGGTCCACCAAGGCCTTGATCCTCTCATCACTAAGTCTGGAGGCTTCCTCTGTGGTCCTCTGGATGCTCTCCTGTAACCGCTCCAGATCGATGACGTGAGCGAGTTTGAATACTCCATTTATGCGCCACACGACTCCTTGTTGTAGCGGAACGACGGGGGCGTCATATCTAAAGATGTGTAGAGCTCTCACGCAGTTGAGGACAACCACCCTTGGGAAGAAAATGTTACTTAATTGCTCTTTTTTTTGTTTTTTATATGTGAGTGCCTTTCTTTTACTTATTTTTATATAGTGTTTTATATTTTTTAGAATTTATTTATTTATTTTTTTTTATATGTGAGTGAGAAGAAGAACACAATGTTAGTATTTAATATTAAAATTTGGGATACAATTAATTATATGAGATTAAATTTTGGGCGAAATGAGTTCTCGATGTGCGGTTTACATATTCTTTGTTTCTCTTAAGTATTTTTATTTATTTCAAAATTTTTGCGTTACTTTAATTATTTTCGTTTAATTTCGTTTTTTTCTCTTCTGCAACTTGAAACAATTTAGTCGGCACTGGGCGCGGTGGGCCGTATTGCTCCTTTTCAGCTTTTGCCTACTAATGGTACGGTTACGCACACAACTCACTAGGCGGCTCTCTCTGTGCGGTTAGCACTTGAGCGTATCTAGCAAGCTGCCACACACCACTTAACTTTGTTATCTTTTTATAATTATCATTTGGGCCTGCCGTTCGCAAACAAGTTGCCGCAACGGTTTTCGTTTCATTTTTATTTTATCGGATAACCTTTTTTGCGCTCGTGGATTCCATGCTGTTCGATTAGGAACATGCAGACCACCGCAGCGGGTAGGTTATTTCGTTTGTTTATCGCAACACTTTACACTCGTGAACTCTCAGTCACATACAACTATGATGGGATGATCACCGCAGTGGATTTGTTGCATATTACGTTATAGTGAACTTTTTGCGCTCGTGGATTATGTTTGTCACATTTAAGACGAACAACACCACCGCAGCGGGTTAGTCACTCATTTCTTTTTTGTTTCTTGTTTCGTTGCATTTTTAATTTTTTCTATATCTCTGTCACCGCACATCTCACATTTTGTCATTCTTGCCACTCTACTATTATTATCATTATTATCATTATTATTATTATTATTATTATTATTATTATATTATATTTTTTTTCTTTTACTTTGTTCTCCGTAGTTGCGTGCGTTTATTTGGCAAGTCAAGTGCGTCAGTGCACTTCGGCGGTCGAAAGAAGATTACCAATGCAGCGCCCACTCGCCCTTTGTTTCAGAGCGGCTGCTGCGCTGCCCGTTCTGCCCGCTACGCAGCCGCTACATGCATTTGCATGCATTCGGCTGCGCATGAGCTTTTGCCTCTGCCCGGCCGAGCGCCAGCGCGTGCCTACGCTACATTGCGTGGGAGCATTCGGCTCGGCGCGTGGCTATGCGCTCTTTTAGCGGTGCGTCGCTCGCCTGCTTTGAACGCTGCTGTGCTCTCTTAGTCGTTGCGTCGGTCGCTTGCACTGCGCGCTGTTATGTTCTCTTAGCGTTGAGTTCTGTCCGTTTCGTCTCTGCTATGCTGTCCGCTATGTCTTCGCTGTCGTTCGATGCTGTTGCTATGTGCATTATTTGGCGAATAATGCAGCCTGTACCGCGGTTGATCGCCGTTAGAACTATTTAACTTGTCTTTTGTCCCGTTCGTTTGGTCGTTGCATTCGTCCGTTTGTCTGTCTGTTTCTGCGTGATTGTTTGCCGCCGCTCGCCGATCTCTCGCTACCCTGTACGTGTATGATATTATTATTTAACTCAAGCGCACTAAGGTTGCAAAGAATGTGATTCTTCACAATATTTTATTTTACATTGTGTTTTTTTTATTTTTTTTTTTTTTTTTATTTTATTATATTTTTGCACTTTCTTTATTTTACATTGTGCTATATTTCTTCACTTTCTTTATATTTTATTTTACATTGTGTTATATTTCACTTCCTTTATATTTTTATTTTACATTGTGTTATATGTGTTATGTTGGGTTCCCACTTGTTAAAGTGGAACTGCTCGGGCGCCAGTTAAGCCTTTCTGTACAGACGGCACTGTACAGACGGCGAAGTTAAGCCTTTCTGTACAGACGGCACTGTACAGACGGCGATATTACCTGAAGATTCGCATTTGAAGTGCGTTACTTTATTCGTCTTAAGGGAACTCCTGGAGCTTGTGTGTTATCGAAGTCTTTTAGAATAAAGTTCACAACGATGATTGGGTTTAATATTACGAGTTGTAGATTTATTTCTATATTTAATGAACAATTTAATTCGATGTAGTTTCCAATTCGGGTGTCGCACCAATTCTGCCCAAGCCGGTTGGCTTGGCATTCCATCAGACCGCTTCGCCGCTAGCTGCTGTGCTCTCTTAACGGTGCGTCGCTTCCCTGCACTGAGCGTTGCTGTGCTCTCTTCGCCGCTAGCGTCAGTGTCGACGCTGCACACTCTGTGCGGGGTAGGGTAAAGGTGGGAGCGGCTACGCGTTGCCCGCGTAAACTTGCTGACTCGGCGCAGGGGGCGCCGAGATAGGAGGGGGGTTTCGCTCGTGTTAACTTCCATATGCATGTCTATATATACCCATAGCCCTTTTAATGGCACAATCAAACAGCAAAGCAGCTCGTCCTTCATAACTTTTGCCTGGCATCAAAAGCAACTTCCTCCCCCTCCGCCCTCCCTCTCTGTCACTCTCTCTCTCTCTCTCTCTTGTCTTTCTCTGTGTGCACTTTATATGCATATTGTAATATCCTTTTCGCTTACTTTACTTTGACACAAAGCTGAAAGAGAGCCGAGTGCAATACGCGATGGGAGACTTTAATACAAACTTCGTGTGTGTCAAAGTTTCTCAGTTCCTTATGGCTCCATTTGCAAAATACTTTTAATTCTTATTAGAGTTTTCTATATACTTGTATATATGATATATATATACGGGAATTCCAAATAGTAAGAGCAATGCAAAGTTAAGTAATACAAAAATTTATAATGTTCATATTAAAGTTCATACTGATAGTAGTAGACATAATACTAAATATAATATTTATCTTAATCTTATCCTCTGGAATTGCTCCTCAGCTTGAATCTCTCACATTCTTTCATCACTCTCTTTCTCTCTCTTTCTATCTCTCTATCTCTCTCTATCTCTCTCTCTCTTTCTCTTTCTCTCTACCTATTCTTATTTCTACGCTCTACATCACTCGCTTTTCCTCTTTTCTTATCAATCTCCTCCTCTCACACTCTTCCCACGCACTATCTATTCCCACGCTGTCTTGCTCTCACTCTCTTTCTCTCCGTCCATTCATCTCTCTATTTCACTCGCTCTCTCTCTAGACTTCTGCCGCTCTCACGCTCTACCTCTCTGCTTCTCGCATTCTTCATCCCACTCTCTCTCTCTCTCTCTCTCTCTCTCTCTCTCACTATCTTCTGCTCTATACCACCGGCAAGCCTAGCCTCAGCTATTTGTCACTTCTGTCAACAGTTAAGTTGACCAACTTTTATTCCGCTTTGTAAACTTGACTTGCTTGGGATAGTTTGCCAGTTTTCACAGTTGCAATCCTTAACTTTAATTGAATACATTAATTTGAGCACTTTCAGTGTTTGCATTTGACTCGTTCCTTGCCTTATTTGCGCTGTGTAAACAGGATGAACGGAGCGTGGAGCGTGGAGCGTGGAGCGCGTGCCACAGATATGACCGGTTGAATAATGGCTTGAAAATTGAAATTTATGTTCGGCTCTAATGCCTTCCGCTTAGACCACGACGAGAGCAAATGCTAAATTTCATATTCATGTGGCGGCGTAAGACATCAACATTTTACAGCTGATTAGCCAGCTTAAAAGTTGAAGTTCAAGTTAAACTTGCTGATAAGGTTAAGGTTAAGTTTAAGGTTAAGCAGACTTTCCTCTGCTGTAACATGCGCGCGATAATGGAGCCAAAAGTCAGATGCCATAAAGCATTTTTAATTTGTCATTTTATCGATTGATGGCCCCCAATTCAGGGGGCGTGGCTTTGGGCGCTTGCTACCTGCGATTCAACCTTTGTCATTTACCGAATACGCATAAGAGATTGCAGTTGGCTGGCTGGCTGGGTAAGCGATGGTGGGTGGCATTAAGTCCAGGTAATGAGGGAAACTTCAGCACGAGTTTCAGTTTTTTAAAGCTGTCATAAATTGTTCAACTTTTATGCATATGAAACTTGAAGATACTCTATATAGTATCACATTATCATTATCATTCTTATTATCAGTCAGACTGTCTTTCTCATTGTCATTGGCATTGTCATTGGCATTGTCATTGGCATTGTCATTGGCATTGTCATGGGCATTGTCATTGGCATTGTCATTGGTATTGTCATTGGCATTGTCATGGGCATTGTCATTGGCATTGTCATTGGCATTGTCATTGGCATTGTCATGGGCATTGTCATTGGCATTGTCATTGGAATTGTCATTGGCATTGTCATTGGCATTGTCATTGGCATTGTCATTGGCATTGTCATGGGCATTGTCATTGGCATTGTCATTGGCATTGTCATTGTTATTCACATTATTATTCTTATTCTCATTATCAGTGACATTATCAATCCCATTACCATTACCAGTCTCATTATCATTCTCATTGGACAACGAATATCACATCCAATATCATAATCATTTTCATTATTATTAACAATATAATTGCTTTCCTCCCCATCCATATTCATCTAACTTTATCGCAGTACATAAAGCTTACAGAAGAGAGAATAAATTATGGTTTACAATTTGATAATTTTATTCAATTTTCGGTTTCCGCACGTTTATCTTGGCTTTGGCCTGGCAGGAAGGACGCCTCATTGCATCCTTCTCGGACGGGGTATCAAAAGTCGAATTATATTTCAAGCACAAAAGCAATGGGAGCTACGGCGGAAATCGGGGGGGAGGTACTTATCCAGCTGCAAAATATATTCGGCAGCTGTTCATAAGCTGCCTGCTTACGAGGCAGTCAGTGCGACAGTGAGCCAGTGAGCCAGTGAGCCAGTGGAGCGGGCATCAGCCAATGGGTGGGCGTAAGGTGCTCGGCCAGGATGGCATGTACAGGATAAGTTTTCAGCATTTTTGTATTGTATTTTCGCAATTTGTTTGCCAAACCAAAATCGCAAACTCACATACGAAGCTAGCCATGTATTAAATCCCCTTCGAGGTAAACAAATTGCAAGGAGCAGGAAGAAAGAAGCAAGCAGCAAGCAGCGTGCAGAAAGTGCAAATCCCATATGCCGGCTAAACGTTATAATAATAATAATGGCAATCATAATAATAAAGTGCCTTGTTTTCCACATTAGCCTCGCTACCGTCGAGATTGAAATTATGAAAGCTGCACAAGATTGGCTGCTCTAGCGAACGAAGCAGCAGCAGCAGCAGCAGCAGCAGCAGCGGCAAGCTGCTTGAGCCGCATTTATTACAAACTTTTGGCCGCATTTCCGTTGACTGTTGCCAACTAACGGTATTGCTTGCTGCGAAAAGTTATCGATAAGTATGCCGATTACACTTGCTGTGGCTATGTTAGTCTCAGCGGTGCTGACATTAAGGCGCAGCTGGCAATATATAATAGTGTTTCGATTCCATTTTGTCTCAAGCTGTTATATGCATCAACTTCGCATCATAAATGGAAAAACAATGTTTCGATTCCATTTCGTTGAATTGAAGCTGGATGGAAATTATTTGTGGGTACTCACATTTCAAATACGACAAAGACATAAAAACATGTTTCAATTCCATTTTAAAGTTTTGCCTAAATGTAAGTAAAAGTACTGGGGAGACATAAGCACTCGGACGAACTCGTTTTGAATGTTTCACTTCACTTTCGTTTCATAGCGATTAGCTTAAATGTAAATGGCAAGCAAATTGCCAAAAAGAAAACCCTGTTTCAATGTCATTTCGTTTCAATGGCACTAAGGCAGCTATATGCACATACATATATCTTATGCTAAACGCGCTTCCACACGATGCAAAGCATTACAAAAATATAAACAGTCTTTAAGTTCAAGATGTGCTCCCAAATGATGACATTATAATGTCAAAAGCGAACAGAAACATGCATATGTTTTACATGGAAGTGCCACTTACACATGCGTGTGCATATGTACGTATGTGTGTGTGTGTGTGCGTGTGTGTGCGTGTGTGTGTGTGCGTGTGTGACAGCTCTGCGACTGAGATTACTGACAGTTAGGCTCAGGCGGCTCACTTATGTAATTACCGCTTTTTGGGGGGCATTTAACAAGCGCAGAGTCGAGTGCACGACTAGCACATACCCTGTACAATTGTAAAACAACGTAATCCATGCATGAAGTACATGAAATATCATTCTTATACAAAGAAAGCGAAATAGTGAATGAATTGGTCACTGTAAAAGTATATATCTTTAGCCACAATAGCTACAGGGTATATCTTATGCAAAGCAAGAGCAGTGCTTCAGGTGTACTTCTCTCTTGCTCTCTCTCTCTCTCTCTCTCTCTCTCTCTCTCTCTCTCTCTGTCTCTTTCCCTTTCTCTCTGTATATGTGTGTATTATACAATATCCCCAGGGCATCAGCAGTTGCCATGCTCTTTTATTTCAATTACGTGTTTGGCGACGTTTTTTTTTTCTTGCCTCTCTGCTCCAGCTAAAGGGTGGCTTGGCTGCGCATTTAATTAGCATCCAAACAAGAACACTTACAACAACAACAACAACAACAACAAGATTATTGCTTGCGTGTGCGGAAGACGTTTTAAATATTTTGACTCAACGCAAAAGAAAAGCTCTCAAAGAACTGAAAACACTCAAAGCGAACATAAAGCTAAGCAACTATGAGAATACCCTGTAAAATATAGTGTAGCCTAGCCCTGTATTGTATCAAATTCGAATTTAGATTTTGGTTAAGAGTATAGAAGAATAAATCTATTTCTAATAACTAAGTTACTAAGACTTTCTTTCTTTTAGTGTATCTTTTTAAGTTCACCAACTCTCTCTATCTCTCTCTCTCTCTCTCTCTCTCAATTTTGGTGTATATCCTTTTTCTGTAAGTTTGCAGTCATTTTATATGCCAATTATAAGCTCAAGTTTTCAATGTAACCTCAATAACCTTCACCTCCCAATGGTAGCAGCCACAGCTCCATACTTCCCTTCCCTCCCAACAATTCAAGCACTCAAATCTTGGGTGTGTATGTGTGTGTGCGTGCGTGCGTGTGTGGCAATTTCATTTAAAATCTTATCTGGTTAGGCTGTAGCCACAACATTCATATGCAAGCCGCTGTCTCTGATCCCTTTCTCCATCCCTTTTCCTCGCTCTCGCTCAGCCTTCCTCTCTCCCTTGCTCCCTTTTCCGTTCGCTGTCAATTTTTTTACGCATTTCCTTAAGCTTAATCTAAACACTGCAATTTGACATTTAGGGTATTATGAAATTTTTAAAGTGAATGTTACAGGCTGAGGCAGGCGTGGCCGATCCCATAAACTATATATACTCTTAATTTGGATCAGCAGACAAGACGTCTGTCAGACTGTGCTGTCTGTAGAGCTATAGGTAGAAGTAGAAGTAGAGCTAGAGCTAGAGCTAGGCTGTTCAATTCAATTCTCTTCACACACACATTCAAGTGCTTGATCTCTTATTGAAATTCTCTAAATTGAATCGTCATTGCGATTGAAGAATATTTCGAAAAGCAACTTCAGTTCAGAGCTAGGGAGCTTACCAGTCGGACAGGCCTGGCTAGAATACTCTTACTTTTATTTTTTTTTTTCATTTACTACAAAGTATGTAGTAATGTTGTTGTACTTGTTATGCATACATTTATGTATATATATAGGTATGCTTGTTCATATATACCCTGTAAAAAAAACAATGCTTAATAAAGTATCTTCATAGCAAAGAAGTACATCCATATACAACAAATTTCCACATCCTAAGCTGGTATATGCACCCTAAAATACTATAAAACATATCTTTGAAATATCTCATTATTAATTTCTCTTATATTGTTAGAGTATAGTTGGGTATTTAGGCTCTCTGAACATATTAAAATTTGTATTGTCTCGCATTTCTTTTTCATCTTAAATTTGGTTTATGCACTTCTAGTTGAAAGACATTTATAGGGTATTTTTCAGTCAAGCTCTCTATACTTGCTGCTTGCTGAATTGTTCGTGTCGCATTTTTATAGCTTTTGGGCGCATTTTAATTTGAATCCTTTACAATATTTTTGACAACAATTCGAACATCATCACATACAAATACATATATATTCTCATATATATAAATTTGTGGAAAGCGAGTTTAATGCATTTCAGATTTACAAGACATTTTTGGATGCTCGCTCACGCAGCGTAAGGTGAGCATATGGATTGGTTCAGCAAGCTTATCATATTTTGCTTGACATTGAAATGATATAGTTCGACTCTCTATGAGAGGTTACAATGAGAAGGTAATTTCTTGCAATATCAGCAATAACATTCAAAATTTCCGTCTTTTGCAGTCAATCACTCCCGACTGCAACTCCCTGACTAGCTTCACCCGTAGGCATAATTGAATTCAATATCTTTGCCACCGAAATGTTATTTGGCTTGTTATGATTTTTCACATGATTTCGTTTCCATTTGGTTTTATGGTTATCCCCACAACTGGCGCCCTCCCGAGCAACTTCCAATTGGATGAGCAATATGATGAGAACATATTGCAAACATCTTTGTAAGCTGCTTAAAAACGAAAAAAAAAAAAAAAAAAATAAAAATCCAACACAGCCAAAGTGGAGCCAAAGGAATTACTTTTGCGACAAAATTTGATGAATTTCTTTAGCTAAATTGTTTCAAAGAAACTATTCAAATTATTTGAATAATTTGTATATATATACATATGTGAAATTTGAAATTGTGTTTGAGTATTATTTGACATTCTCTTTATTGAGTCAACGCAAAGCAAAATGAATTTAAAGCCAAGGCTAGTCGAGTTAGAACTTTTACTGCAATTTATTGCATATAATTTCGATTGAAATGTGATTTAAATAGGTGGAGAGATTGAAAGAGAACGAGAGAGAGAGACTTATTGTGAGAGATGGACAGAAAGAGACAGATAGAATTAGCTATATGTAAAGAAAGAGAGCTGTCTTGTTTTCGAATTCAAATGAAGCACAATCAAACCTATTCACAATTACATTTAATATGATTAAACATTTTTAAATTTTGTGGACCAGGGACTGCATTCACATGTAGTTAAGGCTACCACACATCAGGTAAGCTGCTCACGCTTTCGCACTCTCTCTCTCTCTTGCCCTCTCTCGCTCTCTCCCATTTTATGACTCTCCCGCCTTTCGTTGCTCCCTCTTCAGCTTGGCCATTACGCGATGCGCTTTTCATATTTTTCATTTGCCTGTCTGCATATTTTCTCTAATCCTCACGCTCTCTCTCGCTTCCACTTTCCTTCTATCTCGCTCTCTCACGCTCTCTCTCTCGTTCCCTCTCCGTCAGAGTAATGTCATAATTGCATTTTAAGTAGCCTTTGCTATTTCAGATTTCATGGCTGCTCGCGAGTGTTGCGTGTGGGCAAAGTTTGTGTAATCCCTAAGCTACCCAACACGACAGCATCCCTGGAGCATTCGCTTAGACAGACGCTTTGATGCTTTGATGCTCTGATGCTTTGACGCTTTAACCCGCTGTGCCAGCTCGCTGCTCTGCATGCATATTAAACTTGAATGGAGTGAGCCGTTGGCATTGCAGCTGCGGTCCAGTGCTGTTCGACGCTTGCACTTGCCAGTGTTGCATAACGCACGTTCGTTGTAGGTGTTGAGAGTGCGCCAGTGCGGACGTGAGGGCGTGAGGGCGTGTGAGTGTAAGTATGTATGGGTGTGGGTGTGTGTGTGCGTCCGTGGAGTAATTGCAATTGAGTACCCTGTAGCTACTGACCTACAGAAACCTGCAGGTCTGACTGCTTGCATTTCTGTAACCTGTAGCCTGTAGCCTGTAGCCTGTAGCCTGTAGCCTGTAGCCTGTAGCCTGTAGCCTGTAGCCTGTAGCCTGTAGCCTGTAGCCTGTAGCCTGTAGCCTGTAGCCTGTAGCCTGTAGCCTGTAGCCTGTAGCGCAGCCCAGGACTAGCCCAGCTCTAAAGTTGATACAAACTGCAATTGAAGCTAACCTTCATGTGTCACTATCTTTTTAGAGGGTATTCGAACGTGTTGAATGAGCAAAATCAGTGAGGCAAATTCAATTTTGGGCGCCACAAATCGATTTATTAAAGTTTTTAAACAGCTGACAAAAGCCAGCAAAACGTACGAAAAAAAAAAGAGAAATAAATGAAGAGAAAATGGCGTCGACTGTGCGGCATGTCCTTCCATATCCTGCCATACCCGCTCGCGCCGCCCACTGTTAATTTAAATGAGCTGACGAACGGCCCCGGCCGCAGGCCATAAACAGCCTCGAAATGACAATACCAAATGGGATAAGGAGATTTTCGGTCGCATGGATAAGTCCATATCGCATAGACACAGACATACATACATACATACATACATATATCTGCCGCACATATGTATGTTGTGTGTGTGTGTGTGTGCCTATATGCAAATGAGTCACGCACACGCTGGCCTCTTCATAAGTATTATGTGCTTCCTTCTTTCCATTTTTGTTCTCTCTCTTTTTTTGCCTGAATGTCGCGTTAATGTTATTTTTCACAGCTATTGGCAAGCAGCAGGACCCTGCGCACGTCGCATCTGGCAAGTAAATGAAATTACAGAGGACAACGACGAGAACGACAAATCCCTTTAAATAAATCCTGACCGCGTGCAACAGCAAAAATGAAAGCGACAAGCAATGAGTTAAAATAATCAGAATAAAAGGATAAAAAAAAAAGAAAAACAAAAACAGAGCTCGACTGGGAGATGCCCTTACCCAGACTGTGAATATCCTAGCTGCCATCTGTATCTACTATATATATGTATGTGTATATGAGCACATCTTATACGAATCCTTGATCAAAGGCTAATTTCCCCTTTGGGATTCCAAGCCTTAAGCACAAATTTCTCTGCCTAAACCAGTTGCTGTCGATGACGGGCAAAAGCCAAGCAAACTAAAGCTCGCAATTCAAGCTGAATTTAATAGCAATTGCATTTCCATTTACTGAATTCCAATAGGAATGCGTAGGCATTGTCTTGTCGACAATCTTCAGGTGATTGTCAACATCCAATCAGTTCCTGCGATGCATCTACATAAATAAAAGTCAATCTGTATGTTCTATTGAATATGCGTTAAATTTGCTGAAAACTAAAACAACAAATAAGAGTAACAAAACTATATTTAGTAAAAATAAGATATCATTATTATTATACTTATTATACTAAACTACAAAGATAATACACTTATGAACCACAAAAAATTAATTAGAATTAAAAACGAAAAATCATAAAGATATCAAAATTAAATATTAAATATTGTTAATATAATATTAACATTAATATACAAATTAATTGGAAATAAAAACCAAAAGTCATAAAGATATCAAAATTAAATATTAAATACTGTTAATATAATATAGATAATTTTAATAAACATAATTTGTTATAGTTTTTATACTTAATCACATTTCCTCTTACTATATAAGAGAACAATTCTACAAGCATAAACAAATAAATAAAAAATAAATAAATAAAAAATCTATTAAAGAATTTAATAAATTGATGTATATTTAGTTTAAGAGAACAAAGCGATATATATAATAAAATTAATATATACAAATTTAGTACATGCAAATTTTTAAATTTTTTAAAATAAAATAAAATTTAATGTCTAATAAAATTAAATATATTTTATTTCTGCCAAATGTTTAAACTAATAATATAAAAAAAATTATTAAAATTGAATATACAACATTAAAATACATAAATTAAATAAAAACACATAGATGATCAAATTATATGTACATTGTATGTATGCATACATATATTTATATATATCTCCATTGAATCCATTCCAGTCTTTTCATGGATATATGTAAATGGAGCATGCTCAAAAAAGCGTCAAGCTAATAAAATTACATTTAAATTAATTAACTGGATTTGTTACAGCAGCTTGGGCAAATGTCAAGCGCAGTCGAGCACAGAGAGCGAGAAAGAGAAATAGACAGAGGTAGAGAGAGAGAGAGAGAGATGGAGCATACACGCAGTCAGGCATAAGGACACACACACACACACATATATATATATATATATATATAATTGAAAGTATTTCGTTGCAAATAGAAGCCTCTCACTCTTTCCATCTACCCTCGCCCCCCATCACCCCCTCGCGCTCATTGAGCTGAAAGGAAATACAGATCAGTTAGTTAGTTAAATTGGCTGAGAGAAACGAACAAAACTTATTTCAGTTGGCCTAGGAGCTGAGCACCAGAACGGAGCAGGCTACACAGTTGCCCCATTACATCACAGGCGAACAAAGGGAACAAAATTCAGACTATTTCTTTGGATTTAGACTTGAAATTCACATTGAACTGACTAGAATTCTGCGTAAGTATCAATCCAAAATGTAAAGTGGTTCAAAGAAAAAAGCTTCTTTGATCTGCTCTGCTCTGGTCTTTGTTCGTTTGTCTCTTCTCCATTGTCCTCTCTTTAGATCTGTTGAATTCGGCCAATCTCAACAAAGATTGGACACGCTCGACGAGCGACAAAGGGAGTTAAAGAAAACTAAAAACAAAAACTAACTTATATACTATCAAAAATGCCGCGCAACGTGCGCCAGAAGAAACGCGCCGAGCGTCGCATTCAAGCGGCTGCAACAGCGGCCCTCGATGAGGCGCCCAACGCCAGCCAACGCAATGAGCTGGACGAACTGGCCATGGGCGATGGTCACAGCAATGGCATCGATAGCAGCAACAGCAACAGCAATAGCAATGACAACGATTACGATAGCAACAGCAACAGTGATCAGCACAACGGCAATGGCAACGGCAACGGCAACAACAGCAACACCAACAGGAGCAACACCAGCAGGAGCAACAGTAACAATGGCAACAATTGTCCAATTAGCTTCAGTAGCAGCATCAACAGCAACAATATGATGCACAACAAGAAGCCAAAGGCATCGCGCGCCGATCCCATTCTGGCATCGCTGAGAAAGAATGCATTGCGTATGAGTGATGTGCAGCTGTTGCACGGACCGCACTGGCTGAACGATGCGATATTGAATTTCTATTTCGACTATTTGGAGGAGATCAAGTACAAGTCGAACACAGACTTTCTGTTTGTCACACCAGAGATGTCGCAGTGCATGCTCTACATGGACGACAAGGAGCTGCACGGACTGCTCGTCTCGCAGCATCAGGTGATGCACAAGCCGTTCATCTTCATTGCGATCAATGACAGTCATTCGCGTGATCGCGGCGGTGCCCATTGGTCATTGGTGGTGGCCTCGCGGCCGGACAAGAGTTTCTTTCATTTCGATTCATATGGAGGTGGCAATACGAATAGCTCCTTGGAGCTAGTCAATAATATCAAGGATGTGCTGGACATGCAGCACGCTCGATTCCGTGGCATGCGCTGCCTACAGCAGAGCAACGACTACGACTGCGGCATCCATGTCATTTGCATGGCCGATCAGATCACTGACTATGTGAATCGCTATGACAGCGTCGATGGGGTCCAGCCCTTGCATCAGGATGTGATCAAGGCCAAGCGCAATCAGCTGATCAAGCTGGTCACCTCCCTGGGACAGCATATCTGAACACTCGCTCAACACTCAACACACCACTTAGATATCTTAAAATCGGAACGCATTATTCCAAGTTTTACCCTAAATAACAATGCAACTGCATTACACT
Source organism: Drosophila koepferae (assembly GCA_030914345.1). NCBI lineage: Eukaryota > Metazoa > Arthropoda > Insecta > Diptera > Drosophilidae > Drosophila > Drosophila koepferae. The sequence continues at coordinate 13,366,061 of JAUESR010000196.1, read as the reverse complement.
ACGCACCTCGCAACACTCTCACTTGTTATGGTTTCCTCTCTTCTACACACTACCACACTATTCATCACCTACACACATACATAAATGTTTGGTCTTACACACTCTAACACTTTAGCTTCAACTTTACTTTGACTCAACTCTTTGACTCCTTAGATCGCTCTCTTTGATAATTTTGGAAAATGCGTTTTGTTTACTTCTTGGAATACACTGAGACATTCGCTCACTTCACTGTTTTTACTACTGCCGCACGACGATAGAAATACATTGTATAATATATTTATTAAAAAATCAATGTATATCATTAAGTTATTTATTTTCAGCTCAAGCAATACCTCTAGGGTTCTCTAGGGTTATCAAAGCCAATCAAATTGTACAGATTATTCAATTTATCCCTTTGAGTTTGGGTCAGACTGGATTCTTAAGGAATCACACCAAACCTCAAAATTTGTCATCTTATGTTTTGTTTTTGATTGTCGTTGGCTTCAATATTCAACCTAACCTCAAAGTGCTGAAGGAGTTAAAGTTTATGCACTAAACCTGACTTAACCTCAATTTAAACTTATTTTTTAATAATCTTTACACACATTATTCACACATTCAAACACATTACCAACTCATAATAAAGCTGAGTTTTAAAATTATTTAGCCTCAATTTTCAACTTGGCTTAAGCATCAAGTCTGACCTAACCTCATTTTGAACAGTTTATTTAAGATAATTTTTCGACACACATTTAAAGACATCTTCAACTTCTACCACAACGACTATTCAGACTTATTTAAACCTTCGCTTAAACCTCCATTTGTTACTTGCTCTAAACATCAAGAGCTAACCTCAATTTGTTTAGCTCTTTTGTTGATGATCTCTAACTCGACATTGGACATATGGCCAGCACGTTTGCAGGACGCTCGTTTGGTTTGTTGACCACAGCTGCACAGCTGAAGTGACGAAATGGCTAAGACAATCCAACTTGTTGCCAAAGTTCAAGCAGCAATCATGACCTAACCTCAATTTATTTGGCTTTTTTTCTCAGCATTTCTCATGTGACTTTCTTATTTTCTGCTTGTTTTTTGGAGTAGTCGCTGTTTAAACAAATACCGCATGCACTGCAAATACGTTTTCAGCGAGCTACGTGCTGCCGCAAATGTTTTTCTTTGCTTGCTTCAACAGCGACTCAAAGCGTAAACTCAATTTACGTGATCGAATTTCGTTCCTTTTCCCCTACTCAAGAATTTGTATTTTTTGGCCATACCCTCAAACCTCAGTTAACTTTTGAGGTAGTCGTCATTTGATATAAGCGTTTGCAACAAATAGAAGAACGACGAGCTTATGGGTTATATGTATATGATCTGCCTGAGACTTAACTTAGATATATATATATATATATATATCTTATATCTTAACTCGAATTTTAGTTAGTTAAAGTCTTTTGCTTATTATCAATATGCATAGATATTGCTCTAATGGAAATCATATCTATATAATATGATTCTCAATAACATCGCATTGCTATATATAGAGACTTTGGATAATATTCATTATCTTTATCATTTATATACATATGTATATAAGTTGAGGTTTCAGTTTGGGTATCTACTAGTCGAATACTCCCGGCTAGAGCAATTTCAGTAGTTGTTTGTTTTTCTTGCCCTAGCACTTTAGGTGTAATCAGATTCACAGCTGCTTCGGTTCGGCTAACCACACACGCACACACTCATGCACACACACACACACACACATGCACACACACTCTTCTATTGCGCTGAGCAACACTCTGATTGTAATCAGTTTTTGTCATCTGTGGGTATTAAAGTTGGTTTAGCTTAGTGCTTCATGGCATAAACATAAACGGAAATGGAAATTATTTGGAAAATTAAATTTGATTTTTTGTTGACAAATATGGCGAAGCCTTTTATGGCCTGCACATACGCACATACATATGTATATGTATATGCGATTTGCGGCTGCGGTTTAGAGAAATACCAATTGGAATTTTCATTCGATTTTACTTTAAGTTGGTTTCCATATCCAGTAGCCATATATAATGTTAATGAAGGGGTATATTAGTTGTGTGAACTAGCTTGCAATAATTATATATTCTGTATATATATTGTATATATATTGCATAGAATTAAAAACCTAGATATAATAGAAGCTTAGCTAGCTTTAAATAACTTTCCTAGGAGTCTTATATATCGTATATTCAGAAAAGTTGACAAAAGTTCAGCGATCTTTTTGATTATTTAATAGAAAGCGATATATATCGACTATGAGCTACAGCTCTAACTGTTGATGCAAAAGATCTTTGTAAGATTTTCACGAATCTATTGTCTCTTTCGAGCAATTCAATTACAGAGTAACTTATAGTCGTGCACTTCATTGCTTTTGAGATTCGGCTGTTGGTATTCCTTTTGTGTTTCATTTTGGGGTTTTGCGTTTATTTACCTCATGCATCATTTGCCACACAATTGTGCGGGTGCTGCATGGATTCGGTAGCTATTGTTTTATTGTTTTGGCTTGTGTGGCAGTTGCTTTAACCCCCAGCCCCTTAACCCGTACAGCCTCACCGATCCCTCGCCTTGCCCCTTGGTATTCTCACGCTTCGTCTTTTTTTGTTGGTCGTTAACGATTTTTATTGTATTTATTTTGCACTTCATGGACGAGCTGACTGGAAAGCAAATGGCTACTCAAAGCGTGCCACAGATTAAACGTGTGTACATATGCATGTGTGTGCGTGTGCATGTGTGTGTTTGTGTGTGTGTGTGCAAGCGTATTTGAAGAGCCCTCCAGGGTAAACAAGCACAAACACAAACACAAGCACAGGCACTCACACGTTAACCGATAACTCGTTACTGACAGCGAGTACTCGTTACCGTTACCTGCTGCCGGTTACTTAACCTGGACAGAATGTCAATGTCAACGTCGAAGGCGGTGAATCGATTCAATTGAACGTCTTATTTAAATGAACTTGTAAACTGATTGACTGAGCAGCAGTGTTGCCAATTTTGTAGCAGAAAAAAGCTATTTTTAGCGGGGAGTGAAAGAGAAAAACGAAAACAGAAGAAAAAATAAGAACAAATGATTAAACCATAGAATTTACATGTTTTATTGAAAAATTTTACTGCGCTTATTGCTAAATTTTCGAAATAGCAAAAATGAGCGAAAAAAGAAAAGTCTAGATATCCCGCTATAAAAATGTACGCAGCAATTGGTCATAAAAAAACCTGATTTGCCGGGGGAAAACTAAATTGGCAAATGCTGGAAATCAGTTAACTATATGAAACGTTCCTTAGAGTCATTAAATTATCGAACTAAAGTTGCCAACTCAGCCAGCCATTGAATTGGTCTCGCTTTGGTTTCATTTAAGGCAACAGGTTTGTTGCCCATTTGGTAGCAAGAAATTTAATCGGTTTCTCAACTTAAAACAGAGATATACGTATGTGTGTTTGCCTCTCTATCTTTCTTTCTCTCTCTCTCTGGTGACTGTAATCACAGCTGGTTGTCCCAGTTGGTCGAGGACATTTCTCAGTGGCCTGGCTTTCGAGCTAATGAGCCATGAGTCAACAAAAAGCCAGCCAAACACGCTCAACCGGCTCAGCATCAGCACCAAGGCTAAGTTCAGTCAATCCCTAACCCCAAACCTCTTACCGTCTACCAAATCACAATTTTATGTTTCGCACCCTGAACACACTGTGTGTGTGTGCTTAAATATTTATGGCATTTGCTTAAGTTAGACTAAAACCCAAACGTAGACCCGCTCCACATTGCGTGCCATTCACCAGACATTGAGCAAATCAATCAATTTGGTTAGGCAAACCACCTGACTTACACCTCTGTCTCTGTCTCTGTCCCACTGGCTGCGTGTGTACCAAGTGGTATCTCACTTGACTTTAAAATGACATCGAGGTTCTGTCGTCTACCTCCTCTCTCACAATCTCCATGTGTGCACGGCTGGGAAAACTGATAGCAGACGGATGCGGGCTGCTGGCTTGGCTTCTGTGCCCATGGTGCGCCCTGAGGGGCATTAGGAACGGACTAAGTATGTCTGCCAGCTAAAGCGCAGCATTAAGTACACTGGCAGAAATGCTCAAACATATTGAATCTAAGCTCGTTCGTAAAGATTGCTGACTATCTACAAGGGAAGCGACTAATGCCTATCGATAGCACAGATCAAGCGTATCTATCGATAACAAGCATTATTTGTATATTCAATAAATTTAGATTGACGACTAACTTAGCTATTCTCTCTGTGTACCCAAGCGCCCCCGCTGAACAAGGCAATGACTCAAGCGCAGCGCAACAGATGTGCATAAATGAGAAATAAGTCGAAGCTACGATACAGACGCTACTCGTATGAACAGATGCATTTCATTCATTTAGATAGATAATAGCTCTCAGTTTATAGCAAATTACGTACATATAATGTTTTTGCTTGATGCATATTAAGATCATTTGAACTTATTTCGAGAGAGAGATGTGGGCCTTGGATTGAAAGAGTTGGAATGGGACATGACCTAAAAAACAGCAAAAAGTCAATAGATAATATCTGCTGAGTAGCTGAAACTGAAAGATTTGCTATATGTAGCAAAAAGAGAGCTTAGAACAGAATTATTTTGTAATAAGGAAAGAATCGATAAGTCCATTGCGATTACATGCTGCATAACAAAATAGCTAAACCTATATATTCTCAAGTCTAGATGAGGAGAATGAATATAAATATATAAAACAGATAAAAATCGATAAATCGATATCTATATCGTTATAGTCGCTTCAAGCGGTCATCAGCTAAATGTTGCATCTGTTTGCCAGCTAACTAATTAAAAGACTCACTTAGCTCGCAATTAAGTAAAATTCGACTTGAGCAACTCCTTGCACAGCTAAAGTTCTATACATGGATCCATTAAAGTTGTATCAAGTTTTCAACTTAAAGAATTTCGAATGAAAACAAAAACAAAGTCTGAGCTCGGGCTCTGCATAGCTAAGAAACGAGTTAAGCTTATATATACTATATACAACGAAATATATACTATATATTTTATATATATATATATATATGTGTGTGTATGTGTTTATTCCCTGATGAATTCAAGTAGTTGCTGTGCATAGCCATAGCGAGAAGGATATGCAGCCAATGTTCGTGCTGTTGACTTTAACAAAAATTTATGTTGTTTACTACGGCATAAGCATACAAGAGGCAGAACGAGTGATGGCCCGGACACTAAGCCAAATGGAGGCAAGCAGCTAGCAAGCACAGCAGGCGACAACAACACCACACACACACACACCCACACACACCCACCAATACACACTCACACAGAAGCCAATGCAGTGCAAGTGCAAATCGAAAGATATATTGAGCATTATTCTCGCATTTCAGCATTGGCCCAATCTCAATTCCAAATCAAATGCCTGGGGAATGGCGTCACTTGTCTTAAGGGGGCGTGGCACTGCCTTTCATTACGGCTGCTACTATGTGTGTGTGTGTGTGTGTGTGTGTGTGTGTGTGTGTTGCATATTGAATGATTCGATTCTCGGACTTGCATCTTTAATTAGGTAGCGAATTGGTTTAGATTGTCGTGCGCCCTGAAGTAGGCAACAGTTTTTATTTTATTTTCTTTATTTCTATTTCTTTGCTTGATTCATTTTTATTCAGCTTATTGTCTTGGACTCTATAGCGATATTTTTGTATTTTCATTTATATTTTTTTCTCAATATTTATAAGAAATATTTTATATTACTAATAATATCTTTTAATTATTATTTTATACATTTACTTTTATCAAATTTATTTATGTATTTGTATCTTTTTTAGAGATTATTATTCATATCTATTAGTTTTTTATACACTATTTAAGAGTGATAGATTCTGATTCATTTACATTTAAATTTTTTGCTGTTTAAAATCGTTGATTATTTAGCTGCAAGTCTTATCTGTAGGGCAGTATACACTACACCATAAAGCGAGATTTATTTATATCTGATTCTACTATTGTTCTATTCAATAGTATTTTAAGTTTATCTGATTCCTCAACGATCCCATCCGCAATTGATCTTGCTCAGTCTCTTTAGCGATATCCATAGAGAAAATCAGCTCACTCAGTTCACTTCATTAACAATTATAGTGCAATTATAGTGCAATTATAGTAATTCGAATTGGCTTTAAGAATCTGGTGCGCCGTTCACGTAATTGAGAACATTCTATTAAATGTGCAAAGCAATTTTAATTTGAAACTTTCTTGCCCTGTTCCACGGGCGAACTGAAGAAAACGAAAGAAAGAAGGAAAGAAATAAAGCAAATGAATGGAATGTAACAAGCATCGGGACAGCGGGACAGCGGGACAGTGAAGCAAAGCAGCGTGCATAGAGCGTACATGAGAATTGCGTAGAGGGGCACGCGACTGCCGGCGACTGCGGTAGGTAGGTGGCTAGAGGTATAGAGCCCCGACCAGCAGCGAATTGCACAGCGGGCATAATAACGTCAAGCATAATAAAGCAATTTAATGCTCGAACAGGAACGCCGGCAACAATAACCAAGCGACTGCTGTAAGGGGCGGAACCCAAAATGAGGCAGGGAACTGAGGCGCGGGTGCGTGCTGGCGTGCTGGGTCGTAGGGTAGATAGAGCAGCGGACGAACAAGGAGAGTGTAAGAACTTTGGGACAATTGATATTGGTAGCTCATGCATGAATTTCGACACGAATCGCCAAAGGAAACGTGGTTGGGGTTGGGGTTAGGACCGGGGCACAGCCAAAGACGTTCATCATAGCCTGTCAAGTCCCGACAAATTCCATCTAAACCTTTCCACAATACGCACACAAACAGATACACACACACACATATATATATATATATATATATATAAAGATATATATACATATATATGTATATATGTATATATATTTATTTATTTATTGCGCATTAACAGTGAAAGCAGCTTAAATACGTTTGTAAAGTGTATTCAAATATTATTTTGTTCTGCTGACAATATCTAAACAAAACTATATATATATATATATATATACATATATATATATATATGCCAGATTTACCACGCCTCTATTGGGCGTATGGGAAAATCTTCAGCACATTCTAAGCCGCAAGAACAGAACATTAATACAATATATGTATATATTATATTCAATTGTAACAATTGTGCAAGCTTCACTGTACACATACACCTATATGTATGTGTATATATGTATATATATGCGTGTTCAAAGGTATATCATACATATTTATATTTAGCTGCTTGGTTGTCCTTGGAGGACATAAAGGACGCTGTTAAGCAATGGCCAAATGAATGGACGTGCGCTTTGGCTATTGTCTGTGATTGTTGACGTTTCTATTGCAACAGTTGCATGCGCAACCGCCCCTGCACCTGCCCCATGCCCATGCCCCATGCCCCATGCCCCATGCCCCATGCCCCTGCCCCATGTCCATGCCCAATGCAGCTTTAGTCTGTGCACAAAAATATTTCGTTAGGCGACTTTTCGAACGATTTGAAAATCTGGCCACATTTGCCATTCCGTTTTCGTTGTTAGCCAAGCTGTTGCAGCATCAATTTGAGTACGCCGAAACATGAATTCCCATTACAACAACAACAGCAGCAGCAGCAGCGGCTAGAACTGCGAGGATTTTGTTATTTGAATTTGAATTCGAGTTGGGAAGTCAATTAAAGTTTCTAATTTGGCGTTTGCGTTATCCTTTTGTGTGTGTGTGCGTTGTGAGTTGCTGAATATCCTGTGAGTCTTCTTCAAATCACTCGCTGAGCAAATCACTCAACCGTCCTACTGCTCCCACTCCTGCTCGCGCGCCCAGACCACCCACTCCCCCTCCTTGCTCCTGCTACAGCAGCGCCTTGTGGGTGCAGCCAAATGGAAACCATGAAACGACATTTGCACACGCTGCTCTCTAGATATCGCCCACATTGGATGTTGATGTGGATGTGGATGTGGATGTGGATGAGGCATGTGGCGCACCTAATGCGGAAGCTATCAACGCCGCATCAGGCCCTGCTGCTAGCCGCTTCAGTTCTGAGCCTGAGTCAGTCAGTCAGCCATCAGGCTGACGTGCTGCCGACATTTAACTATAATAAACGATATATCCTTCATATGCTGACAGGTCTATGACTATAAGTCTCCCATTCCACGCCTGCCACGCCCACCGCCCACCAAAGAGCCCTGTGCGTGGCCAATGCTAAAACACTTTACATAATTCTCGCTTGGACCAAGTTGCAACCGAGATCCAGAGCCAAAGCAATAAACTCATGGATATAAACGACTGCAAATTGTATATACTATATAGATACACGATATATACATATGTATATATATATATATGAAGTATATATGGCAGAGCTGACTCTTGGCTGACTGCCCATTCGCTATGCTCTACTCGCCTTTGACTTTTATTATTTTCTATGAAATTTTGCAATATGAATGCGAGATGTTGAAGAAGAAGAAGAAGAAGAAGCAAACATTTGCTACAGTTGGCATAGACTATGAGAGACAGCGGGCCATGAGAGAATATACTATGTATATCAAAGCGCAAAATACAAAATAAGCATAGAGTAGAACTAGGGGAATGAGTGAGAAGCAAAGTAGAGCAGAAGAGAAGTTGAGATGGAATGGTAATGAAACATAGGAATATATGAAGTGAAACGCACAGCAAGAAGCAACTAAAGAAGGTAGAAGAAAGCGAAGTGAGAGGCAACCCCAGTAACAATAATATGAGAGAAGCAACAGCCAAAGTGAGAAAGAATCAAACAGATTGGATTAAAGATATATCAAGAGAGAAGTTAATGAAGAATAGAGAAGAGAGATAGAGAGAGATAGAGTGAAAGAGAGAGAGAGAGATAGAGAGAGAAGAAAATTATGAACAGAAAATTATGAAGTTCAAAGGGAAGACAAGAGCAGAAGATTGAAAAGGACAGAAGAAGAAAAAATACTTGAATGCAAGATGAGAAGAAGGAATAAAAGTGATGAAAAGATGAAGATGAAAACATGAGAAGAAACAAGAAATACAACAAAACCTAAGGCAAATCAACATAAGAAACAAACTGAGACAACCAAATGAAGTTCAAAGCTCTCAAAGTCATATTTAAAGCGAGAAGCATAAAAAGAAGTAAAAGACAACCAATACAAAAAGTTGCAAAAAAACGAAGAAGAAAAGAAATGAGAAGCAAAGCAGATAAGCAAATCAACTAACAAAACAGAAAAAAAGATAAGTCATGTAACATACTAGGAAAGTACTTGAAATAGTTTCATTTCCTCCCAAGAGAGAGAGAGAGAGAGTGAGAAGTAATGTAATGCCATAAATTAGCAATCTATTCCATGGCAACTCCGCAATTAACAATGATTCATCTAGGTAGAGCTAAGTAATTGTTAGTCAATAGGCAACGTATGCCGCATGTTGTCAGTGTAGAGAAGTTCGCATGGAATCGAATATTTGCGCATGGAACATTTGCAATGTGATTAACAGCCAAAGTTGGTCAAGTTGTAAATGACGTGGATGCCCGTCCCAGGGCAGGGTATATCTAGTGGCTGAGGCACTAAGCTAAGTGCCAAATAACAAAATCAAATGAATGTTCCGGCCCAACAGAGAGAGAGAGAGAGAGAGAGAGAGAGAGGGCAGCGTGTGTGTGTGTGTGGAGGGCAATGAGAGGTCAGTAGATAAAAAGCCAAGCGCAAGCAAATCAAATAAATTACATTAAAAGAAAAATATGTAATAAAATAAAAATGCCTCCGTCAAACACATAAACAAAGGGACAACGGGAGGATGCTGAGAGCTCTGCCTGCTCTCTGCTCTGCGCTGCTCTGCATTAGAGAACAAAGCGCACAAATGGACAAAAATGGCCAAAAACAAAAGCCAAAAAGCACACACACACAAACAGAGATGTCTATATATGAATTGAATTGTTGCTACATCTTTTTCATCGCAGACATTCATTTCATTCATTTTTATTAAGTGAGTTTTGTTAACTGAACGCGGTCTGGCAACGCCAAAGCATTTCGCCAAATTAAAGCTGTTCATCGAGTCCAAAGTTATGGAAAGGAATTCGCTTCTCGCTTAGTTAATGTAGTGCATATTCATTTAAATGGAACTAGATAGTACTACACTTATATAAAATGATATAGATACAGCTATAAAATAAAATCAGCCTATGGCTTAACAACCTGATAGTTAATTAAACTTTCATATTTGGTCAATCTAATAGTGTATAATTTAATAATCTTATTCAAGAGTGCTCTATCCGCATATCAGGCTGTCATATATCCTCGCTCCCTGCTAGTCTGATAGTCTGTCATATTTGAGAACCCTATATCTATATGTATATCCCTATATATGGACATTATGCTTTATGCCCTAGGAACTCGATCTATACTAATCCGCTTTTAGATGACAGAAAGACAAGTCCATCTGTTTTTCTGTAACCGAAGGAAGATCATGATTTGATGCATTTTAAATACTTAATTCTCACTTCCCTCACTCACTCAATAAAAGTTATTTAAATTATTCACACATTCAATGTACATCAGTACCTCAGAAAACTAAAATCATCTCAAACGAAACAGTATTAGTTTTTTTTTTTTTTTTTTTTTTGAAGCAACTCATAATCAACTCAAATAGTTTTATGAATTCGCACAAGTTTGACTTTCGCCTAATTTTCATTATTCTCATTGTATGAAAATATACTTCATTCATTCAGTTTGAGTAGGAAATGAAGTAAAAGGGGATATCAAATTACTCGCTCATTAAGTTGGCTGCGCCTGAGCACATCTAAGTGCACTTTCTAATTGGTCTGGGACAAAGTTTGTTGAGCATTTAATCACAGCATTAAGTTGGCTGCACCTCAGCACCTGCCACATGCCACATGCAACATGCCACATGCGAGCTGGACACGAAGTCTAATTGCTATTAAACGGCGATTTAAACCAACTAATTAGTTCATTAAGTTGGCTGCGCCTCTCTGCACACATCAGCCATGTGGATGCTGAGAAACTTTCTTAACGCATAACAAAAACAAAGAAAAACAACAAAAAAACAGGATAAACCAAAAACAATTTCGTAACTTAACAACGCGAGCAAGAAACCCATAAAAAGGCCAAGTTCAATGCTGCAGCAACATTGCCGGAAATATTCATAAAATTACAAATTTTATATGCTTCGCTCGCTTTAAGTTTGTAGCTTTGGGCCTTGAGCCTGAGCCTTGAGCCTTGAGCCTTGAGCCTGCGACCTGAATTTAATCCAAATATTATTGTTTATTATTCGCCGTCCGCGGGCTTTGTGCTTAATGCTCCAGTAACATAACTGTAAAACCATAAAACACTTTCTTCCTCTTCTTAGCCAAATTGAAAACAGAAAATGAAATAAGCAAGCTGCATCCGAAAACAAATTCCATAAAACTTTGCCCAATTTCTTAAAAAAAAACGAACACATCAAAAAACTTTTGTTTCATATGAAATACTCCCTGAATTCCCCCTCCTCCTTCTCCCCCCCCCCCCCCTCACTCTATGCCTCAACAGAGTTCTGCACAGGTTGAGCTGAAATTGTTCACTCTGGATGAGTCATGCCCGAGTCCATTGTGAAGCAATTGTGTTGCTTCAGCTTTCGCATCCATTGTTATGTCCGACGCTTCAATGGGGCTCAATTGAACGGCCTGCCATAACCAATCATAGCTGCCAAACACCAGTGACTTCACCACCTCTCTCTCCCTTCACTCCCTTCACTCCTTACCAGCCAAGCTTCGTCCGTTCATGGCCCGCTGCGTGAGCTGAGCGCGCCCATAAGTAGGCAATGGAAAGTGTTTCGTTTCTTTGTCCTTGAGACGGCATTTGGCTAAGTCACATAATCCAGAGGATGCCCCACGCCTCTGGCTCAAAACACAGAGTCGCGGCCACATTTACCTGCATGCTACTTAACCTAGCACAAACAAAGTGCGAGAGTGAGAATGAGAGAGAGAGAGAAAGAGGGTGAAAGAGACCATGGGTCTCAGCCACTGACATTGGCGGCAAGTAGCTTAAATCCTTTACATTATCCCTTACGTTATCCCACATGTAACTGTTTCTAAGCGTGCCTAAGAACCAAGTCTATCTCTGTCTCTGCCTGTGTCTGTGTGCGGGTGTGTGTGTGTGCGAAGGCAGAAGGGCGCATATTCGACTGCTTGAACTAAGACTCTGGCAATTTAAGAGCAAATTTCCCACAGCTGAAGAGCAAAAACTGGAAATGTCCTGGAAAATGAACAAATGCTCTGCAACGACTACACAATGCGCTGCAAATTGAGAATTTATTTTTGTATATTCAACTAAAAATTCAATTTTAAAAAATGAAAATTAAAAAACAAAAAAATAATAATAATAATAAAAATTAGTTTAAAGTTACAATTATTATATTAAATAAAATACATAATTTGTTTGTATAACATTTTTAATTTAAACTAAACTACAAATTAAAAACTAATTTACAAAATGTAATTTTTTTAATATAAATTTAACTGAAACTTTAAAGCTTATATTCAAAATTACAGTTTTTAATTTAAAAATTAATTTTTAATAAAATTAATTAATTAATTAATATAGCTTAATAATTAAACGCTATAACTAGATACAGTCATCAATAATTTGATTATCCTATCGATGGGGACATACATCGTGTGGCAAAAGACTTCTTGAAGCTCAGCAACCTGTTGAACAGCGAATCCATATGCTGTGCTTAAACTTCGCCTACACTACGTTTCCAACACTGGAAGGCGAGTGAGAGAAAGAGAGAGAGAGAGAGAGAGAGAGAGAGAGAGCGCGCGCCCTGAGAAAATTGCCCAGCACTGAGTGAAAGCGCCAAATTGCAATTCGAAATAGATTTGACCGTTGCTAACGGTCTTTCGATGTTGCAGATTCAACAAAATGTTGGACTGTTGGCCAACGTCCAGCCGAATGATTCAATTAAAAGCGAAAAGTGTTCAATTTTTTGCAATCCGATATGCGAACACACTTGTCAGCTCATCAGCCTGGGCAGCCTGGGCAGCCCTGTCAGCCCTGTCAGTCCTGTCAGTTTGTCAGCTTGGCCAGAGTATGCAACTCTGGCTAATTGAATGCGAAGCAGTACGTTAGTGAAGCTATTTAACTACCCAGGGGTATTACCGTTGCAGGCGCAGCTCAGTCAGCTCAGTCAGCTCGAGTTTCGACAATGTGATTAATTGTGCATTTGCAGGCTTGTGGGCGAGAGAGGCATTGTTGCAACTGTTGCACGCACAGCACATGCTGGACGCACCGGATCTGTGTGCTCTGTGCTATAAATGATGCACATTGAGGTTAGGTTCAAATTAAGTTAGCTTAGTTTCGAATTCCCAGCTCAACGGTGCACATAAATTCCAGGTTTTTCGCATATTGCCTGAAACACTTGTTGTTGTTATTGCTGCTGCTGCTGCTGCTGCTACTGCTGCTGTTAAATTCTCATTCATTATAAACTGAGGAATTCAAGGACATGCAGCGAGCAGCTATGGCAGATGTCAGAGCTTCCATGCCAGCAATTTCTTTGTATCCAGAATTTTACCCATTCCCGGAAAACGAACGCTCTAATTAGACGCCCAAGTTATCACAAATAGTTACGAGTTTCATCACTCACAGCGCTGTTAGCCGACAAAAAGCCACGGCAACTGCAACTGCAACTGCAACTGTAACTGTAACTGTAACTGCATAGCAACTGCAACTGCGCTAAATAGCAACGGAAAACAATGTGAAAGTCAAGGGACAAAATCATATGTGACTAAGGCGACGTCTGATGTACGCGGCTAGCTTAGATACCCTGTAGGAGCAGCTCGATAAGTTGCTAAAGCTTTCATTTCATGAAGTTACTAATTGTTAATAATAGTTTTAATAAGTAAATAAAATGGAACTAATTAAAATAAAAGCAGTTTGCAAAAAGGGTTAAGTGAACCAGTGCGCAAGAATTGCAAGTATTCATAAAATGGAACTAGCTCGGAATGATAATTCAAATGGAACCAGTTCAGATGAAAGAAATAAAATTAAAGTTCGCAATAAGTAAAACAAGTTCAAATAGAACTAAAACAATATGCATCAATGCGAATTTTATGATGATCACAGTCGGATATACCCGCATGCGCATGCAACTGGTTGATGAAAACTGATTATAGAGAGTAAAATGAAAAACACGCGGCCCAACTGTAACAAGCAGAAATTCAATTTGATTTCGTTGGGTTTTCCTTTTAATCCAGCATATGAGCACGCACACACACGCACATGCACATAAATTGACCCACTCACACTCACACACACACGCACACACACTCTATGTACATATTGTTGCGCTTTTAATTGGAACTTTTAGTGGATGAGTCTTTTCACAGTGGCTTACATTTTTAGCACTTCGATACAGCGAGAGCCTAATTACAAGCTATCTCCGTCTCACTCTCGCATCCGTTGAGCTGCCTGAGCAATATTTTTGGCTGAGCAAATGCAAGCGCAAGCAAATTGCGAGCGAGAAAAGCCAGAGGATGATGGCGAGAGAGAGAGAGAGATGAGATAGAGAGCCATGCAGACAATGTACTTAAATAAGCTGCACCATTCTTAGCAGCAACTGCAACAGTTTAACTGTTTATGTTCTCTCGTACACCAACTCTCCCTTCACACAGTTGTCCCTCTTCACAGTGGTGTAAAAAGCAAGGAAATCTGATATAATTACACAAAAATTTTGGTATTTAATTTTAGATTGTTGAGTAAGTAATATATAAACCAAATCAAATATTTTTAATTGAAAATGAAAATACAAAATAAATAAAATTATGCTGTCCATATTTTGTACCCAATAAAATTCGTTTGCCATTAAAAAGCTTAGGACTGACCCATTGTGCAATGCATAAAGAGTATGTCTCTCAAAATAAACTTATTTTGAGATATGTTTGCTTTTAAATGCAATTACTGCACCATTTATGCTTAACGAACAATGCCAAAGGGAATCAATAATAAAAGACAAAAGAAAAACGATAGCCCGTGTGAGCAGAAGAACCGATGACTCAAATGATTCAGACCACAGGGTAGCGAACGATTTAGGAACCGAACGAGCAAGCGAACTGGACTCAGCTAGCTCTTTCAATTGAACTGCCTTAATGAACAACTAATGTAGCATACTCTTTTGGGCCAGCAACTCAAGTTCAAGTCGTATGTGTCTGTTTCAGGAACAACTGATTTTATCTGCTCAAATGAGACCGAGGCACACATATCGCTCGGCTACATATGTGTACGTGTGTGTATGTGTGTGTGCAGCGCAGACATCAACACAAAAAACCTTTCAAAAATCTAGTGCGTACATTCGTTTGCTGCACACATTTCAATTTCCGCTTCATTTACGCCTTCCTTTTCATGCGTGTGTGTGTATGTATGTGTGTGTGTGTGTGGTGCTCTTCTTCTTCAATGTGCTTTCAATACATCTGCACTGAGCCATTCACACACACAGCAGCACCAATACCAATACCTATACCAATGCAGACATACGCATCTATATTTAAACACGCTCATTCGTTCATTGAAATTGAAGAGTCTTCAGTTGGCAGGTCTTGCAGCATTCAACTTTTGCAATGCAGCACATAATGCAAAACACACAGTTACACACACATAGGCTACAGTGAAGGACTTTCAATTTTAATAAATTTTTTTTTTTTTTGCATGAATAAACTATTATTCTTGTCTATCTCTAAACATTCATAAAGATATAAAGCTTGCAAATAAAAATAAATAAAGAAAAAAAATATAATTTTCATACTTTACTTTCAAACAAAAAAACGACAAAAAAAATTACCACTACGAGCAGCGTCTATTCTGTGGTTCATGAATGTGCTACAATTTATAGCAGCCACAACACGTATCCAGCGAATTGGCAAATACAGGAATATGGTGTACTAAAAATACGCAGCGAATTCAGCGTCGACAGCAACCAGGTAAACGTCATAAAACAGTTCAGACGCAAACCAGCCAGTATTTTAGAAAAGGGAAAAGTAAGCACCGAGGACATAAATAAATAATGGCAACGGCAGTATAAGACTTGATTCAAATGCAAGGAAATCAATAAATCCCGTTTTTATGAAAAAGCTAATAGGATATTTCAAAGAAAAAAAAGGCACCGTTAGCTGAACAATCATTAAGGTATATATTTTGTTGTTGTTTTCGTGTTAGATTGATCGCATTATTTGACATAGTTTCGATATAAAAAAAAGAACGGTAACGTTATGTAATTGCTAACAACTGACTAACGGTTCGTTTTCTCTTATCATTCATCATTTTGATTCATCCTCATTGTGATTCTCATTTTCATTTTCATTTTCATCTTCATCTTCATCTTCAATTTCATTTTCATTCTCAAGTTTTGTGTTTGGGCTGCTTACGAATAGACGCTTAATAATTAACGGTAAACTCCTCTGCTTAACGACTACATAAAAATCTGCACATTTACAGCTATACGAACATAAGTTGTGTGTAAACATACACATATATATAAAAAAAAACATACAGACAAGCACATGCATACATCCATGCTCACATGCTTATGCACAGTCCAAAATAATCGGCTTAAGTACACCAATTTGCTATGCCCATAGAGATTAACATAACCTCACTTAAACATATGCTTAACACTAAATTCGGGAAGGATGCCGGAAAGGGGCGGGGCAACGGGCAACGGGCAACGGGCAACGGGCAACGGGCAAGGGGCTAAACCTAAATATAAATCATATATTTATACATATGTATATATGTGTGTAAGGCTTAAGAACTAAAGACTACAGATTACAAAAAATAAACAAATTAAAACAAACAAAAAAAAAAATGTATAAAAAAAACATCAATATATATATATATGTATATATAGAATATGGCGTGGATGATGGGATTTGGATATGGATTGAGCTTGGGTTTGGGTGCGGGTGCAGGGGGATTGGTGTGGATGGGGGTCGAGGGGCGCGTTTTTGCACTTGGTCCTTAGGCAGCGGCGTGGAGGGGGCTTGACGGCGCGAGTTGGCCACGCCCACTAGAAGCGCTGCGGCAAGAGGTCGCTCTTCATGCCCCTTATCGAGTGCTTCTTCTTGCGGTGCGTGGACAGGTTGCAGGACTGCTTGAAGGAGGCGCTGCACATATCACAGTTGAATCGCCGCTCCTTGCTGTGCACCACCCGATGCAGCTCCATGCGCGACTTGTACTTGAATTTCAGGCCACAGGTGCCATAATCGCAGATATACCAGCGTTCCCCGTCATCCGACGAGACGGCGCTGCTCGCACTGGCCGTCGTGCTATTCGAGTCTTTCGGCAGCAGCTCCTGGCCGCCGGCTAGCAGCGGTATGCACGACTGCTGCAGCACCACTGCGGCGGCGGCGGCAGCGGCAGCAGCCGCTGCATTCGCATTCGCTGCATTGACATTAGCATTAGCATTGACATTAACATTCACATTGGAGCCGCCCACCACTGGGCCGGCCAGTGCGGCATGCGATAAGGGCGGTGGCGGCGGGGGCGTGACCGTTGCCGCCATCGATGCACTCGTCGTCGCCGTTGTCGCCGTGACCGCGTTCACAAAGCAGGACGTCGACGCCGGCGGCGGCGGCGGTGGTGCCACCGGCACTGGCACCACCTGCGACAAATGATAGATTGTGGTATTTGCGTTGTTCCCGGCAGCTGCTGCTGCGGCGGCTGCTGCCGCCACCTGCATATCCGGCGGCAGGCTCAAGCTGGCGGGCTCCACTTTGATGTCAATGCTGCCGCCGCCGCCGCCACCACCTCCTCCGCCGCCGCCGCCGACACTGCTGTTACTGCTGCGCGCGCTGTGCTCACCAGCAGCAGCTACTGCCACGGCATGCAGCTCGGCCAGATCCTTGGCTGTATCCCGCTGCTGCTGTTGTTGATGGTGCTGAAGCTGCAACTGTTGTTGTTGTTGTTGTTGTTGTTGTTGCTGCTGTTGTTGTTGCTGTTGTTCCTGCTCCTGCTCCTCTTCGTTGTACTTGGGGCAGTGATACATGGCCAGCGGCATGGGTAAGCCAGTCGACAACGTTGTGGTGGCACTCGTAACAGGCGTCTCCGCGTCCGGCAGGCAATAGCTGGAGCTACGTCCATGCTCCTGTTCACACAAACACAAAGACATGAAAACAAACATTTTGGGCGCCAAAATAACAATGGAGAGGAAGAATATCAATGCACCAGCATGCTGGCATCAGTTAGCAACAGGCCGGAGCGCTTACCTTGGCGAGTCCGTGCAGAAAGTTGTGCTCATCCTGGATGTGCTTCCAGAAGGCGTCCTGTGTCTGCAACTCCTCCTGGCATGTGTGGCAGACGATCCAGAAGCTGTCGCCCGATAGGCAGAACTCGCCGAGCTTTGTATAGATTTTATTATTCTTGCTGAGAATGCGCGGAAAGCCCATTGCGTTGACGTTGTTTGGCGACGCCTCGGGGCCGTGCGTTGCGTTTTATTGTTATTATTATTTATATGAATGTTTTGTTGGCTGGCCGCAGTACAGGGTTGCATATGCCAAGCTGTGCATTTTAATGCCGATGTATCGAACTGTATATCGATATTAAGTGGCATGTTGAGCAACACGCCGACTGGATGCATAGTGTTGCCAACCTTGGCAATACTTGAAAAGCCCGCCAAACATTTGAATTGAATAAGTAAAAAGACGTTTCATATATTTTTTAGCATTTCTTGTTTTTGTGTTTTTAAATTTATTTTGCTTAATTTTTCTGCAAGTTCATTTAGTAAATTTTATTTTCTGTTGGTCTTGAAATTAAAGTAATAAACAGGAAAAAAAAAAAAATATATATATATATATATGTATATATATAGTGTTTTATAAATACTTTGACGGCTTCAACTAACAATAAAAATATATGTTTATATATATATGGATATATATATACGTGTGTTTGTGTTTGTGTGTGTATGTAGTATTAAACTGAAACGAAAATTGAAATCTCTTAAAATTTATATTTACCCCCAAATCTAATTTAATAACAGCACAAAAAAATAGATGTCTAGTATATATATAAGTATATATGCATATATATACATGTATATATATACAGTTAGAGTACAAAAATGTTTAATACAAATAAATATGTGTAGCTTGTTCTTTGCCAAATAATCCATAAAACGGATATTATTCATATAACTTATTACACATATACATATATACACACATATACACATATACATATATATTTATACATACACATATGTATATAGTGTATATATACATATAGGTTCATACATGTGTATATATATACACATACTTTGTATAACATAAGCAATATCTTTTTTATGTTTTTAACATATATACTTTTTTGTTTTCATTTCTCTTCTTTTTTTTTTTTTGTTTGTTCTTTGTGTTTGTTTTTTTTTTTTATAATAAATTTTAAGACTTGGATATTGTTAATTTACAAAGTACATAAGTAGTTGTTTGTTGCTTATATGGAACATATTTTAACATTGTTTGTGACGATGAGAACTCGACACAAACTGCATATGAATTTCTTTATAATACACGTTTAATTATATTTATATATTTAATTTTTGTTTTGTTTCTGTTTTTTTCTTTTCGTTTTTTTTTGTTTTTTATCTTTGTTTACGAGTAGTTTTTGCAAGAAATTGAATTTCTTGCTTATAATTAAATATTAATGACTTCATATAATTTATTTATTTATGCATAAGCATATGAAAAATGAATTTAATTTATAAACTATGCAGTCGGTAAATGTTTTTTTGTTTTCATTAAAGGTTTTTCTTTTTATTATTATTATTATTACTATATATATATTTTGTTGTTGTTGTTGTTTTGTTTTTGCTATTACGAGCGGACAGCGCGCGCTCCTTGAAAACCGAAGCAAACTTTTAAATTATTGCATGAGTGTGCGTGTGTGTGTTTGTATGTGTGTGTGTGTATATGTTGACCTTGAAGAATGCTAAAGTTATTTTGTTTTCGTTTGGTTTGCTTAAATTGTGGCTTTAATGTAATCAGTTCTTTGAGTTCTCAGTTTGAAATTGTTTTTTTTTTTTTTTCTTTTTTTTTCAACACAAACGAAAAAGCAAAATAAACGATAGTAGTTTGTTTGGTTTTGTGTTTGCGCTGTCATCGATACATTTGCATGTACATATACATATATTTCTTTAGATATATTTACTTCGCTTCGTGTAACTATCGATAAACAATTTCTTCTGCTTCTCCACTTTTTTTTTGCGGCATATTATGCCCAGAAAATTAGTTAACCTACTTACAAGCTACAAAAAAAAAAAAAAAAAAAAAAAAAAAAAAATTAAAAAATTTGATTATTGTTATATCAAAACAAATTAATAAATAACTTAGGCATAGTCTATTTAATTTACATGGTGTCACATGCGTGCGTGCCTGCGTGAGTGCATGCGTGCGCGCGAGTCCTCTCAGAAGGCATCGCCCGCATACCAGGGATGCACCCAGGGCGCCGACGGCGGCGGCGTTGGCGGATAAATGGTCGGCGATGGCTGGCCATGCGCATGATGATGCGCGGCTGCTGCTGCCGCTGCCGCTGCATTCATATGATGATAGGGCGCTGAGAAGGCGCCATAATAGGAAGCCGCTGCCAAGGCTGCGGCCGCTGCCGTTGGCGACGCCGCCGTCGACGACGAGTGCGTAGAGGAGGCGGGCGACAAGCTGGCAATGCCGGCAGCACAAATACTATGTCGCCGATGCATGATCGCCTGACGCTGCTGACGCTCTGCAGCGGCCGCTGCTGCCACAGCAGCGACACGCGTGGTGGACGACTCCATTGGTGGAGCGCGACGCGCACGCTGCTGCTGTTGCTGTTGTTGCTGCTGTTGCTGTTGCTGCTGTTGCTGATGGTGGTGGTGATGTTGTTGTTGCTGTTGCAACTGTTGCTGGTGCTGCTGTTGCTGTTGCTGCTGTAACTGTTCCTGATGCTGCTGCTGCAACTGTTGCTGATGACGAGTGGCTGCCGCTTCCTGCTGCTGCAGCGTGCCCAAGCCCCAGTCGAAGGCGCTGCTGCGTCGCGCCTCCTGCTGCGCTGCGACAGGTGCTCCGCTCAGCGGCGGACTGAGCATATTGGCCGCCGCCTTGCTATAAAGCGTGGACAAATATGCGTGCTCCGCCTCGGCCATTTGCTGGGCAGCGGTGCGGCTGCCCTTATTACTATTGCTGCTACAGCTGGCAGTGCTGCTGTTGCCGCTGCCGCTGCTGGCGTGCTGTCGTTTCTTTAGCTGACGCTGTTGCTCCTGCTGTTGGCGTGTTGTTGCTGCCGCTGCTGCGGCGGCGGCTGCTGCTGCTGCAGCCCCTGATGCTGGGTGTGTTGCACGCAGCTCCATTGGCGACGGGTGCGGGCGGTGCGATTGTTGGTTGTGGGAGTACAACATTTCGTATGTGTTGTTGCTGTGTGTTGCTGTCTGTTGATAGTGTTGCTGGTGTTGCTGATGTTGTTTCTGTTGCTGATGCGACTGCTGTTGATGGTGCTGCTGCTGTTGTTGTTGTTGGTGGAGGTGGAGGTGGTGGTGTTGTTGTTGTGGTGCTGGCGGCGGTGCCAAATGAGCCATGTGATGAGATGCGGGTATTGTCTTATGTTGTTTGTCTGTAGCTGTTGTTTTTGTGGTTGTCATTGTGTTATTGTTGTCTGTACCTGCTGCTGCTGCTGCTGCTGCTGCTGCTGCTGCTGCTGCTGATGATGCTGTTGCTGTTGCTGTCGGTGTTGTTGTAGATGTCGGCAAATGTTGTGCTCCCCAGCTTAATTCCTAGCTCGTGCGCGTGCGCTTCGATGGCGGCTGCTCTGATTGGCGTGTCATGAATGTCAACTGCGTCATGTACTTGATTATGTCGCGCACCTGCACCAGCGGCATATTCTCATTGTAGGAACGATCATACTCCATCAGTATTTGCACCTGTCGTCTGTGTTCAAGATGCAACCAGAGGAACAATGAGACACAGAGAGAAAGTGAGAGGGAGAGAGAGAGAGAGAGAGAGAGAGATGGAGGAAGAGAGTGTGAGGTGAGCAATTAGTAAATGTGTTGCATTCGCTACTATTCTCATTAGCATTCTTATTGGCTCTCCCATTCACTCGCTACAGTCTCGCTATATATGTACATAGAATACGTGCATTCATGTACATACACAAATATTACCTAGAATATCCATATGTCTTTTCTAGCTAACTGCTTTTGCCTACAGTTATTCGCTACTTCTAGACGCTACTCGCTACTACTACTCGCAGCTGCCTTCAGAAGCTACACACATTCATACTCTAGGTAACTTATATGTCCTAGTATGCGATTTACTCTACTCGCTGCATTCAGAAGCTATATACTGGCGTACTTGTATGCCCTAGGATATCAATGTATCCTAGCTAATTTCATTCAATGGAAGTTATTCGTTGTACTTACTCGCTACTATTGCTCACTGCATTCGCTACTTTTATAAGAATTTGTCTAGTTATATACTCTAGCCCATAGATATATCCCCAAAATAAACTGTCTCATCTCGCTTATGTTTTACTCGCTACTTCTACTAGCTGCATTTACTAGCTAATTTTACCAACTATTCATAGCCCTAATTTCTACAATTACCAAACTTAACTATGTGTTCTAGCTTCGATTAGTTAATTGTATACATTAGGCATTTCTTCTCCATTTCTATATTTCTACTCGCTACTTTTGTCTCATCAGATCCACTCGCTGTTTGCCTGCCTAAATACTTTCTACTAATTCAACCCTTTCATTTCTCTATACAGACCATAAATACCGCTAATATATAAAATATAATATACTATTTTGATCACTTACCGATTCGCCTTGTAGAGCTCGACGCCGAGCGCCTCGATCAGACGCTTGCAGTGATCCAGTGCGACAGTGGGAAAGAAGTTCTTCTGGAACTCGGTGAGCGTCATCAGCTGCTCGGATTCATTGTAGGCCTTCATGTTGATGCAGGGCACCAGATGCTTGTCGACGCACACCTTGCGCACCTTGTACGGCGTCGGATTCATGTTGCTGGTCTGTATCTCCGGTATGACAGAGAGCCGATGTGCCCCATCCCCGGATGCACTGGCGCAAGCAGCGGCCGCCAGTGCCGCATGCCTTTGCAGATGCATCGAGGCGCTGTTGGCGTTGGAGTTGCTGTTGCCGCCGGACGAGTTGCCGCCATTGGAGGCAGATGAACCGCCGCCACTACCACCGCCACCATTCTGCTGCAGATGCTGGGCATGATGAGCCAGGGCGGCGGACATGCGCTGATGCTGTGCCGCCACAGCCTGTTGCTGTTGCTGCTGCTGCTGTTGTTGTTGCTGCTGTTGCTGTTGCTGCTGCTGCTGCTGGACGGCTGCGGCGGCCTGCTGCTGCTGCTGATGGAATGTTGAGGCAGCTAACGACCTTCGGGATGAAGACAAATCGATAACATCAGTGGGCGTTGTGCTGGGCGTGATTGTGGTGCTGGCAATGCCAATGTCCAAATGGCAATTGCCACCACCAGCAACACCACTGATACTAAATGGCTGATGACTGTGTGACTGACGACCATAACCACTGCCAATCGATTGCGATTGTTGCTGTTGTTGTTTGTGACGCGCACCACCCCCACCGGCGCTACTATTGCCACCCCCATTGGCGCCACCACTACCGGCCAGCGATAATATGGCCAATGGCAGCGCATTGGCCTTCGTTGAGCAAATCACACTCTTTTGCCTTGCACCACCCGCACCACCGTTAACACAATTATTAGAGGCACCGCCACCACCGCTATTGCCCAGCGGCGAGGCAGCCGCCGTGGAGGCACTCGAACTGGAACACGAACTGGACGGCGAGTGCAAAAAATGTCCCGGCAACTGTGGTGTGATCGTCACGTTTGGATTCGAGGCCAGCGACAAGGTGGTCACGTTAGCACCACCAATCGCCGGCGACATGGGTGGCGAAATGTACGCGTTTAGCGGATGTGAATTACTATTGTGATTATTATTATTGTTATTATTATTATTATTATTGCTATTATTATTATGATTGTTGTTCGCATTGGTCTGTATGGAGGTGGAGAGATCTGGATTGGCTATCACCTTGTGTATGACAGCTCGCATCTCATCCGTCATATTGAACTTCTTCTCGAAATCCTCCAACGCTTGCGTGGAGTTCAAGGGTATTGTGGTGACACCACCAGTACGCTGTTTCCTGCCAGACGGTGATGCGGATTGCTGTCGCTGCTGCTGCTGCTGCAACTGTTGCTGTTGTTGATGATGTTCATCCGATATCAATGGCGGCACTGTGGGTTTAGTAAAGGTGCCACCCGATGCACCACTTGCACCACTTGATTTACTGCTGCTGCTGCTACTGCTGCTCTTATTATTCGTCTGCTTGTTGGGATTGTTGTAGTCGAGCATCGTGATCAAATCAGTGTCCAGTGGCAACGATGGCAATGCCGGAAAGTTGCCACCATGCGCCAATTTGGGCGACGAGCTGGCAGCGCCGCTGCCACCACCGCCACCGCCACTGCCACCGCTGACGCCTTTCATTTGTTGCGTCAGTAATAGGCGCTGCGTTGGCGTCAGCTGGTTCCAGAGCGCCAGGTTGGTGTAGTCGGCACGCGTGGAGGGCATATTGTAATTGAAGGGACTGCCCAGCAGAGCGTGCATATTGGCAGCGACGGCAGCAGCGGCAGCGGCAGTGGCAGCGGCAGCAGCAGCTGCTGCTGAGCCGGCATTTGAGGAGCTGTTGCTGCTGCTGTTGTTGTTGTTGTTGTTCTTGTTGCTGGCGGAGTTGTGCGTACTATTATTATTATTATTATTGTTGCTATTATTATTATTAATGTTGTTGTTGTTGTTGGCAAGGACATGGCCATGATGGCCACGTGAACTGTGCGTGTTTGGGGAGTGTTGTTGTTGTTGTGCATGGTTAAATGTGCTATGGTGTTGTTGTCGTTGTTGTTGCTGTTGTTGTTGTTGTGTCTGTTGTTGTTGTTGCACCAGTGATTGCTCGACATTTGACCTAGAAACATTATATACAATACATGAGTCGCATTTAGCTTGGCTGCAAAATTTCCAGTTTTTTTTTTTTTTAATTTTCTTTATATGTATAAAAATTGTATTTGTTTTTCTTTCATTTCTCATTTGATTGATTTTTAAGCATTTTTCAAATTTTGTTGATACTCGCCTAGCAATATTTGCAATATAAATATACACACACACGCATACACACGCACCAACTAACTGCTTTTAATTGCCCTTTGCTGCATATCAAGAAAACCCCAAAAAAAAAAGAAGTTCAATTTATGCATTCATCATTTAGTATTTATCGAAAATTTGCAACATTGTGTGCCCATCATCATTTTCTTAGCCAAGTGTTGCCCTACTTAATTTAGATTTAGAATTAAAGCTTGAACAAATTCGATAAAAAGCACTAAAAAACACATGTATTTTGAACAGTTTATCTTTTATTTGGTTTGAGTAATTTATTATTTATTAAATATGCCCGTGTTTGTGTGGGGAGTGTGTTGTGTGTTTGTGTATTTTGTATACATCGAAATTAGCATGTTCAATGATTGTATCGTGTATGTGTGTATGAGAGTGTGTGTATGCAATGAAATTTAATTATTTAGTTGCAACTTGCAAGTTGCAGCTTCACAGCATTTGTTTTATCTTTGTTTAAATTTCATTTCTTTTTGGTATAACAAAGTTTCTTAAAGTACATTAATTGAAGAAGCCTTCATTATTGGGCCAAGAAGTCTCTACGTTCATTGATACATACATACATATGCACATACAAATATATATATTTATATTTATATATATATTATTTATGTAATATATGTATGTATGGTAAAATTAAAAGATTTATGAATATATAAATACATTTTTGTTTGTGAGAATTTTGTTTGCCAAATTGATATCAACTTGTACACGCATTATATATAATGTTCTCTTGATCTTTCTCTCTCATTCTCCCTGTCTCTCATTTTCTTTCTTGCTCTCACTCTCTCTCTCTCTCTGTCTCTTCTTTCTCACTATTTCACTCTGTCGCTTTCTGCTCTCATTTTGTATAGGGATAGCTTAGATGTCTGATTCTGTGCAGTTGGTTTTGATAGCGGCTCTTGTTAATTCGATTGATATCTTGAGGCCGGGTTTGTGGTTGAGGTTGAGTTCTTTGCGGATAGATGTTGGTTTCTCTGCCATAGGGGGTAGTGGGATACCTGTCACCAGAATTTCTTATTAAAATTCCATTTTTATTAATTTGTATTTGTATATTGTTTTGTATTTTATTTATTTTTTTTTATACGTATTTTGTTGTTGTTGTTTTTTTGTTGTGATTCGATTTTCTGTTGGTTTGTTTTGTTGTTGTTGTTGTTGTTTTTTTGCTTTTATTTAATTTACTTTTGTTTTTATTTGAATTTAAATTTGAATTAATTTGTTTGTTATTGTAAATTCGATTCGCGATTGAGTCACGATTTTTTGTTCTTTTCGGATATCGTTATCGAGTGCGACAAAATTAGTTAGGGGTAGTCAGTACACACAGCCATCAAATCAAATGTATGTATGTATGTTTGCATGTAAATATGTTTGGTTTCATATACATATATATATAATATAAAATATATAATATATATATATATATTGATTTTCATATTGATAAGAGATTAGCAATAACAATATTTCATAATAAACAAACATATACATATATATATATATAAGTATATATGTAACGTATATAGAATCAAAATAAACATTGTTAAACAATATTGTTTATTGCTTTAAATGCGAATTCATGTTTTTCAAAATATGTTGTAGTTCTTCTATTAGCGTTTCATCAAAGAAAAAAACAAAAAAAAATACATATTAAAGTTACAGAAAGTGAACAAAAATCTAAAGTGAAGCAATTATGTTGTTTTAATTTTTATTTTATTTTTAATTTTTTTTTTTAGCAAGCATCACAAGTAGAAAGAATTGTCATAAAAAGCGCTAAAGTTTAAGGCATGCAAAATACAAGAAAAAGTGAAGAAAAATTACATGTAAAAAAAACTACAAAATGAATGTATGTGTGTAAGTGTGTAGGTGTGTGAGTGTGTAGGTGTGTGAGTGTGTAGGTGTGGGTGTGTGTGTGTAGGTGTGTGAGTGAATGTGTGTGTGTGGGCGTATGTCTGCTTCGTGTTCTGTGTTAATTTCGTTTACCCTTATTACCCTTTAACTGTATAACAAAAAAAAAAAAAAAAAAAAAAAAAAAAAAAAAAAAAAACGAATAAATCAAATTGTAAACAAATGGACACCCTAATGCATGCCATATTGAACAAATGCATTTCGTTTTTATTGTTAGTAACGCAAAAGAGAGAAAGTAGTCAAAAGATGGTTTCAATTTGTTTCAGTTGCGGATATATGTATGGATATTTTGAAAAACATAATCTGCAGTGACGCCCTAAATGAAACATACAAATATATATATGGAGAGTATATATATTTATATATATCTACGTATTTCTCGGTGACAAAATCTCGAATGCAGTGAGAAAGCGATAAATGTTTTTTACTTCTCTTTTTCTTCTTTTTTTTTTTAACTACTACAACAACAATAAGAAAAACATGGAAAGATTTTTTGATTTTTTTTTTATACAATAATTACAATTAATTTTTGTTTTTGTTTTGCGTGTTAGAAATAAATTACGAAAAATAATGTAGCGTGACTTTTTTTTTTTTTTTTTTTTTTCTTTCATTTATATTTTCTTTTTTTTTCATGTGGGTTTGGTAAAAGGGCAAACGGAATTGTAGCAAATAAGTTATATATGTATATTATATGCGTTTAACGATTATTTTTCATAATTTCATAACATGTATATATAGAGGTTTTTTTTTTGTCATGAATGGTAAAAACACAGTCGAAATTTATATTAAAATTAAATAAAATGCGTGCACAAACGCCGATTTCGGTAATCTGTTTTCTCTTTAAGTTAAAGTTTTTTTTTTTTTAATACAAATAAGATTTAAAAAAAAAAAACAATTGATGCATAGAAAAAAAAAACATAAATAATGAAATAAATACAACTGTCTTTGAAATTTGAATATTATTATAATTTTTTTTTATTATTATTTATTTTTATTTTTTTGTTCTTATGTCGTGTGGCACCCTAATGGCAGAAAAATATTCAACTTAAATTAGAGTGAAAAAGTAATGTATGGCATGTACACATAATAAACGAATTACAACAAAATTTGAAAAACACAATTTCTGAGCAAAAAAAAATGTTTGTTTTGTTTTGGTTTTTTTTTATAATCAATGATATTGAGCATGTAAATATACATATCAATATATATATAAATACATACACATACATAGATGAAGAAAAGCAAAATCAAAGTAAATAGCAAAAACTAATTGTAACTGTAGTTGCAAATTACTTTCATTATTTGATTAATTGAAATTTGAAACAGCGCAGTTACATATCGATAGCAACAAAATGAAAACAATCGATAAATCGATTGCATATAAATACTTACATGTGATTGGCATTCTGTCCGGCAGCGGAGCGAACCAGTGGCGGCGGCGCATTGCCGCCACCGCTATGACTGTTCACCGAGGACATCGAAATCGCAGGATTGTTGTACGAATACGGTTGACGGCTGCTGCCACCCAGCATCATGTTGTTTATGTGTTCGCGATAGGCGCCTCGATTTGCATTCGCATGCGATTGTTGCGCCTACAGGTTGCAAATAGAACAACCAAGAGGAAGAAAGAAAGAGAAAGAGAAATAAGAATGGTAAGAAACAAAATCAACAAAATCATTTATTGTAATAAGCTCATGTGAGCGAATGAGCGCGAGATAAAATAAACCTCAACAGGTTGCCAAGCACAGAAACAAATGCACACATGCACATACATATGTATGCATACACACTCACACACGTGCCTATGTTTGCTCGAGCAAAGAGCATTAACTACAGCGAGAGCATAGCGTAAATCTTCGTATGCATGTGTGTAAGCATGTATGTATGTGTGTATGACCCAGTTTCTAAGCTGCTGCGGCTGGGCCGCTGCTTCTGCTGCGACTGGCTATTGCCAAACTGTGTGGAAAAAAAATCTGCTAAATATATACACACACAGTCATACTTACAATACACACACACACACACTCATTTTTAAATATCTATGCATGTGTTGATTACAGAGACGTGGCTAAATGTACCCATTTAATGCTACAGTTATCCTTATGATACCCTGGCGTTCATTAATTCATTTCTTTTTTGCTTGCTATTCATTACAACAGCTGCTGATTCATTTTACTTCGTTCTTTTCTTCGATTTATCGATAACATACATTTCTGAACTAGCGCCTGGCACGAGTGAAAGACGAACCAGCAAATTTCATTGATGAATAGCAAAAACAGAACGGTTACGTTTCATGTAGAACAGCTGCACGCATTGAACTGTGACAAGCGCTCAACAGTTCAATGGCATGAACGGTTCATTTGGATTTAATTTTTTCTTCTTCAGTTCTGCTTGTGATTAAAAGGAAAGGCACAGGAATAACTTAAATCACGTTATGCTCTATTGATGCTGGACACATGCAAATATTAGTATATATGTATGCAGAAATCCATTCTAGTTATACATATAGTTATATTTGTGAAACTTGACAATATACTCAGCCCTTGAGCATTATTGTCGGGGGTTTTTTCCCATAGCGATAGATCCTGTAATGATGGCCATCGACCAACTTCAGGAATTTAACCTTTCGGGGTTTCTGCGTTAGCAACTCATAGCAAACTCGTTCTACGCTCGTTCGTATCTTAAGGGCCTAATTGATGCGAACGAGGAATGATACTTAAGTCTACACTTAAGTCTATATTCTTACAAACAAAACAACCAGCTCCCTCGTCCTGTTTCTTTTCGTAGTGTGTGGTCTGAAAGTGCGACGACAAGTGCTCATGTTGCAAATCGCTTCGATGCACTTGTCCCTGGTCTATGTGTCTCTCTCTCAAAATTTTGTTTCTTGCCTTGTTCTTGCTGTGTTTCTTTGCTCGTTGATTTTTTTTTTTTATATACATACATATGTATATACGTATGTGTGTGTGTATATGTAGTTTCTTTTTTCTTTTCCTACCGTGTGCTCCAACTTTTGCGAGCATATACTTTTTTTAAATTTAATTTATAATTTTTTCTCATTTATCCCCTCATTTTCTCTCAGCAGCGCGAATACTATATTGATATCAATCTTCAATCGAGAATTCGCTGCTCTTGATACACATGTACATTCAGTTGTTTCTATATTTCCATATATAGATTAAATTCTTCAGATTTCCCTAACGTGTGCCGCAACCTTTGCGAGCATTTCCTCTTTTCTTTCTACTTCTTCTACTTAAATATAATAATTACTTAAATTATTATTTTTCGCTGAGGTCTCTCCTCTTATAAGCGAATAATACTATAGTGATATCAAT
This sequence comes from Drosophila koepferae, assembly GCA_030914345.1. Lineage (NCBI taxonomy): Eukaryota > Metazoa > Arthropoda > Insecta > Diptera > Drosophilidae > Drosophila > Drosophila koepferae. The sequence goes on along the minus strand of JAUESR010000196.1, from coordinate 13,335,640 downwards.
CTTAAAAGATCGGGAATGCGCTGCCATTGATACACATGTACATATGTATGTATATTATTGTAGCAATACAAAGTCGCTGCCGGGGGGTATTAGTTATGAATTAGTTTTTAATTATGAAATGCAGTTCCAGATTCAGATCCAGTGCATATAATGCTTTGTATCTGGACCTCCCCGTCCATCTGAGAGTAATATATATATGTATATATGTATATGTATATCTATAGATTGCTTTCATAATGTATTGTGCCTTTGTGGCTAGTCAGAAACACAACTATACAAGCTTAATTAAATCAACAGTACAATAATAGCAATAATACTGAGCGTTAAACAATACTGTGACTCTTCACAAGCTTTAAATCATTTATTAATGAACTGCTTTTAGTACCCCGCCCATCCATGGATGGCAGGCTGTTGCTGTTATGTGTGTTTTTTCTAGCTTTTTAATGTACATGTGGTGCAAGTGTACCAAAAAAAAAATAATAACAATAATAATAAAGTACACTATTTGCCCAGATGGTACACATGGTACATTTTGAATGCTATAAAGCTGCTTTTGTATACAGCTATGTATATTATTTAAGTAAACATGTAAGAGGACACTGCTCGGGGTTGGATTAGCAGGAGATACCCAGAAACCAGAATTCTCGGCCTGTTTATCAAAGTGTAATCATATACATACATACATACCAATTGTATTCAAATTCGATACTTTATGATTATGTATGTATGTATGTTTCTCAAAAATAAATGAGTTAACAAAAACACTCAACTTCATCGACTCAAAGCTCGTACACTCAATTCTAAGTGCAATGTCTCCATCAACACCGCCATTCAACGTTATTTAGTTACGAATTCGAAACTAATGCATCGAGATCTAAAACTAACTCTTCACGCATACACACGCACGCACATACATATACGGTCACACACACACACACTCTCACACACACGCACACAATTCAATAGAAATTCGGATTCTGCGAATATGCTAGAATGCATGCCATTTTATTGTATGTGTGCACACGCATAGAAAAGAAGAAACGTTTGAATATGTGTATGTGTGTATGTGTGTGACAGCGCTATGTATGTATGTATGCAGGAAAAGGCCATGGCGCTTATTTGCTGCTTCTATAACTTCTCTGCTTTAATGAAACTTCTAGCTAACCCTCAATTGAAAGAATTTCAAGTTGATAATTTTGAAGCTAACATTCAAAAAATATAAAGCAAATAAAATTGTATAAAATGCATATGTACATATACAAAATGTCAGACTCCAACTCTGATGCTGTTTAAGTACCATTATTTTAAAATACAAATTTGATACGCTTATTTATCGATAACTTTCAAATGCGAAACTGCAGTAAAACAAAAATAAAAACAATTCTCTACTTTTATAGCTGAAACGATAGCTTTAAACGATAACATGCAACGATACTCATTTAAATTATGGATTTGTTTGAAACAAACATTTCAAATGTGGAGCTACGAAAATTTTTCGACCAAAAAATTCAAGATAGATTTTATAGATTACTCAGTTCTGATGAATGAAGCGAGCTAAATCATTAAGCTTGTCGTGCTTAGCAAGCATAAATAAATACATAAACATATGTATGTATTTATACTTTATAGGGTCTGTGCCAAGCCTCCTTCATACATTTCAACAAAATTCATTTACACCGATTTGACATTTTCAATGGGTTCGGTGTATACAAATTGAAGCTCATATAGTAGATACTGAATTGTAACTGATGAGCGGAAAGACAGAGGTTTAGCTAATCTTGATCAAGATTAAATACACATTAATGGCTCTGCCACGCCTTCTACCGTTTGTCGTAAAACCAATATACCCAGCTTTCTAATTTGCAATGGGTATACACTAGTTATACGCTCTCTGGTCCCTTCCTACCTCCCTCCCTCCCTGCCTCATCCAACTATCGCACACACATGCATATATGCACATAGAATTTTACTATACTATCGATATCTATAGATCTATGTATATGGCATTACTCACCAACATTTGGACATGCAACTGCGGCACATTGTTCTGACTGTTCATCCAGCCACCGCTGGCCAGAGCCTGGACGGTGGCCTGGGTGAGCATCCGTGAGTTGCCTTGCGTCTGCAGCATGGCCGCTGCGGCTGCATGGGTATTGAATGCTGCTGCCGCAGCCGCTGCAGCAGCGGCCGATGGGAAATTGCTGCCATTTGCCACGCCATTGGCAGCGGCAGCGGCAGCGACGGCGGCGCGCTGCTTCATCATATGCTGCTGCTGAGCCGCAGCGGCGGCGGCTGACGAATGCTGTTGCTGCTGTTGTTGTTGTTGCTGCTGCTGTGACTTTTGTACGTTGACGGCGCTGCTGCTGTTGACGCTGGCAGACATTTTGGGTGGCGGTGCCGTTGGCTGGCGTGTCCAATTAACCGAATTGGTAACATTGGCCCGATTGCCGATCAATAGATTGGAGTCGACCACCTTGCTGGGCCAATAGTCCTCGAATTCGGTGCCATTAGGAAAATAGCTCTTGATGTCGGTTAAGGAAATGACGGCGACATTCTCGCTGGAGAAGAGCTCGTTGCGTATGCCCTGGACCTTGCAACAGAACTTCAAATAGGCCAGATCCCAGCCATTGAGCAATTCGGCTTTGGTTTTCAGATTCTCCGTTTCGCCCTCGAAATAGAAGAGGGGCACCACCTGCTGGCTGTTGCGTACGGTGTACGGCACCACCGACTCCTTGTTGATGCGTATGAAGCCGCATTTCTCCGATGGCGTTTTGCTGCCCGCCACCAGCTTGCGATAGCATATATCTAAGAATTGATAAAATTTCGATGCATCGCTGAGACGGACAACCAGATCCTTTTGGGTGAATATATCACGGCCGAATTCACCATCACAATGCTTGTGATTGATCTCGATGAAGAGACGGGCCTCGGCATCGGTTATGTAGTAGCTGCGCACGCATGTGCAGCTGGAGTAGATGTCCGGATGTAGACAATTGAGATATTTGCCAAGCAACTTCAGTTCAATCATGCGCACCGAGCAATACTTCTCCGATTGTCTGTATATATAGGGTATCGATACTTTGCCGAATTGTGCCCAGCCGAAATGACCTTTTATTGATTCCTCGTCACACGGACCGCCGCCCGATGACTTCTTATCGCTGTTGTTATTATCGATTATGGCTCCGTTCGCACGGCCATTCGCGGCCAGAGCGGGCACCACTTGCATTGTGCCATTGGGCAGCTTCTGATGGCGCGACAGGTAGCTCATGATATTTGTCTGGCCATTGCCATTGGTTAACGGTGGCTGCATTGCAGATCCACCACCACCACCGCCCACTCCGCCGTTGGCATGCTGCATAGCCGCCTGACGGCTGGCCTGTTGGGCCGCTTGCTGTTTCTGCTGTTCTTTCATCTTAGCCGCCAATTCGCGGATTTCAGCATCGTCTTCCTGCTTGACGGGCGGACCAAGCGCACCGCCCAAACTGTTGCCGTGCAGCGGCAGCGTCTGGCCATTGGCATCGATCACGCTGGTGATCTGCACATCGTCGCTGCTGGACATGACTACTGCTCTCACTCGCTCTCTGTTTATAACTTTTTATTGACTTTCTTTTTCTTGTACTCTTCCTTTTTTGTCGTTTATATTTGCAGCTTTAATTCATGTTTCAAATGCTGCAATTAGGCGAAGAAAAAAAAAACAATATTTTTTATAAGCACAATCAAAACTCAAAAAAAAGAAGAAAAAATCCAACACATCGAACTGACAGCGAATTGACACAGACTCTGTCACTCACTCCACTGTTTCTCTCACTCTATCACTCTCTTGCTCTGTGGCTGCCACTGCCCGGCATGCGCCAGCGCTCAGCTGACACAGATATGGCAACACTGGCTCGGCCGTTGGCCATACACACACAGGCACATATATACATATGCACACACTCACTCTCTTTTTATCTTTCTCTCTCTCTTTCATACAGACACACACACACACACATACAGACACACACACACACACACACACACGCATACACAACAACAAAACGTGCTGCTTGCTATGTTGTTGATGTTATTTTGTTGTTGCTTTTCAACTTTTTTTTTTGCTGTTTCTGCTGCTACTGCTGTTGTTGTTGTTGTTTGTATATCGTGCTGTTTCTTTCGCGCGCACTTTTTGTTGTTTATGGTATGTGTTGCTGTATAGCGGGCGGCAGCAACTGCTACTGCCAGTTTTTTTTTCTTCTCCTTTTCTTTTTGCTTTCTGTTTTGCAAATTTCTTTTTTCAAGCAACTGTCAAACATTTGTATATCATCTAAGTTGCATTCATTTATGTACACACAACACACATTTATATTATATTTGATGCATTGCACGCAATTTTGTTGTTCACTTACAATTTGTAGTATTGTTGATATTAGAACTTAAAAAAAAATTATACATCGGCATAATCACTTCGCTTCTTTTTTTTTTTTTTTTTGTAATAATTTGTTTCGCTTATTACATTTGTATATACAATGTACAAGAATAAAATATTCGTTTTTAAATATGTATATATAGATATTCTTATGTTTTGTTTGTTGATTATACACCGCCGACGCGACGCCTACTACGACGACGGCGACAAACGACGCGAAAAAAACGGTGCTTTTAGCTGTGCGGACTGCGACGAGACGTCCTCCCGTCTTCGCAATACACAAACGAGTGTGATCGTTGTTACGAAAATTATTTCAACGAAGTCAACTGAAAAATGTGTGCGTGTGTATGAGTGCGCGCGCGAGTCTGTGTGTGTGCGTTTGACTGTGTATGTGTGTATATATAGTGGCAACGTCGACGGCGACGCCAACAGCGCAGCAGCTTTGTGTGTGTATACATTGAAATACATACATACGCTCACACTTACACACGCGTATAATAGCGCAAAAAGAAATACAAAATACATAGAGCTGTCGCTACTGCCGGCGCTGCAGCAGCACCAACAACAACAACAACAACAGCAACAACGGCTGCAGAGACACGAACATGCAACGAACATTTTGCCGAATTGCTGCTGCGCTGCTGCTTCTTTGCTCGCCACCGCACACCTCGCAACCCCCTCGTGCAATTCTTCTTTCGACTAGCTAAGCGGCACTGCTAGCTACATCTACTACAATTACAGTGGTGCAATTCGTTTGAAAAATAGATACACAAAGCTTATATTGAATTACTTAAACCATGCGCTAAGCCTAAGTATGTGTGCATGTGTATGTATTTACATGTACATACATACATGTATATGGAATATTATTGACTCAAGCCAATTCTAACAAAATATCGTGTATATGTACATATAAATAATTTTTCTTATTTAACAAATTTTTTTTATTTATTTTGAAGAAAGACATTTTTACTGGAAAATAACTTTTTAGCATTTTCATTGAAGGCAATTACTGTTGAAAGCAATTATAAAAAATATTATTAATACATTTTGTATATGTATATTATATTGATAATTATTAATAATTTAGAATTGTTGCAATTTTTTTTAAATATTCACAGCTCAAGGCTTTAATTTGAGTCTATTATCTATTTCATAATCAAATGCGGCTTAGAGAATTATGCTAAGTCTTTAATTACGCATACTAAGACCACGGTGCAAGCAAAGCTTAAGCCATGTACGATTCAAGCACATAGAGCTAGGCTGATGGCGGCGACGTCGACGGCTGCGTCAGACGCTGGCTCTGGCTCTGGCTTTGGCTCTCTCTATGATGTGTGCCTTGGTTGCAGCGTGGGTCAAATACGCCACAGCCACCGAGCGTCAGTGTTCACTGTGTGTGTGTGTGTAGGTGTAGGTGTGTGTGTGTGTGTTAGTGTAAGTGTGTATGTATATGTATATGTATGTATTTTGGGGCAGCACAGCTCAGTGTGCGGGGGCGTCTCTATTTTTGGCAACGCTATGCTAACCCCGCCCCGCGCTTCCATCGCTAGCAGCAGCAGCAGCAACACTACCACCACCACCACCACCGCTAACACCATCAACAACACCACCACCACCGCCGCCACCCGGCTCGACCCCTGCTTGGTCATACTTCGACTTATGTATAGCATGCAGTCGCTTGCTCGCAGGCCCTGGCTCTGTGCACGCGCTCCCTGCCCACCTCTCGCTCTATGTCTCATTAGCTCACGCTCTCTCCATCATTCCCTCTCTTTTACGCTCACTGGCCATCTCACGCTCTGTATATATGTATGTGCAAGAAGTTTTCGTTACTCGTGAGCTCGGTGTGCTCAAGAAAGGCCCCGCTTCGTTCGGCAGCAGCAGCGGCGGCAGCAGCAGCAGCGGCAGCAGCAGCAGCAGACAAGACAGCAGCTGCCGACGACATAGCGGACAACGGACGCGAGAGTGCTTCGTAAATGCGTACGTATGTGTGTGTGTGTGTGTGTGTGTGTGTCGGTGTCTGTCTGTTTGTTGTTGTTGCTGCTGCGACGTTAGCTGGGCCATTGTACGGTAAAAAGCAAAAACTGCGACGGTGCGCAGCACTAAAAGGTCGCACATTGAATGCATTTTCCAAAAACAACAACAACAACGACAAACATTTTTTGTAACAAAAACAAAAATTCCGTCGCGCACTTACCTGAGCCCAGGCAACAAATCAGCTAATGCGCTCTCAGCCGCTCTCTCAGCCTAAAAGCTTGTTCTTCTATGTGTGTGTGTCTGTATTTAAGCAGAGCTTTAGTTTCGCAGCTGCGTCTAAAATTAGATTCATGTGCGTTTGCATGTACTACATACACACATACATGTATATATGAATGTATACACGAATGTGTGCGTGTGTGTGTGTGCGTGTGTGTGATTTCTCAGCGTTTTGCTAATTAGTCAGCTGTGTTGGGTCTTTACCGTATTTTGGAGAATACCAAATTGGCTACGGCCGGACTTGTGTTGTTTTCCCTTACGTAAATTACACTATGTATGTATGTATGAGTGTGTATATATATATAAATAAATTATGTATGTATATTATAAATTATAAATACATACATACATACATATGTATGTATGTATGTATGTATGTGTATCTATATTATATAAATAAGTAAATAAATAAATATATGTATGTATGTATATGACGCACACTCATATAAAGCACAATATATGTACTATGTATGAATATATTTATGTGCATGCATATACATACATATACACAAGCACGCACAGCCATCGATAAGCGTTTTTTTTTTTTTTTTTTTTTTGTCTTTTTCTCAGTCGGGTAACCCGAACAACGCCAGCAAAACGAGGCCCCGTTTCGTGCACGCTTTGCTATGTAAACACAGCTAAGCATGTGTTTGTGTGTGTGAGAGAATGAGTGTGAGTGAGAGACTGTGCTAGCCTTTTCCCATTGATACGAAACGGTTGAAACGAACGAAAGAGGAAGGCGAACAAGCGATAGGCGATGGGCGATGCGGTGTGAGCGATTGGGTAGCTAACCAAAGTTGTTGTTATTTTGTGCATTGCAAATAGCTCGATATGATATTAACATGAATTGGAGTTGGAGTTGGTAGTTGGCGTTGGAGTTGTGGGGTGGGTAGACAGGAGAGTGTGCTTCCATGTATGTGTGTGTGTGTGTGTGTGGCAGTGGGTAAGGAGTGCAACGCGTCCTGTTCGGGATGTGCGTATGTACATACATACATATGTATGTATCTCTATGTATACCTATCTCTATATTTGTATGTATGCATGAATCTAATATCTGAATAAGCTTTGTGCTATGATACGTTATCTGTATGCAGATACAATTATAAGTAATTGACTGACTGAGTGACTATAAACAGTGATTGACTGATTGATTGACTACGTACAGTTAGCTGACAGATTGAATGATTAGCTGATTGATTGAATGGATTGATTGATTGGCTAGCTGATTGATTGGTTACCTAATTGCTTGATTGATTGACAACAGTTTGTCTGATTGATTGATTGAAAGACTGACTCCATCAATTGATAGACTAACTCTAAATATAGTTTGGCTTTATTGATTGATGGCTAATTGATTGATAAACTGATTAAATAGCTTGATTCACTGACTACTAACAGATTGATTAACTACTATATAGCTGATAGATTGAGTGATAGATTGATGGATATAGCCATTGATAATTCGGCTCCATTGACTGACTGATTAATGGATTGAGGCCAATTCGTAGACGGCATGGCTATTTGATCGTCTGATTAGTAATTGACAATGACAAATCTGAATTAATCAATCATTAATTGATTGAAAGCCTACTTCTATAGATTATTATACTGATTGACAATACGGCCCACTGTCTGAGTAACTTAGTTGATAGACTAACCGATTAATCTCCTGATGAACTGCAATGATAGACTCACTGATTGATTGATTTGGCTGCTTTCCTTGAATATTATATATACATACATACATATCATATTATATACACATATCTTTGTATACCAATATATACCTATTTACATACTATATTTCCTTCAAGTTTAACATTTCTATATAAACATATTTCAATCAAGGCGAAGATCTCGTTTAGCCAGTTATAAGAACTGTAGTTCATTCAATATACATAGCTTTCACTGTAGTTTCCCACACACACACGCACACGCGTCCATGCATGCTTGTGTGTGTGTCTGTTCGCTGGTCCAAATTATTGGCTAGAGTGGTCCCCCAATCATTTTGGCCCTGGTTGGACGGCATTGGGCCGGATATCCGCTCGCCCACAATCAGAGAACGTTTAGTTCGTTGGCTACCTTACCTAAACAACAGCAAGTTCTCCTCAGCCCTAACCCTCTAGCTGCCAGACCACCCCGCCCCACAGCCCCCCTTGATAATCCTCGATTGCATTACAACTTTTTGAACAAGTTTGCTTTCTGCTTCATTATCACAATTCACATCTTCGCTTATCAGTTTTGTTGCTGTTGTTCGTTGTTGTTTTAGTCTATGCAAATAAAACAACTAAAACAGCAGAAGTAGTAGAAAAGTGCCAGAGTAGAAGAGTGGAAGACGTGCTTAATAAATTTTTTACACACCTACATACACACACACACACACACACACAGGTAGAAGCATGCACACGCACACATGCATACATAAATAAATACAGTTTCTAGCCATGCACTTTCATTCGCTTACACATTCGCTCGCTCTCCTACCACGCTCTCTCCCTCGTTCGCTCGCTCGCTCGCTCTCACTGCACGCACTCGTAGAAAATAATAAGTTACCATTCGCTATTGCTTCTTTGGTCGCACGTGGGCTGCAGCTGTTGTTGTAGCCGTGGTTGATATTCTTCTTGCAGCTGTTTGCTGTTTTTATGCTCTTCGCACTGGCTTGAATTTGTAAATTTCTGAAGCTTTTTTTTTTTTTTTCGACAAAAAACAAAAAAATTCAGGAAAACTGCAACGATAAGAATGAATTTCTTACTAAAATGAAAATTCCTGGCAGATTCCTTTGCTGACAGTTGACGACGGCGTTGCCACCTGGTGTCAAAACGATATACAATTGATATTGTCAATGCCTGCGTCAGCTGCATCTTTCTACGCCTTTAACTTCTGTGACGGCGACTTTGACGCAGGCAGCGACAGCAGCAGCAGTAGTAGCAGCAGCAGCAGCAGCAGCAGCAGCCGTATCTGCTGCTATCGCAACGTTTGTTGCGCTGCTCGGCTTTATGTAGGGCATCTTTGTTATTACATTTTCGCGCGACTTAGAACAAACCAATGAGCATAATATGTGTATGTATGTATGTATATACAAATGTTTGCCCGGAATATTGAGATAATTAACTGTCCAGACAACAATAGTTCGCACAGGTGAGCGCAACTGTTGATATCTCCATCTCGCTCCCGCTCTCTTTCATTCATTCTTTTGTTTTAGGCGTAGCGCATGCCGAGTGTCAAAGAAGCCGGCGCAACGAACTTCTGACCCAAACAAGCAACAACAATAATCGACGATGAAAAGACGCGAAAAAAAAATTAAAAAGAATCATAAGGAAAAAAAAACGAACAGCGCGCAAAGCGTTTAGCGGCTTCTGTGTTTGTGTGTGCTTGTAAATGTATTGGTGGGTGGGGCCGAAGTCGAAGCAGGCGACAAACGTTTTGTATATGTATATGTTATACATACATATATGTATATGCATATGTACATATATGTATATATATACATATATATATATGTATATGTATACAGTTAGACTTTGCCGTAGTCGAAATGTTGTCGTCATCAAACTTCGTAGCGACACGACCGACGGCTGCTGTTGCTGCTTCTTCTTCATTCAATTTACTTGTGCACACACTTGTACACAGATTGGCTTACATACACACACATATACTAATGCATATATGTATGTACGTGCATAGCGACGTCGCTGCCGCCGTCGCTGCTGCTGCCACGCAACGCTCCGTCGTCATTTTGGGCTATGCGTGTATGTGTATGTGTATGTGTCTGTGTGTGTGCCTGTGTGTATGTTTTTTTTTTCTTCTCTTTCTGTTGTTGCTGTTTCTCGTTCGTTGCTCGCTCGTTTGCCGTCGGCTGCCGTCGATGCGCATATTTAAACGTGCTGCATAGTCTCTTGCCAGGCCCTCGTCAGCCGGCAGCCAAGCAAAATCAAGCGAGGCGAACGGTCGTCGTGACCGTCGGCCCGTCAGTTCGTCATTCATTCAAGCACGCTGCTAGCTAGGCACACATACATACATATGTATTTACATGCATTTATATACATATATATATGTACATATCTATATGTATATATATACATATATGTATGTATATACATATACATACATATGTATAAGCATGTAGTATATACATACAATCAAGCACACACACACAGCGGACAAAAATTCAATTGGCCTCAATAATGAATTAACGAAAAAGAAGGCAAAATCAACTGCAACAACAACAACAACTACAACAAAAAACAACAGAAATGTAGACGTAGCGTGCGAAAAGCAGGGGATGAGTGTTGGCAGGGGGAGCAAACATGCTTGCTGAAAGACAGGGAGCGCAATATACAGAGAGAGCGTAAAAGATAAGCGACTTGTGTAAAGTTGTGTTATTACAGTTACATGGCATGTGCATATACATACATATATTTACGTGTGCACATACATACATACATATACATATACTTTTTTAAATGAATTTCTTAACATTTTGTTGTAATTGCTGTTATATTTGGGATTAGGTATAACAGTTGGCAATATCATGAACACTATGTGTGAGTGTGGGCATATGAACAACAATGTGTGTGTGTTTGAGTGTGCTTATGTACATACATATGTACATATGTATGTATGTATGTAGGTGTGTGTGTATTTAGTCATCGCCACCAGCCGCTGCCTCTGCTGGAAAAAAACTTGTTGTGCCTGCCGCAAACGAAACGGGGCCTGCGACTCTTTGGGCTCTGTTGACTCTCGAGATTAAAGAGAAGGCGAAGTGAGGCGAGGCGAGGTGACAACGGCGACAGCGACGGCGGCAGCGGCAGCCAGAAGCGTACAGCCGAATGAGTAAGCGAGCGCGTTGCGCAAGGCCGGCCATTGTGTTTGCTTGCTAATGCTAGCGAAAGAGGGGAGAGAGCAACAAAACGAAAAACATGCGTGCGTGCGTGTGTGTGTGTGTGTGTGTGAGCGCCGTTATCGCAATCGCTGTTTCTAAAACCGCCCACACACCACGCCTCACGTTGGTCCCTGCCGGACAAGGTTTTTTTTTCATTTTCTTTTTGGTGATTGATATCTTTATTCGAAACTACGACGACGACGACGGCGCTGGCGCTGGCGCGGGGCCTTGTGAGTGGGCGGAAACTGCGAGCGGCTGCTGGTCGCGGAGGGGTCGTGCGAGCGATTGCATGAGCCTTCGTTCTTCTCTTTCTCTCTCTCTCTTTCGCGCGCTCACGCTCACTAGCTCTCTGCCTCCCTCTCTCTCTCTATCTCTGTCGCACTGCCCTCGTTTGTGTGCGAGTCTGAGGCTGGTGTAAGTTTAACTCGTTTTTGTTTAATTTCTTTCTCTTCTTTGCTCTTGCTTTCCTTTCTTCATACTCGTTTTGCTTCATTGCGCGCTTTTTGTTTGCGTTTTGTGTTCTTATTTGCTTGTGATTTCGTTTTCTTCGACTATGTTTTGTGTTCGTTTTCTTTGATTTTTCTTCTATCTTATTAGTTTTTTTTTTTTGCCCAAGCAACAACAGTAGCATTGACAACCCGTTATCGATGCTCCTTCTTCACGCTATCGTCGGCCTCTCTCTCTCTCTCGCGCGCTCGCTCGCTCGCTCTCGTTTGTCACATAGCGCCAATTGCAGTCGACGTCATAAATCGTCGCTGTCGTCAACGTCATCATTGTTTTGTGTTTTGTGTTTATTATTATTGTTATCATTATTATACCATTCGCATTGCGCTACACACAAATTTGCCGCCCATATCGGTAATGCGGTCAATGGCAACAGGCTCAGCTGTAGGCGACACAGATGTAAACGCAGAGCTGTTATTCGGCTTAGACACTTTCACACTGATTCTACTCCGATTTTAAGCTCAATGTCATCACATGAAACGTAACCGAATGTGTAAACGTACATGCATATATGTACATGTACATATGTATATAAATGTTCAGTGAAACTAATTATATTTTCATACAGCATTCAATTTTTCTTTGGGCAGGAATAATATACATATGTCTTTCAGCAAAAGAAAAATATTAATGCAGTCTTAGATAAGATGCTTAAAATGATTTATTTGAACTTAATTACACTTATTTGATTTGTATATTTAATTAATTGGCACACTGTATATATATATGTATATAAAGAAGAAAAATTTTATAATAATAATGCAATTTTGTAATTCTATTAATTATTTATTTATTTCAAATTAATTAAGTTTATTTAACATTAACAAAATTACAAGTCGCTGCTGTGCGCATACATATTTAGTACACTGTATGCATAAATGTCTTTTCAACATTTGTCCGCACTTCAAGGCTCCGTTATGTTCGCTTTAGTTGCTTACGTTGCGCTGCAGTTTGCTGCTGAATTCGTCGAAAAACCACCAACAGCCGGCGACCTTGAGCAACAGCGCATGCATATGTCTGGCTGGCCGGCAAACTTTATTGCCGCACTGGCCGCAGTCGAGCTGTCTGCACTGCTGCCGATGACGTTGACGATGGCGGGGCTGGTCTTGGCATTTGCGTTGGCGTTGGCGTTGCCGTTGGCTTTGGTTTTAACGTTAACGTCAGCGCTGCTGTCGTCGACATTGCCAATGCATTCTCATACTCTCCCTCTCTGGCTCGCTCTCTTGTTTCGTCCTGTTGCAGCGACAAATTGACGAATCGAAGAACCGACCGTCGCGACCTGCTGACGTTCGCTTAGATTTACAACAGCACGACGCCATAAAGCGTCGACGGCGAACATTTTTCAAGTGCTGCGCAGCCATCGCTGGCGCCAGCAGCAAATATTTCTCATGCTGCAAAGCAACGGCAACGGCGACGTCGGCGTCGACGTTTCCGCATGTTGGCGAGTCAAAAGCACAGTTATAATTTTATTGTAAATGTATGTGCTCTTATCAAACACACACACACACTTACATACATATACACACGCACGGTGGCCAGTGCTGGGCACTACCGGTACCTGGTCACCGGCCAAAAGAGGGATGGGGGCGAGTGCTAGGCCCAGGGCCAGAAATTTGATCGTTGACTACTGCTGCGCCATCTAGCGAGCAAAGTGAGAGCTGTCGAGTGGGCGTGTGTGTGTGTTTGCTAGTGTTAGTGTTAGTGTGTGTGAGTGGTGGCTGCCCGGAAGCACCGAGATTAGCAACAGCAGAAAATTCCACAAAAGCTGACGCTAGCAGCGAAGCCGGCGCCGGCGCACCCAGCACAGCAAACTTCATTCGTTTTCACATATTTGGGTATTTTGTTGTTGCTTTTTTTTTTTGGTTCCTCTGCTTTCTGCCAATTCATGTTTTTAAATTAGCAGCATGCTGAATAAAATGAGAGCGAAGACAGAGTGAGCGAGCGAGCAAGCGAATGCTTGTGTTGATAAAGTAAGAGTAGAAGAACGTGGTGGAAGAGGGAGAAGAGGGGAGTATGGCTAAGGGTAGCCATTCTTTTGGAAGAGAGTTAGATACCAAAGGGGAAGAAGAAGCAATAGATACATACAAACAAACATTCATACATATGTATGTATGTATATATAAAGTACAGTTTGGTTAACGAAAATCCAGCGCTTAGCCTGTGGGCCGCCATATTTTATGTTTTGCTCGTTTTGTTATTGTTGTCGCTGCTGTTTCAATGAAAAAAGATGGCGATCAGGCGAGAGCCCAGACAACGTTGCCATCCTGTTTGAGCGCCATTGATCCAACTGAACGATGGCAACGCTGCCTACGTTACAATTTATGAATAATTAATTATAATTATAAAATTGGTTATTACTAGAGTATTTAAGCTTCGTTTTGATGCAGTTAAATGCACTCTTCTTCTTCTGCTTCTTCTGGATGCTTTGTTTTCAATCTACAAATATGTACGTATGTGTGTATGTATTTGTTTATGTGTGTAAATTAGCTTTGTTGATGTGACAATTGTTGTTGTGAGTGCTTGTCGTGATTCATCAATTATGAATTTACATGCAGACATACGAACATGAAATCAGCTGCCTCAAATGACATTCAGCTACCTAAATTATGATCTTTTACCCCATATATGTACATACATATGTATGTATGTATGTGTACACATACATACATATTAAATATGCGATTTATTCGGAAATATCAGTGTTGGAAAAATTAATAAGTCTGATATATGTACATAAATGTATATAAACGTTATGTAATTTAATAAGTCAACTTTTCTGTAAGTTTTTCATTTCACAATGGAAATATCTAGAGCACAGTAGACGTATGTATGTATGTAGGCAATACGAGTGGGAATGGAGAACGGAATTTGTGTGTGCGTGTGTGTGTGGGGGGGGGGGGGGGGGTACTCCCTCCAGTGATATGGTGGTGATTCAAACAGAAAGTTTTTATTGCTTTTGGTGATTATTGTTGTAGAGTCCTTGGGGGTTGATCAGGGGGTTGATCAGGTGTGTGGGTGACTGTAACTTATGGACTGCAATGCAATGGAAGGGCGCAAGAGGAGAGGGAGGGAACCGGAGGAGGTGAGCGAGAATGAGAAATCGAAGGAATGGAAGGAATGTAAGTGGGAATAGGAAAAGAAGAAGAAGAAGGAGAAAGCAAAGAAGATGAAGCAAGGGAAGAAAATATAATCAAACTAATCAGAAGGAGAGGAAAATGCAGACTATGGAGCTGGGGAGAACGAAGAGAAAAATAAAGGGCGATTAGGAAAACGAACGAGGAAAACGAGGCGTTAAGTATACAATATACGCAAACGAATTTCGAAAATTTCATAAAATATTGTTATTCCCCAAGAAAAACTTGAGAAATATACAAATTGTAATATTTTTTAAGAATACTTGTCAAGAGCTTCCACCGAGTGATACAGGGGAATGTCATTAGGAAAATTCGTTGCAAATTCAATGCGTAACTGTACAACAATATCTGGAAATCTGAATAGGAAATAAGTTGCAATTAAAACTATGTGCGAGAGCGAGAGACGGCACTCAAGTTAATCCAAACTTCATTTCTACATATTTTTCTATTTATTTGCCTGTCTGACTGTCGTCTACCTGATTAACGAAAGATTTACGTTGAGCCACCCCTATAAAGCTCCAGAGCGTGTCCCATTTTACCTGAGTTGCGAAGATCCTGCACTTTCGTACGCTACCTGAATTGCGAAACCAACTTAGATCTACCACAAAGGTAGCCCTTTTCTATGTATTATTTATATGTATGTACATACATATGTGGATGTATGCATATGTTTCTATAGATACATCTCTTTTATATCTATTGCAATCACATTGAATGGCATTGAACTGACCAAGTCGAACAGGAAAAAGAACAGGATACAGCTAGAAATTAAGTTTTTCGTTTCTTTCAGATCATAACTATAATGGAAATAATAATAGTACTACTAACAATTAAAATAAGTATTATATAAAAATCCGTTTACTTAAATGTATTCATCTTTGTCTTTCTATCTGCCTGTCCATCTACTGTATATATTGCTATATCACATCTCTCCTTCTTTCTCACTCTCTTTCTTTCTGTCTCTCTCTCTCTCTCTCTCTCTTTCCTTCTTTCTATTTCCATTCATCTATATGTACATATGTACATATGTATGCATATATTTCTCCCTTCTTTTTTAAGTACTCTTTACCTACACCCTGTTCTTCCCCGCTATCTATCACTCTCTCTCTCTCTCTCTCTCTCTCTCTCTCTCTATCTGTCTCTCTTACAAAGTTTACTTTTAACTCAAGCTCGACCGCCTTATACATATGTACATATGAACATACATATATCTACATTCATATATTCCGCATTTGTTTTCCCACAGTTGTATTAAACTTTGAGCATATAGAAATCGAGCCATAAAAAGAAAATTGGTTTTTCATATGAATTTTCTACTTACTGCGTTTTGCGCTTTTCTTTTTGCCGCACACACACACACATATGTACATGCACATGAATTTATGTGTATGTATATGTACATATATATGTATATTTATACCTATGTATGTATGTATGCACATGTATGTATGTATGCTCACAGAGAGAGTTACCATGATTGTCTACATAATTTTTATAAAAACGTTATTATATAAGTATGTATATGTGTACATAAATGTCTATGCATAGATACACACAGTTGTCTGTATGCATGTATGTATGTATATACATACGTACATATGTATGTATGTACATATGTAGATATTAAGTTGCACTTCTTCAAGCGCATACAATGCTATACACACATACATACATACATACATATGTACACACATATACATACATATGTATATGTATGAAGCAACAGTCATAAAGACATTGAGTAGACCTCTATATACTACATACATATGTACATGTATGTGTGTATGTACAGCTATACGCACATATACTCATATTAGATACTGTAACGCACACACATACCAATACATGAATGTACATGTATAGCTAAAAACATTTATAAATGATTTATTTTGCAGTACGAAAGCAACGGCAGCGCCGCAAAACAGAAAGCAAAAATGCAACAATGAAAATCCACCAAAAGAAAGAGAAGAATAACAAAAGATAAACATAGCAAAAGAGTGAGCGCAAGTCAAAGCGTTGCCACTCTTCGCTTTTTTTCTTTTTGGTTAAATGCCAAAAAAAAAAGAACAGCAACAAAACAAGAAGGAAAAACAAAAAGAATATGCAAACAGTCCGTTGAACCGGAACTGTAGTAGCCCAACGGCAAGGGACGATAAATGAGGGACAAGGGACGGTCGGATGACGGAAAAGGAACGGTTGAAAGGGGCTGCGGGCCGGACTTCAGGAACTGTGGAAAATGTGTGTATGCCTCGACACTTGTTGGCAAGTGCCGCAGACCAAAGCAGCCACGCAGTCAGACAGCCAGCGAGCCACCCACCTACCCACACACACACACCTTTGCAGCTGCAATTCGCAAGAAATGTATCTTATAAATACATAGAGCAGAAGTTTATATGTATGCACATACATACATACATACATACATACATACATACATACATACATACATATATTTATATATATGTATATAAATAAAAATAAATTTGGGAAAATGAAAAGACAAAGCGGCAAATGAAGTCATAAATGGGTAGCGACAGCGACGCAGCTGAGCTGTTCAGCGAATATAAAAATCAAAAGGGAACGAAAATTCATAAATTACTTGCACACAAATACAGTGGCTCACAGCTTATTTGACCCACCGTCATATAAAAATTTCGAATGCTTATATCTATGAAACGAATAGAGATTTAAAAAAAATTTAAACGCACTTTTGTTTTTAAGTATTTTAAAAAATTAAAACAAAATTCATTTATTCATTCTTTAAACAAAAGCAATAGCAAAATAACAATAACCAAATACATAAATACATACATACATACATACATTCATATATATATATATATACATATATACAGATAGTATGTGTTTAGATAATCGTTTATATACTAATTTACATGCCCTGTATAATCTGCAATGATCTCTCTGCGGCTGCGATGGCAGCAGAGGCAACAGAGTTAGCAGCAACAACAACAGCTTCAAGTCTTCTTGATGGGAAAAAAGGTCAAAGTATCTCTCAAACATACAAAACTCTCACACTCTCTCGCACACACACACACACACACTCTTACACTTACAGCTGGGAGTGAATTCGCAGCAGCAACAACAAAAACTTAAAGTCGCAGCTGGTTACACGCACACACTCAATATATAGATATATACATGTATATGTGTGCATGCATATACTAAATATATTGTAGATAGAGAGAGAGCTCATAAAAGAGAGAGGGAGAGAGAGAGAGAGAGAGAGAGAGCGTTAGTGAACGCTAAAGTGCGGGAGCATTGGTACGCGAGGGGAGCAGTTACAGCTACATAACAGATACATACAAGAAGGTACCCGTACCATTACACACACAGACTCAGCTGCATGCATATATGTATGTTATGTACATCTGTATGTGTGTATGTATTTATATGGCCAATATATTTTGTGCTAGGGCAGCGCAGCGGCCACGAAACTGAGGGACACAACAACAGCAACAACGAAAAGTAGCGGCACCAACAACAACAGTAACAACAAAACTAGCAGCAGCAGCAACAGCAGAAGAATAAGAAGAAGAGAAACACCAAAAGTGCGCTATGCAGCGAAGGTCGTCGCCACTGTTTATCTGTCGGTCGACGCTGACGCCGACGTCAACGTCGATGCTAACAGCGACAGCAACAACGGAGAATTCCTTATAGAAAATCAAGAAAACTGCATTAAATTTTCGTATATGTTTTGTGTTTGCCTTTGGGTACTTGCACACACACACACACACACACACACACACACGTACTCACACAGAGACGCGCGCTCATTTGAGCGTGTGTTAGTTGAATACGGGTTTTTTTTTTGTGATATCCGTTCACTCGCTAAAAAAGCTTCAATACAAGTAAACACACAGACATACGCATGCATACTAATGTATGTATGTATGCGCGTATCTACAGCTAATTACAGACATACATACATACATGTATACATATGTACATATGTATAAAATCAATTGCCGTGCGAGAATTTTGCAAGAATTTCGAGTCTGGCTTCACAAATTTGATTGAATCATTTTTTGTATCTTAATGTTGGGGTGACTCTGAAATAGAAGAATAATAGAAACAAAAGACCATTTTCAATTAATATTAGAATTTTCCTTAGTATGTCTGCAGATAATGATATAGAGAAAGATCTAATAAAAGTAAAGATCAGGAGGAACTAGTTCACGCGTGGGCCGCTCTGATAACTCGCAACATCTCATAAAATGTAACACTATATACATATGTACATATAATCAATATGCATTTGTGCATTTTTCAATTAAGTTTTATCTCAACCAAAGATGAAAGATGAAAGCAGAATGAAACAATTTCAAGCATAAAAAAAAATTAATGATCGATGATAACAGTGCAAAACACACCGATAGGAATTGTCAATCGGATAAGGATTCAAGGATGCTGCTCAGCTGGAATCATTTCGTTCATTTGAGCTCTGCAAGTAAAAGTGATTCTTCTTGCACTTGCAGCTATAATAAATTTTAATCGCAAATCGAAAGGTATCAAAATTATTGATTGTATAAAAAGGAAAGATGGAAAAAGAATAGAGGGAAAAAGATCGTAATTACGATAATAATCTTTTTTTGCCAGCTCAGCGACAACTTGTCTGTGCATTGCATTGTTTTTTCACCGTCCAGTATGGCACCGAATGTTGTTGTTGTTGCCAGAGTTTTTGAACATGATCATGGAACAAACAAACATGAAGGTAAGCTCAAATGACACAATGCATGCATGATCCTAACATCTGAATATCGAAATAAATATTTAAAACTAAACTACGTAATTATATGCATATCTGTATATATTTATGTAGGTATATACATACATACATATGTATGTAGACATAGCTATCCGATTTGTATATGTGTAAATATATAAATAGAAAACGGAATATCATAACAACGGAAATTCCCCTGGACTTAATCTTTTTTATTTCTAATATAAATAAATATATTCTATAGTATTGTATTTCTGGGAAGCAACTCATTTCAATTGGAGATCCCCTAAACAAATTGACTTTGATTCTTGATTTTTATACTCATCTGGGGGAAAATAAAATTTATTTTCATAAAGCTCCCGCTCGTAAGGATATTAAGCTGATCAGCGTTTTTCTTGTTTTGTTTTGGACTAATGTTTTGGAATCACTGTCACAAATGCAGGTGTTTTTTTTTGCCTTGTCCTCCAGAAAACACATTCATTAAATATGCGAAAATTGCACCCAAAGCTAGTAATTAGTTTTAATATCGATTTGTAGTGTTGCCAAGCTATCATAAGCAGCGAGATTTTAGACAACTATTAAAGTTGCCACCCTGCGCACCTGACAGCTGTGTTGTAACTGCAAAGAGAATAATGATGAGGAGGTAGGTGTGGAGGAGTAAATTGGGTGGGGGAGAGGGAGAAAGCTAAGTTTGCTTGCCGCCAGAGGGTGTTGCGAAAGTGAAGAGAACGAAACGAAGGTGCCGTTAATGCTGGAATGAAGCCGGTAGCGGGCTAAGGAAGAGTATGCAGGATGGAGAGGTTGGTGTTAGGTATAGGTGGTGGCAAATTAAAAGTAAATTTGCTATCGCCATTTCGAACATGCAGGGTAATAAGCAGCAGCAACAACAACAAAAGCAACAATAAAAACAAAAAAGCACGAACAGCTCGATTCGGCTGTGCCGAACGCCAAAGCCGAAGTCCGCGACCGCAAAACGAGCACACAAAAGCTTTCAAAATGGGAAGTAGATGGAAATATTCCCGGTCGCGCGCCAACGCGTTCGCCCGCCCACACTGTGACACGCCCAGGGCACGCAAACGCCGCCCTTGCGCGCACTGTTTGAGTGTCTGAGTGTGGGTGAGTGTTGTGTGTGTGTGAGTGTGTCGAGCTGCCAAAGTTGCTGCGCGCGCGGCATCGTCATCACAGTGGCCACTGCTGCTGCCGTCGCCGTTGCCGCTGTCGCCGTCGTCTTCCACTCTGCCTCTCGCTTTCCCTCTGCTGTTGCCTCTGCCTGCCTACCTACCATGTGCTATTGCGCGTCACGAAGCAGGGCCTGGCCAGGAGACTATGCAACTTGTGTGTGTTGTCTACACATTGTGTGTTTTCTTGTTGTTGTTTTTCTCTTGTCTTTTCTTCTTTTATTTTTCTTGCTTCTTTATTTTTTTTGGTTTGCTGATTTTTGCTTTTGCACTTATTTACATACATACATATGTTTGTATGTATATTGTATTTTTGCTGCAAAGAAATAGATGTATGTACATATGTATGTATGTATAAGTATGTATGCAAGCACATACTAGAGAGAGATACATATGTACATAAGTATATGTACATACATATGTATATGTATGTGCGTTCATGCATATGCATGTCGTTTGTATGTATGTTTATATGTATTTATATGAGCTTTTGCTTAAGAAAGCATTACGCGTATACATACATACATACATACATACAAATATATGTATGTAGTATACATACATATACATATACTAAAACACGTACGTACATATGGAAATTAAGCTCATTTATGTGTGTGTGTTGTACATATTTTATAGACTGCTTGCTATTTTTATGCAGATATGTATGTATGTATATTTGTATGTATGTTAGTACCTGTGTGTGAATGTATGTAAATAAATATTTGTTTTTAATACCCTGTATACTCAGTAAAAGCTATTCAACTAACGGATATTTGTACTTCAGAAATGCAGCAATCTCTTTTACCTTCTCTCTCTCTCTCTCTCTCTCTATTTTTTTTCACACAAATACTCAAGTTTGCCTTTGTTCATTTCTTATAACAGATGTACATATTCTTGAGCAATTGCTTTTCCGCTTACCGACTTCATGGGATGAAATTTTAAGGTAAGATCTCTAGCAGATGAACTAGTTCGCCGTAGCTTGAATGTTGAAGCTGCTCTATATATTGTATATTTGGTTGGGGAAGACTAGCTCATAGAATCTTATTATATGTATTATTTGAGTTCATATTTTTGGTGATATCTTGAGTAATACCTTAATTTTATTTAACAATATTTAAATACTGTTAGTTGCCTCTGACTGTGCATAAATCAATTGAGTTAACAAACTGAATTTATGGCCAATTAAAAAAGCATTAAGAAGCACACGGCACAATTTCCCAGCATTTAAAGAATAATTGCCGAGCAAATTTCCAGTCGATGCAGCAGCGAATACCAATCGAATCATTTAATCAACAGTCAATTAAATTAAATATCTTTTAAATAGGCGCTTTTTGGCGGCAAACAATGTATACACACTATTTGCCTTTAGTGAAAGAAAAACCGCGCGCTTTTTTACGCAATGAATTAATGTTAATTAAATTGAAGTACATCAAATTAAGTAAAGAATTACATAATTTTAACAAAGTACGAATTGAACCAACAACATGTTCCATGTTGCTTTGGTGCATAAATCTTGCTAATTATGTTAACTTTTAAATTATCGACTGGAAATAGTGTGTACACTTGCTATTTAAGAATCGCATGGGACAGATGGTAAACAATTTCAATTTATTCTATGAAAAATACTAATTTAATGCAAGTAATGCATATAGATATATGATAAAGATAAAAACTAACATGAGCAGCATGTGCGTCATTGCTGTTGCGACTGATAAGCACCAAAAGTATTTTATTCTTTTCATTAACTTTTAAATTGGCGCATTTTGGTGTGCGCATATTATGGTATTTTAGATTTATCGATTAACGATAACATTGTAAAGCGTTTTTTTTTTTGCACTGATCGAGATTGAAAGCATGCTGCAGCTGGATTAATCCAAATAAGCTAATTACATGTTAATTGAATGCAAATAAGATATATTTATAGATATATAAATCAAGTGAGAAATATGTGTGATTCGGCCGCTGCACCTGATCAGCGTAATGTAGAGATTAAGGCGCGCATACCCGGCGGACCGTCCGAGTTCGAACGCCGGCTGGAGATAGCCCGTCAGCTAACGGGCTCCGATGGAGAGTTGATTGTTCAACGCGATGTCTTCTTTAATTCACCCAAGGGTGGGCGATTGAAGTTGCGCTATTTACAGCCACCGGCACGCTCTCAGCTGGTCTACTACGACAGACCTGACGTAGCCGGTCCGAAGCTCTCCAGATACAACAAAATCGAGGTCGACGAGCCGGCCGTGTTGGAGAAGATGCTCGGTCAGTCGAACGGTGCGCTGGGCGTGCTGGCCAAACGTCGCCTGCTCTTCTTGCACGAACAAACGCGCATTCACATGGACGATGTGCAGGATCTGGGACATTTCATGGAATTCGAGGTGTGCCTGCGACCCGAGCAGACTCTGCAACAGGGCCAGGACATTGCCGAGCAACTGAGCCGCACATTTGGTATTGCCAAGGAGGATTTGATGACGGGCTCCTATTTCGATGCACTGAACAAAGGCGGCGATGCATGATTTAGATTTAATCTAAGCTAAGCTTTATAAGCGTTTCATACCTTATTCGTTTTTTGCGTTCCTTAATAACTTATAAATATTCAAATAGATACAACTGAAAGATAAATCTCTATATATTGTTCATGTAAATATCATATTGTGCTATATATATGTACATATATCTATTAGAGATAAGTACAGTTGAGCCTTTACTATATAGCTGCAGAATTTTATTAATTCATAATTTGGCAAACAATAGAATTAAACAAATCGAACTGGGATTCAAATAAAACGTATTTACAATTTGAATGCTGACCTCCTTGAGATATATAAGTATATATGTATATGTATATAAATAAATATATATATATTACATATTTGTTTTTAGGGCTTTCCTCAATGTAAAATGAACTTAAAGCTGAATATAAATGCATTTGTTAACAAAAGAAAATAAAAAATAATTGTTTTCTTTAAATAGAAGGAATACTTTTTCCCCAATTGGAACACAAGAAGTGGAGAGAATTAATGGATACTCAATTATGTTGTAACTTATTGGCTATAAGGGCATGCTTAAGGACTTGGAGCTTAGAGCTAATCCAGCTGCCCATTTACAATGGGTCGAACAGCTTTCGTACGTTTGTTTTCTTTGCATTTTCTTTTTGTTCGCATTTTCCAAATTGAGCGACAAGAAATTCGTATATTTTTGGGGTTGTCGAAAATTTTGGCTTGACGTTTAACAAATATAATGTCGACTGAACGATGTGTGTAGGAGCGAGCGGTGGCGGCGCTAGATGGCGTGGCGTGGCAGGGGGCGTGGCACGTGTGTAAATTTAGCAGTAGGAACCAATCAGGCTAATGGATATGTTCTCCGATATGGGATCGGGTGCCGAAATCGGCTTCCAATATAACCAATTGTAGTTGACTGTGGAGAGAGAGAGAGAGAGAGAGAGAGAGAGAGAGAGAGGTGTGGAGTGAGCGAGAGAGAGGCAGAGGCAGAGTTTGTGGTAACGATACATACGCACAAAGGATTGACTGAGACGCATGGAGAGCGTCCGACATCGCTGCCGACACTCGCTGGTCGGACGCAGAATGATGAAGCGTGTGCCCACCGCCTGATGCACATAGACATTGGGGCATTCCGTTTCGGGCAGCGTATACGCTGGCGCCTGTGCCGTATCAATGGCAACATATCGTTCCAGTGCCACGCCCATGCTAGGCAGCCGCAGGGGCCGGGCGAAGATCGGACGCAATAAGCGGGCGGGCAGCATGCGATTGCAACGCCACAAATTGTGGGCCGTTGAGAGCTGAACAAAGTTACCCTGCTGCTGCTGCTGTTGCTCGTGTTCATTATCATCATCATTGTGATTGAGGTGGGCAGCGTTGCTCGCATTGAACTGGCCAAACAGATCCTCCAGATTGTGGACACCCTGGTTGGTGGAGTGAACACGATACGCATCCCGCTGAAAGATTTTCAAGTTGTTTGCATAGATCTTGTAGAAATCGGCCAGTTCGAAGGTATCCTGATTACTTCGGAAAGTGTATGGCATGTGATCCGTGGGCCGGCGGCAGTGCTGCAGCAGCGCCAGATGCTTGTAGGTGGCCAGTGTTTCGGATGCCGAGCCCGACTCCGGCTGGCTGCGATTATTGGGATTATGACTGGTGTCGGTATACAGCTGGGCGCACTCATCGCTCTCCAGCCAAACGCTCTCGACATTCGCGCAGGGGCCACAACTGAGATCCTCCACCTGAAAGAATGGATTGCCCATCAGGCAGGACTCGTCGTAGAGTTCGGTTAACCGTGGAAATCGTTGGATTAGCGGCATGGTCATGCGACGCCACATCCGCATACCGGGATAGACTAGTGATTGGACCATTCGTCCATTGTGGCCGCCATGCAATGAGGTCGTCTCGTAACGATACGCCACGACGCACAGCGACATCAAGGTCAGGTAGAAGAGCCAGCAGAGGATTTTCCGCCGACGATCGAGCAAATGATGCAGCACCTCCAGCCTCAGGTATGCCATCAGAGGCGTAGTTGTATTGTAAAGGGGCTGGGAGCTGCGCTGCTGGAAATACTGAAAGATCACATAGTTATCGAAGCTGAGCGGACGGACGCCATAGTTGACATCGGCGAGGCGGCGCAGTTGGCGCACGGCGCTTGTATAACGCTGCAGCAGCTGCTGACGACTCAGCTGCATAAAGTTAAAATCCAAATCAATATCGAAGTCCTCCATGTCGTGGCTGGTTGTTGCGTTTTTGCTGCAGCTGCTGCGACGCGGGCGTCGCTTTTGTTGATTGCAAAAGAAGTCGGCCTATTGTGTGAATGTGTGTGTGTGTGCCTGTGTGTGTGTTTTTTTAAATGATGACTTCACTTGCTTTGTTTTAATTTTTGTTTTTCTTTTGCTGTCTGATACGATCAGTCTTTTATTTACATTCACCTCGATGCGTTTTTGTTGCTCTTGTTGTTGTTCTTTCTTATTGTTAGTTTATCTACTTTGGTAGTTTTTCTAGTATTTTGCATTAGACCATTTTTGCTTTGATATGGTCACTCTATTGGCGCGTTTCCACATTGATGAACAGTAATTGTTTTTTAAATTGTTTTTAAAAAGTAAATGGAATATGTGTCAGTGCATACTGATATTGGTGCAGTTTCAAATTTATTTTTAATTTTCCTTCGTCATTTTATATATATTCACGATTTTTTTTGTAAACAATTTATTAATTTTTAAAAATATAACAATATTGAACGCATATTTGAAGCTTCAATGTTTGTACTTTTACAATGTAATTATATGCTTTTTAGCAATTGATGTTCGTTCTTTTTTAACGGCACATAAAGATTTTTTTTAAAGATGTACTATCTGCTAATCTTGAACCACTAACCATACAACACATAGACTGGACAACTGGTACAATTTAATGTGCACACTTATTTTTTGACATTAGAACCCCCTCAACTTCGTATTTGCTCGGGTTTTTACTTTTAGGGTCGGGAGAAAAAAATTTCTGATGGCAAAATCATTCCGCTTCGAGCGCTCGACGGTGATGGTCGATTTTCAAAAAAGGCCTGACATGTGCCGCTCTTTCCCTTGCTCTCTTTCTCTTTCTGCCCTATGCTTTTTACTCTCTGCTCTCTTCTCACAAAAATATATGTATGCTGGCACAAACAGCAAGCAGCTCACAAAAATTGAAATTTCTTCTCGACGCGATCCCATTGGTTCCCTTCTGAGCGAAGGGTATACCGAATTCTTAAACGGCTTTGCCATGCTCATGCAAAATGTTAGCGTTTTCATGATTATTTGTGGAAAGGGTATGAAAGTGTTGACGTGCATAACGAATATTATTTCTCGATGACCATACACACACACATTTACACTTCCTCGCTATATGTGTAAGCATTAATGTGCTTGTGTGCAATATTCTTGCTGCCGCCTGTAGAGCACTATTAGAACCCCCAGCAGTTGATTTTCGTTCGGTTACACACACACATTTACACTTCCTCGCTATATGTATAGGCATTTATGTGCCTGTGTGCGATATTCTTACTGCCTGTAGTACTACTATTAGAACCCCCAGCAGTTGATTTTCGTTCGTTTGGGTAGCTGATGTGAACTTGCATACGCACACACATACACATACACATTTACACTTCCTTGCTATATGTGTAGGCTTTTATGTGCCTGTGTGCGATACACTTGCTGCATGTAGCAATTCTATTTTCCCAGCGATTGCTGCGGGTAGCTGATGTGAGCCTTTGAATTTGAATGAATGCTCTGCCTGGGGCATTTGCATGTTTCGTGCATGGGTCTCGAATATTGGGCGTGTGCCTACCTCAATTTTGAATTAAGTAAATGATTTTGGGTTCGAATTTCAGGAGAGATCAATTAATTTGTATTACCTGTTGATTAGTTATCATTTGTTCTTTAATATGTAGTATTAGATTTGACCCTATAGGCAAAAATAGGACATGTTATTCACATGTCTAGATATACAGGTAAAATGGCACTTTTATGCAAAAATTATGCATTCGTTATGTAGTCATATTTTCCTTTTAATAACAATAATATACATGTATTATGTTAAATGTTTTATTTAATTTAAAATTCTTATTCACGACGAATCATTTTCAGTTTTCTTTTACTAAAATTACCCAAAATCGTTTACTTAATTCAAAATTGAGGTAGGCACACGCCCAATATTCGAGACCCATGCACGAAACATGCAAATGCCCCAGGCAGAGCATTCATTCAAATTCAAAGGCTCACATCAGCTACCCGCAGCAATCGCTGGGAAAATAGAATTGCTACATGCAGCAAGTGTATCGCACACAGGCACATAAAAGCCTACACATATAGCAAGGAAGTGTAAATGTGTATGTGTATGTGTGTGCGTATGCAAGTTCACATCAGCTACCCAAACGAACGAAAATCAACTGCTGGGGGTTCTAATAGTAGTACTACAGGCAGTAAGAATATCGCACACAGGCACATAAATGCCTATACATATAGCGAGGAAGTGTAAATGTGTGTGTGTAACCGAACGAAAATCAACTGCTGGGGGTTCTAATAGTGCTCTACAGGCGGCAGCAAGAATATTGCACACAAGCACATTAATGCTTACACATATAGCGAGGAAGTGTAAATGTGTGTGTGTATGGTCATCGAGAAATAATATTCGTTATGCACGTCAACACTTTCATACCCTTTCCACAAATAATCATGAAAACGCTAACATTTTGCATGAGCATGGCAAAGC
Source organism: Drosophila koepferae (assembly GCA_030914345.1). Lineage (NCBI taxonomy): Eukaryota > Metazoa > Arthropoda > Insecta > Diptera > Drosophilidae > Drosophila > Drosophila koepferae. Next base: position 13,307,293 of record JAUESR010000196.1, on the reverse strand, counting down.
CGTTTAAGAATTCGGTATACCCTTCGCTCAGAAGGGAACCAATGGGATCGCGTCGAGAAGAAATTTCAATTTTTGTGAGCTGCTTGCTGTTTGTGCCAGCATACATATATTTTTGTGAGAAGAGAGCAGAGAGTAAAAAGCATAGGGCAGAAAGAGAAAGAGAGCAAGGGAAAGAGCGGCACATGTCAGGCCTTTTTTGAAAATCGACCATCACCGTCGAGCGCTCGAAGCGGAATGATTTTGCCATCAGAAATTTTTTTCTCCCGACCCTAAAAGTAAAAACCCGAGCAAATACGAAGTTGAGGGGGTTCTAATGTCAAAAAATAAGTGTGCACATTAAATTGTACCAGTTGTCCAGTCTATGTGTTGTATGGTTAGTGGTTGTATGGTTAGTGCTTGAACTCGATGATAATGGATTTTTCGGTTAGAGTGCATTTGCCAAAACTCTGGTCTCACTTTTTTATGATATTTATATTATTTAAATCTGGCCATACGTTCTCAGTTGTTTGATAATCGAGTAGCAGTGCGGAGCCGTCGCTAAAGTAATTGACGCATTTTTTGCCAACTTCTTTTTTTTATATTATTCTTATTGGACACTTATTTGTTGTTGCGTTTAAAGCAATAATTTTCGGTATGCAAAAAGTTGACAAAAAGTGACACAAGACGTGTGCACTCTTACAACAATTGTGTATGCTTTGCATGTGTGCGCGTGTGTGTGTATATATGTGTACATATACGAGTGGGCAACTCCACAAGTGTGTGCGTGAAATCAAAATAAAACCACAGCAGCGCTAACATGTCGCACCCTGATGGAAATATTTTATAAAATTACTAATTGAAATGGCATAAAACATATGGATTGAATGGCCACAAGTGTTAGAGTGTGCGTGAAATAATGTTAATGAAGTTATATTACGTAAGAAAATGTATAACTTTTGACTGCATTCTTGGTCAAAGGAAAGTCTTCATGTTGATGATTTCATTGACGATGACGAAGACTACGCGGCCAACGCACACACATATACACACGGCAATAAATATGTTTGCGCATGCATGTATGCGTTGGTGCATGTATGTATGTATGTTATTTGCTGTGTTCTATTAAATGAATATCCTCCACTTCAACTGCTGGAGCTAAAGAACAAAATGAGCAATAAATTCTACGGCGGGGTGGCAACACTTGAAAAGCTGACGATCAAACGTCAAGTTGATTACAGTTAGCTAGTGCTAGTGAGCAGAAGTAGCACCAGTAGCGCTCCCTATCGCTGCCGTGTATACAAGGAGTTGGTGCGATCTGTTGTTGTTGCACAGCCTATATACATGTATGAGCGTATGTATGTGTATGTGTGCATGTTTGCGTAGCTGTGTTTATCTCTGCTTTTGGGCTGGTGTGTGAGGAATGGAACTTGTACGCCCACATTATGTAGCGCAGATGTTGCCGCTGCCTGATCTCCCGCCCGCCCGGCTGCCTGCCTACTGCCTAATGCTTGCGGTGGGCGAGCTAGTGAGCGAGGCCAAAAACCAAGACATACATAAATATACATATATATATATATATATATATATATATATATATTTATACATATGTGTGTGTGATCACTTATGTTGTGGGCGCCCAAATTCAGCTCTTTGCTCTTTATTCATGCAAATTATTGCATCTTGCCCCACACTACCCAATCCAGCTGTTTATATTTAGATATCAAACCATCTGCACAGCTACCCTCTTTTTATTTTACTCTTTTTTTGTTTTCAATTAAAAGCATGATTAACACCACTCTCAAGCCTCCAATCTCCAGTGTCAAGTTTTGCAAGGCGATTGATTATTCACCCGTGCCCGGAAGACGTCAGCGCAGTCGCGCTGCATGACTCAAGTTGTCTCTCTCTCTCATACATACGTACATTGTATATGCAGAACATAGTTGAGCATATTTACTGTAGAGGGAGCTCGCTTAATAAAAATGAGGCGTCTTTGTCCTGTCCAAAGGGCGCCCTCTTTGTTTACGTTTTAGAATGAGTTAAGCCGAGAGCACAAGAACAGTAATTAACGCTCTTATCTGGCGGCCACCATTACCCTTTCTCTCGCTCTCTCACTTTCTTATTGCAATTTAATTGTATTTCCAGCTGTGTAAGACGTGCAATTATTGGCATTTTATCGTTTGGCCCTTATTCAAGAATACCTTACGATAGCAGGCATGTGTGTTTTTCTTGTATGTAAGTGAGGGTATGTGTGTCTCGCGTGCGTATTTTTTTTTTTTTTTTGTTTGTTTTGTTTGTTTTGTTACACACAGCAGCAGAGCCAGAAACGTAGAGGATGAGTCATTTCCAATTTGATTTTCGATTCGTTCGTTTCGTACGAAACGACGCTGATTGTACAGCGAAGACAACAACAACAAAGAGTGAGCAATAAATTGAAAGATGAGGCAAAACGGGGCTAGGCAAGGTAACGGCTGAACTGAGGAGGAACTGAGCAAATGTTTGCTGTCGCTACCCTTACGAAAGCTGGACGCGCATAAACACAGACACACAGACACACACAAATGCACATAAAATTATACATATTTACATATATGCATAGATACACGCACACCTATACAATAATAAATAATAAATAATCTATTTTCGACAAATGTGCGCGAAAAGAAACATGTCAAACTAATGGCTCGCGCAAATAACTTGTTTTACAGTGTATTAGGACTGATATTCTTATAAGAATTGGTCGCTCCAATACGAACTTGCTAAACTTGTTGCGGTTACTTGAAATCGAATCCAATTGGCTTATGAATAGATTCGTCCTCGTACCTCAGCTATCAAATAAAATTGATTGCGTAAATGAGTAATGATTTATATCGAAAGCTTTCCATATTTGGAAATACATTGTCTTATTGACTTCTCATTCATTCAGTCTCATTGAATTCATTGCAGCCGCTGCACCTGACACTTTCGCACCCCTTCCAACAGTAAGAGCGAGAGAGATACACGGCTAGAGTGTTGACCACGGAGAGAGTGTGAGAGAGAGAGAGAGAACAAAGACAACAACAGGAATCGCACCTGCACCCGCACACTGCTAGAAGACTCAAACAGCAAAACGCAATGATGCAGCAACAGGACATGCTGTTGTTGCTGGTGGCGCTGTGCTTCGTGTCCAGTACAACAAATTGGGCCACAGCGGCGCTGGGACAACAAACGCTTGCAGCAGCAGCGGCGCAGCAATCGCCGGCCAAGCTGGAGCAGAATCCGTGCGTGAACAAGATCACGTGTCACGAGTGTATCCAGACGCAGAACTGTGGATGGTGTATGAAACCGGATTATGGAGATCGGCCGCGTTGCTTTTTGCACACGCCGAAGGCGGAGATCTGTCCGGAGGAGTACATCTGGAATCCCGATACATCCGAGCGCATATTGATCAACAAGGATCTGACATTGGCCAGCGGTGGTGCCGCATGGGCGGGCGGTCAATATGTTTCGGGCGCTGGCTACGAGAGCAGCGCCCATGGTCAGAGCTCAGCATCAGGCTCATATAGTGCCTCCAGTTCCAGTTCCAGCTACGGCTCCAGCTCCAGCTCGGGCTCCAGTTCTGGCTATAGTGGCAGCTCCAGCTCAGGCGGCTATGCCGCAGCAGCCAGTGGTGCAGCAGCAGCTGGCGAAATTGTGCAGATAAAGCCGCAACGCGTTAGCCTCAAGCTGCGCATCAGTAAGTGTTCGATAAATTATCAAATCGATGAACCAATCCAACTGTAAATAAAAACTTCTATCTTGATTTCTATATTAGATGAGGTTCACAATCTGGATGTTAGCTACTCACAGGCCGTCGACTATCCCGTTGATCTCTATTATTTGATGGATCTGTCCAAGTCTATGGAGGACGACAAAGAGAAACTCTCTGCCTTGGGCGATAAACTGTCCGAGACAATGAAGCGCATTACATCCAACTTCCGCTTGGGCTTCGGCTCATTTGTGGACAAGGTGCTGATGCCCTATGTATCCACCATACCCAAGAAGTGAGTACTAAGCTAGCTTATACAATCTACCACTCTATAGTAGAGTTAGATAAGTAGTTAAGATAGGTTTATGACTATATTACAGAATTTCCGGCGAAACGAACAAATGAGACATTTTCTGAAAACATTTTTGATGATTCCATTTGATAAGTTCGGTTAGTCATGATTTGCCAGAAATCGAACAGCTTATTTGTAGTATATATATATATATATGATTAATAGAGAGTTATGTTTATGTATTAGTGTACGATACGTTAATGAGCCGCTTTACTTGATCAAAATTAATAATTTGATACATTTGGAAATTGTACAAAATCGAAATATTCTCATGATATCTAACAAGAAAACTCACTTTTATCATTGGCTTACTTTAATTGCAAATAATTGTGTGTTTTGTATACTCCAGCAGAAGTTACTGTTTGACTAGAGAGTGTTTGTATAGCTCAGTTTATACATTTTCGAGAGAGAGAGAGAGAACGAGAGAAAGCTAGATGAACTCTATATCTGGGTTCAATGAGTGTCTCATTTAAATTAGGAGACTATCAGTATACCTTAGTCTGTTATTATAACCCTCGCTCAATCTCTCTGATCTGTAACATAGTTAAGCTCAATTCTCAGAGCTTATGCCATAGATACGATATAAATCTTATGTATGCGCCTTTAGATATCTCTATAGATCACAAGTCAATTAACTCTGCTGGAGTATTCGAAAACATTTCGGCTTTACCGGAATTAACAGCGCTCATTATTAGTATTATAATTATAATTTTATATTTGTAAGTTGTTGCTCTATTTTTATGTATTTCTTTTTTGACAATGACTAATTCAAAACAAATCAAATTTTTACCTAATTTTTATTTTTATGCCAAAAAAAAAACAAAAAAAAAAAAAAAAAACAACAAAAACTAACGCCAAACACAAACCAAATAATCAATGATTAAATGATTTAAAAAAACAACAACAACAACACCATCAATCAACGACAACTGCTCGAAACAATTATATATATTTATTTATATATATGTATATATATATATATTGATATTCCCCTATATATCCTATATAGACTCGAGCATCCATGCGATAACTGCAAGGCGCCGTATGGTTACCGCAATCACATGCCACTGAGCAATAACACCGAAAGCTTCTCTGTAAGAGCCATGAAAATCTTATGATTAATACTTTTTACATACTTTCTCTATGCACTTAATACACCCAGACCTACACACACCCACACACACACTCACATATGCACATACATGCATACATTTGTGTGTTTCAGCAACCAGAACACTATATCTATATCGTACTATATAACATATAACATCTAATACCTGCTCTCCATTTCCCTATGTTGCCTAACTCTATATATATCGTATCGTATCGTATCGTATCGTATCGTATTTTATTGTATAGTATTGTCTCGTATATACATCTTACATGTTTAGCTCTCCATATGCAAATCAAATATATCTATAAACATATAAGCCTTACTGGTACTACATATCTGTATAATTCTATGTTCTATGTTTCTGTGTAAGTTCAAAATGCAATAGAAGGCAAAATTGGTTTTGGGAAGCGCAGCCAATAAGCCGTTGACAGTGTTGCCACATCGTTGCATTTTGCCTTTTGCTGCTTGCTTTGGGGTTGTCGTCACAATTGAATGTGATTTACATCTATTGCACTCTGCTATATGAATCGAAAATGTATTTCAATATATATATATATATCTAAATATTTATTTTATTTTAGTTTTTGTTTTTATTTTGTGTTTCATTTTATTTTCATAAACAAATTTGCTCATCATACTATCTCTCTCTCTCTCTCTCTATTTCTCTTTTATTTCTTACGCTCTCTTAATATATATAAATATTTATTTTTTATGTCTATATATGTGTTTGAAAAATTGTGAAAAAAATCGGTTGCTTGTCGCTTCACACTAAAAAAAAAAAAAAAAAAAAAAAAAAAATCGTATACAAAATTTAGCCTGGAGGAGCCATGCCCCAAATGCGATGCTCCCTATGGCTATCGTAACATCATGGGTTTGAGCATGGACACATATAGATTCTCTGTAAGTTGTCAACTGCCCAAAAAAAAAAAAAATTATAAAAAAGAAGCAGAAAATTTCCTTCTAATCCAATTAGAGACCTGTCCAAACGTCGTTTAGCAGCTAACACCAACGAATTTGTTTTACTATTATTATAATCATTATTACTATTATTAAAATTTTTTCTAATATTCGGTATTTTGTGTCTTGTTTTGGTTTATGGTTATACTAAAATTTGAATGCTATTGCACGTTCGTTCGTATTTCATTATGCACATCCTTAACTACTTTGCTTTGCCGCCTGCTGCATGAAAACACGTTTCCGTTAAGTCTCTATCAATGCCTTTGTCCCTGGCACACTCTTGTCGATATGATTATGTCTAAATATATGTATGGTATAAGTATATACATGTATACTATATATATGCAGGCATGCCATGCCATGCTTATATGCTAGCTAATCTTATCACAAAACGTTGGCATTTTATTTACTTTTCCTTCTTTCAAGACTGAGAACTAAAATTGTATTTATAGCCTAGCGAAGCGTTGTTTCCAATCGAAAGCCAAAAACTAAACTACAATTAGTGTGACCTTTCAATTGAGGCGAACAAAAATGTACATATATGTATGTCTATATATAAGCTTCTTGCAAGTTCGATAGTTTATCGATATGCCATTACTAAGTTTATGCTTGTAGAGAACTAAGACATCATTGAACGATTTTTTATTATGGAATAAATTTATTGATCGATAATGTGAATTATTAGATATTGGCAACTTATCGATAACTACATGTAGCTTATGAAGGACTTGATAGTCGATGACTTGATGGGCCAAAGTAAAATGTATGTGTTATCGATAACTTGCTTTCAAAGATTAGCTTATTAGATTATCGATAGCTCAGGCAATACAATCAAATTATGCCAAAAATTATATCAATTATACATTAATGAGTTATCGATAACTGCATACATTTCTCAAAGAAATTGCAGATAAGCATATTTCAGCAGCTTAGCGCTAACTCGATACATTTGAAGTCCTTAATTTTCCAATCATTTACCCACCTGATAAAGATGCAAATAAATCGATAAATCGATACACTGTAAAGCTATTTATAGCTTACCAGGTTGTGGCTATTGAAATCAAGCTTATCGATCAACATATAAAACAACAGTTAACACGCTTCAAATTTTAAATGAATCAATTAATAGAGCTATATCTTTTTTATGCTAAAATCGATCAATTATCGATCGCTTTAAATGCCTGCCAGTCACATATACATATAATATTTGTCAACGCTGTAAATCAAGTCAAATCAAATCAACTCAATCGATCGATCGACGACACAGTTCTTTATAATCGTTATCGAAAATAACGCTTCGCTATCGCCTAACCCAGACGAGGAGTGTGCCAACATCTAACGCCCGCTTAACAACTGCACCACAGCAATTGCATCTGCATAACAATTCTATTATCTGTTTATTAATATATAACTTTCTTTCTCTCTCTCTCTATATATATATATCAATTTTAAATATATATAAATATGAACACACCTACAGAATGAGGTAAAGGAGGCGGCTGTCTCTGGAAATTTGGATGCACCTGAAGGTGGCTTTGATGCTATAATGCAGGCGATTGCCTGCCGGCAGCAAATCGGTTGGCGCGAGAAGGCGCGTCGCTTGCTGGTGTTCTCAACGGACGCAGGATTCCATTATGCCGGCGATGGTAAATTGGGCGGCGTGATAACGCCGAATGATGGTGAATGCCATTTGAATGGACAGGGCATGTACACCCATTCGATCATACAGGATTATCCAAGCATATCGCAGATCAACCAGAAGGTCAAACAGAATGCTATCAACATCATCTTTGCTGTCACACAGAATCAGTATTCCGTCTATCAGAAGCTATCCGCACACATTGAGGGCTCGTCCAGCGCCATTTTATCCAATGATTCGTCCAATGTGGTGGATCTGGTTCGCGAGGAGTATGGCGTAAGTGATTAGGATAGAAATTATCTCGATATGTATTATTGATTGGCTTCATTTGGTTCACAGAAAATCTCATCGACTGTGGAGATGAAAGATAATGCCACTGGCGATGTTAAGGTCACATATTTGTCGAGCTGCCTGACTAATGGACCTCAGATCAAGACAAACAAGTGCAGCGGTCTTAAGGTCGGCGATAAGGTCACCTTTACGGCTCAAATAACGGTGACCAAGTGCCCAACCGATCCACGTCATTGGAATCAGGTTTGTATAGAAAGATAGAGATAGTTAGATAGATAGATAGATAGAGAGAGATAACTAGACTTTAATGTATGTTGATCATGTTTAACAATATCATTTACCTTGACAGGCCATTCAAATCTATCCGGTGGGCATAAACGAGAGCATGATCATTGATCTGGAGATGCTTTGCTCCTGTCCCTGCGAGCATGCCGGCTCCACTGGCTACGAGCTGCATTCGCAGAAATGTCACAATCATGGTACCTACATGTGCGGCATCTGTGAGTGCGATGAACAGCACTTTGGCAATACCTGCGAGTGTTCCATGTCTGATGTGCATTCGAATAATAACAATGACAATATGTGCCGACCGAGCAACGATACGAGTGTGGCTGAATGCAATGGACGCGGCAGCTGTGTGTGCGGCGCCTGCGAGTGCCACAAGCGCACTAATCCCGACGAGATCATCTCGGGCAAGTATTGCGAGTGCGAGAACTTCAGCTGTGAGCGACGCAAGAATTTGTTGTGCTCGGGTCCGGATCACGGCACCTGCGAGTGCAATCGCTGCGTGTGCAAGCCCGGCTGGACAGGCAACAGCTGCGACTGCCAGACATCGAAGGATACGTGCATGCCGCCAGGTGGCGGCGAGATCTGCTCGGGCCACGGCACCTGCGAGTGCGGCGTCTGCAAATGCAAATCGATGGACGAGGGTCGCTACTCGGGCAAATACTGCGACAAATGCCCCACGTGCTCGGGTCGTTGTCACGACCTGAAGGACTGCGTCCAGTGTCAAATGTATCAGACTGGCCAGCTGAAGAATGGCGATGATTGCGCCAAGAACTGCACCACATTCACGGCCATTAGCGTGGATACGGTCAAGATCGATGAGCACAAGGATGAGCAGCTGTGCGTATTCTTCGATGAGGATGATTGCAAGTTTACGTTCAAATACAGTGAGGTGGGTGAACTGGTCGTCTATGCCCAGCAGGAGAAGGAATGCCCACCCAAGGTCTTCATGCTTGGCATTGTCCTGGGCGTCATCTGCGCCATTGTGCTCGTTGGCTTGGCCATATTGCTGCTCTGGAAGCTGCTGACCACCATACACGATCGTCGAGAATTCGCACGCTTCGAGAAGGAGCGCATGAATGCCAAATGGGATACGGTAAGACAATATATATTAACAATTGGAATATGATTTCTTAAATGATTATATTTGCATTGCAGGGCGAGAATCCCATCTACAAGCAGGCAACATCCACCTTCAAGAATCCCATCTATGCGGGCAAATAATTTGCAATTTGAATTTGCCAATTGTTTTCTTTAGCGAAATTTTGCCATTTATTTTTTTTTTCAAAAACTGACTGTCCACTTTTATTTACCGTTTGCTAACCCAACTGAATTCATCGCTCCAGCCAACTGAAGCAGCTACTATCTCTCCTCTTATACTTCAAATGGTGCGCGTGCCACATGCAACAAGAAACAACAACAAGAAAACAAAATGCTTGAACAAAAGTCAAACTGCCATTGAAACGCGTTCTTAACTAAGTCAAATTTATATAGATATATACTATATATATATAGAGATATATATATTCACACATGTGTTGCTTCCATTTGAAAAGCAAACGTATTGTGCCTTGCAATATATACGATATATATTTTAGATTTTTTATATACATGTACTTGAAAAGCAAAAACAAAAACAAAAACAAAATGACAAAAGCTTCCATTTGTAAACAGCCAAAACTAACAAGCAAAATAACAACAACAACAATGAACGCACAAATAAGCAAAATCAATGCAACAATCAAACAACGCAACAGAAACGATTCAAAAAGAAACAAAAAAGAATAACTTAAGAACACCAAAGTGTGCCTCTCTAACTTTCAACTAACCAACGAAACGATCATTTGTAATATATATATACATGAGATATATATACAATTATATATATCTATATTTATGTATATCAACTATGTGCTACCCACTAAGACAACAATATATGTTAAACAAACAAAAATCAGTTCGCAATGTTTTCATTGAGTTGCGCGTAGCACATTTGATATTATAATTCTAAATATTATTTCTTTAAATTTCGTAACTTAAGTATTTGGCTTCTTTCTATTTTACTTTATTTTAATTTTTTTTGGATCGAATTAATGTCCATGCAAGCAAAGCAATTTATTTATTAGCTAAACGATCCAACAATAACTGAATTTAATATGCCAATTGAGAGGAGAAGAGGAAAAAACTAAAAACAACAACAACAACAAAAAAAAACTGATTTTGTTAACTTAATGGACTTGCGCCTATTTTTTTGTTTGCCGTCAATTATTTCGTGTTTTCTTTTAATGTGTATGTTTATTATTATTATTATGATGTATTTTTTTTTTAATATAAATATTTTTATTTTAAATCTAACTATACAATTAATATTTAAGCGTATTAACATTTAAGCTTATAAGTGACAACAGAAAAGATATAAACGAAAATTGTGCCTGAATTTTATTTATGATTTTCTCTTGAATAGAAATCGTGGGCTTTCCAATTTTTGATCAATAATAGTATATTAATGCTACCCTAATTAAAAACATAAAAAAAAGTAAACATATTTTTGCGATTTGTACTGATTACTGATTAACAATAAAACGAAATGTATTTTGAGTGTAAAAAAAAGAAGCGTAAATAATTGTTTATAAATAAAAAATGTGGAGACACTGGCGATTTTAATGAAACATAAACATACATATAATAAAAAGTGTTTGATGCTAATTTTAGTGAAATAAAAAAAAAAAAAAAAATAAATAAATAAATAAATAAAAAACAACTTTTAATTGAGTTTTAATTTAACTATTTAAATGACTTATATTTGTGTATTTAACTATGAAAAAAAATAATACAAATTATAATAGAAATCTATAAAATTCCATAAAATGAAAAATGCCTATTGAACAAAAATATAGATATGTATATAATTCATATTTCGTATAAACATATTCGTGGAGCCTTTTTGATGTTGGTTTCAGTCATAGTTGATCAATTAAGATAGTCTGACCCTAAAGGTCATATTTCTATTTTCAAAGACTCGCCCAACTTTATAGTGCTTATTAATTCCCTAAAAAACGCTTTATTTTGTTTGCTTTGAGGAACTTGCCAGATCTTTGCTTAATTAACTGCCCGCCAAACTTCAGTTTGCTTAACAGAGTACTATCTGAAAATATGACGTCACAACAGAGCTGTTACTTAACATTAAGAGTAATAACAGCTTTGTCCTGCTGACTTTTAACACTAAGGGCCGCATAAAATTTCACTTGAGCGCCGATTCGGTCGATTCTTGAATAAAGTACCGCTATGCACAATACTTTTCAAGCTCCCTCTCTCTCTTTTTCTACCGCCTCAAATACATACACAGTATGGCTCAACTGAATAGGTTAGAAAATTATTGACCTACCAACGAAAACTTGAATCAAATTTATATTGTTCCATTAACAAATTAATCAGTTATGACGAAGACAAGTTGCAAGTTTGTAAATTATTTATTAAGTATAATTTTTATTTCTTTCGAGAACAAGTCGAAAATGTGTAATATTTTGGTTCATTGAAGTGGTTTGGTGGATACTAGAGCTATTTACAATATTATGGAAAGTACAGTTTCAAGGCGCTAGATAGCTCATATATGTAATAAAAGAACACACTTTTTTTTCAATATTTAATTTTAGCAACCGTCAGCCTGATTAAATTTAAAACTTTATTGCAAATTAGTGTGAAACGAGCTGAAATATAAATTGTATATTATCAAATTAAATTTATAATTACAATCCTTATGCAAGTATAATATTCATATATGTATATTATATATATACATATATAAATAATTACGTATTTCAAGCCATATATCAATTATGTTGTTCTTAGCACTCGAAAACTTTCCAAGGATTACCTGAGCTAAAATGTGTATTTAAGTTCCTTGCGTAACAGTTGTCTTTATGCTTAATACTAAATTAATGAACTAGAAAACTTTCATGTTAAGCACAATCATATAAGGCATATTTAAGAACTATTCAAGAAAGTTCGCTTCGTGTCTGCTCTTACTAAAGCTTGCAAATATCTTGTAGATCTGATCAATTGATTTGAACTCTTTTCTCTTATTTTCTATAATAAAAACGCATTGGTTTTATTACATGATTTTGTCAGTTGCTTATAAAATTCGTTGAATCATTTCTGGAAGTCGATGATTTGTGTGTGGTTTATTGAAGAAAAAAAATGAATGTATTTAAAAAAAAATGTGTTTCAGGGGCGCTGCTATAATCTACACAATCAAAAAATCGTTATAGCTCTAAAAGTGTTGATATAAATATATATGTGACATATATATATCTATATATATATCTATACATCTATATATTTATGCTTACATATGCACACATATATATCTATACCATAAGATGTTTCTCTGTATGTGTCTGTGTGTGTATTGTCGAGGACATGTTTGGCTGGGTAAGAAGGACACTTCCGACTTAAGTACATTCCACAACAATATTAAGCAGCTAACAATGATACAAAGACACAAAGTTGGCTCGGCCGTCTGCCCCATATACATATATATACACATATATATATATATATGTATACATATAGAAGTCACTGTGGACATCTGCTGTACGGCAGTCCACAAATGAGATATCTTTGCATTGATCGCGCTCTTGGAGCGTCTAAACAGAAAACAGGCAGGCTGCGCAGTCAGTCTGTTCGCATGCTGGACATGGTTAGTTGACACTTTTTAGTGGAAGATCAAATCTGCATCGGGTGCACCCTTCTGGTGCTTGAACTTGTGCTTGTTGGGCTTCTGGTAGTAGCTCTGTGTAAAGTTGCGCTGCTGCAGCGGCAGCAGCGAATCTTGATAGTCCTCCTCCTCGATGCGTTCGGTTATATTGAGGGTCAGTCGCTTGACGCGCTCCTTCTCCTCGCGCGTCTTCTGTTCCTGCCGCTTCAGATTAATGGCCAGCTGTGAGTCAGATGGGGCCACAAATGACTTGAATTGCTGTTTGCCACCTTTGTTGCCGCGCACCATCAGCACAAATGGCACAGCGCCGCTGTTCTTTCCATATCCACCGCCACCGCCAACGCCAACGCCTTCTGTAATGGCAGTGGTAGTGACATCGCTTGAAGAGGTGGCAGCAGTTGCTGGCATTATTCCATGGCTGCCACCATCCCAAGTTTGGCCATGATTTGTGGGAGTTGAGGGGGCAGAAGCGTTGACCTTTGAGATCTGCATTGCATTGTTGCAGTTTAGCTGCTCATAGGACTTCTTATGGAGGCGCGCCATCATGGGCACCGGTATATCCTTGTTGGTGGCTTTCAATGGCGGCTCCTTGAGTCGCTCCTGATACGAATCGCTGGTCATCTTTTCATACATTTGCTCAAATTCCAGATCCTCTTTGGATTTCTCTGGCGGTGGCGGCGGTGCCACTGGCTCTACCTCATATTCTGTCCAATTGCCCTGATCCGCTTCCGAACCACCGGTCGCTTGACGCTCTCGCTGATCATTCGACGAGCCCGAGTCATCAGTAATCTGAAATACATTAGATTGCAATGCTATGAATCGGAACAGATATATATGTATATATATGAGACTTACGGCATCGTCGAGTTCGCTAATTTCATTGATCGTAGTCAAGCTGGCATCCTGAGCATTATTGTTGTTGCTGCAGGCCTTCAGTTGTGGATACAGCTGCTCCTGCAGCTGATCGATGGCCTCCTTGGCCTGCTCCAGACTCTTGTACAGTTTGAGTTTCGGACGCACTCCGGCCAGACAGTCGCGATAAGTGTGATCGACGAGTATGGGAAACAGATCCGACGTATTTTCCGACTTGCTGAACACCGGATGCGACTTCTTGTGCCAATAATAGTGCTGGAAGAACACCAGAAAGTAGTCCAATCTGTGGAATAAGAAATATATAAATATTTAAATATATATAATATGAATGTTATCCAGATTCAATTACTTCTTGCGCGTGGCCTGGCTGGTGAAGTAGGGGGCGCACGTGTCGATCAACATGCAGGCGAGTTTCAGGCGAAACAAACTCTCAGGCGGATCGAGCGGCGAGATCACAGACTGATCCAATGTCACACCAAGCGATATTATCGAATAGAGTGTATTAAGTATATGCGATGACTCCACCAGCTTATAGTTGTACATCTCGCCCAAGTACTTGGCCATGGCGATGCGACGCTGCGACATCTTGGGCGAATGGATCTCGAGTCCGGCACGTATATCCTCAAATACGTTGTCAATGACAATGGTGACGGCACGCGGCTGGTAAGAGCTCAGTCCAGAGACGAGATCGGCCAGGCAACGGATGAGTGGGAAACGCAACAGATACGCTTTGCTCAAGCATTTGATGGCATAGCTGGAGACCTCCGGATCGTTCCAATTGATGCGTCGCAGCATCTTAATGCAACGCTCCACATTCTGCTTGCACAGCTCCTCGAATATCAGATGGCGTATATACTCGTGCATGGCCGGCCGGGGCGTAACTTCACGCTTCGCTGAATCCGGCGGTTTAACCAGATAGTAAACGCTCTCAATTTGCGCCGCATGACGCGAATCCATTGCCGTGGCCGTCTTCATGCGCAGCATCTGATCGAGAAAGACGTTCATCAGCAGCCGCGAGTCCCGACAATTGTACAGATAGACGCCGCTGACCTCGACAAAGGCGCACGCCATCTCAATGTGGTGATGGATGAAGTCACGCAACAGCATCTTCAAGCAGCCCAAAGCATCAAACTTCTTGAACAGCCCAAACTTCACCAGTTCGCCAATGAAACGTACGATCTTTAGCTTCGACTCAATGTTTAGCTGATTCTTCTTGCGAATATGCCACTTGAACTCCTTGCGCAGCAGCTCGGACAGATCTGCGGCGACATCCGTATTGCACATGTGCACAATGGCCACGAATCGTGACAGATATGGCAAGATATCGAGCCGTGTGCGCTGCACACTGAATATCGTTCTTGTTAGCTTCTTGCGCTGATGCTTTGTATTATAGTTGAGCAGAAATTCAATGGCAGCCGAGTCGATCAACTCCTTGTTGACGCAATTGAAGAGATTAAGTAGAAATACATCGAACTGCTGCCGTAGATGTTGGCCCTGCGATTGTGATTGCTGTGGATTGAGAGAGAGAGAGGGAGATAGAGAGATAGATATATTAGTATAGTCTATGCGCAATCAAGTTAGATCTATGCAGCAGTGCTGATATTTCTGCTCTTTTCGCGCCAGATCTGGCTTTATTAATAGCGGAAACAAATTAGAAACAACGAGGAATTGGGGATATATAAATTTACAGAAATTGTTTAGACTATCGCGACTATCGAAAAGGTAATCAATATATCCCTACATAAATTATTTCTCCTAGTTACTTAGTCTTAAATTATTTTTGTTGTTTTCCTAATATCATTTTGATCGCGATTTAGCTTTTCTCGATCTAGCTTTTTCTGATCTAACAAAAAAGAAAATATGGCAACACTGCTAAGCAGCTGTTAAGCCACTCACCGTTTGTTGTTGCTGCTGCTGCAATGCAGGAAGAGAAGAGCGCGAGAGTGAAAGAGAGAGAAAATAAGCAGTATTGAGTGTAAGAGAGATAGAGATAGATAGAGAGTGAGGGATAGAGGGAGTTTTTACTTACCCCACCAACTGTGTGATGCTGCTGCTGTTGCTGACGTCCCAGTTCCATTAGCGCGCTGCCCATTTTCTTATCAATGGGCAGAGGAGGAGTGGGAGTAACAGTAGGACTATTAGTAGCAGGAGCCGTTCCAGTTGCTGTCGCTACTCCTCCTCCTGACTCAGTGGCTGCATTGCCGCCAGGCTGTTGTTGTTCCTCCTGCTCCTTGTCGAGCGGCGTATCGCTGGTTGTTGACGGCGGATCATCCATATCTAGCTCTGCATCGATATTTGCATCGATGGCCTCCTCGGTCAGCTCGCTGGGCTCCTCGAACGTCTCCAAATCCACTTTGGGAGCCGAAAAGTTGGGTAAAAATTGACGCAAATCTGGCAAATCGGTGTAAAACGCGCGTGTCTCCTCGTCACCCCACGGATCAAGTGTACCAAAGGCGGCGCTGTCCAGCATATTGTCAATGACGGTGCCCGGATTACAGCACTCCGACTCCTTGGTCAGCTCCGGCAACGGTTCGCCCAGCAGCTCGGAGAGCGATTGAGCCGAGGCGAGCAGCTTGTCAAAATTCGCCTGCATCACCTCGCATTTCTCGCGCTTCTCCTGGCTGATCTCGCCCTTGCACTCCATGGTGCGCCTGATGTTCTTGGTCATATTCATGAGGGCGGTCTGCTCGGCCAGCACATGCTTGCACAATGCCTTGAAGTAACCCTTGAGCATGGTGCGCAAATTGAGCTGTTTATCGGCGCTCAGGAAATCCGATTTGGGCACCTCGATGTCGTATTTGTTGGCCAGCTGCTGCATCTTTTGCGGCACCAGGCCGGCATACTCCTCGCCGCAGTGGCGACAGAATGACAAGATTATCGAGAAGTTGCTGTGATCATCCTTGTCGAGGGCTATCAGCTGCACCAGCACCGTCCCGAGCAGTGCCAGGCCCGGCTTCATCTGTATAACACCCGAGCTGACCAGCTCCGCGAACAGACGCAGATCCACACGCAATTTACTCGGATTGCTAATCTTTTCGGTTGTCTTGAGCGCCTTCTGCCAGGCCTCGAGGAACTGGGCACTGAAGTCCGCATAGGTGCAGTGCAGCTTGGAGGCCAGAGTCACCACGGCTGGCACATCTGTCATCTTGAGCTTGGCCTCTGCCAGAGCAGCGCATATTTCGGATATATATTTGCTTAGATTGAGAGCCGAGAGTTCGCGCAATAGCGAATCCAGCTGTGTGCTTGTGAATAGCTTCAGTTTCTTGACAAATGCCGTATTCTTCTTCAGGCTCGAATCAAGGCGCGCAAAATATTCATCGTCTGGCAGCTCAAAGTTGGCGTTTTGCTGTCGCAACTGACGTTTGGCGTCAATCTTCTCCTGCAGATCGCTGATGAAATGCTTCAGTTCAGCCAAGCCTTGTAGCTCATCTCCCGGTAGTCCACCTGCTATGGGATCCGATGTTTCGGTATCTGCCTCACTCGCAGCTGCACTTGTTGTTATTGGCGCGGCGGTTGTTGTTGCTGCTGCCGCTGCTGCTGCTGTTACTGATGCTGTTGGCACCGTGGGCGCCTCGCTTGTTTTATTGGCGCTCATGGCATTAAATGGGTTGAACTCGTTTGTCTAAATTCTAATAGTTGCTTGCTGAGCGAACTGTTCAATCAAATCTGCACTCGAATATTATGTGATTTGAGTTAGGTGTCCTCGCCTTCTATGTTCCCCAACTAACGTTTCGATTTCCAAGTGTTGTCTAGTGTTGTTTTTTTTTTCTCTTCTTTTTTGCGTTGACCGTGTTCGTGGTGCACATCGCACATCGTACATCTGTATGTAAGTCATGTGTACACACTCAGACATGAGTTGTGTTCGATGAGCGTGAACGGCACAATGTTAAAGAGAAATATCGATGATACTAAAATCGAAATGTATCTAGATATTCAAATACAACTTTCGGAAAATTGGCAAATGCAACGAACAGAGAATTATAGTAAGTTCTTACATCAGAATCAAATACGAAAATAATATATATGTCAAAAGTATTTTGCATATATGAAGACAATTCGAATCGGCTCAGAATATAAACGATTTAAGAACGAAACTTGGCAGGATAGTCGCTCGCATATTTAATTTAAAATATCGACATAACGAGTTCCTTATCGATTCAGAACATTGCACATCACTAAACATATGGCAACGCCGGCGTATTGACAAATTCGCATACTGTTCTTGCCGGTGTACGGTCACATCTAACCAGCTGCAGCCATTAAAACAAGTTTCGCAAAATGTTCAAAAAGTATGTATTAAACATAAGCAGATGCCTATTTGGCAACTAACGTTTGTGGATATATAGATTCGAGGATAAGGATAGCATCTCATCGATACAGCAGCTCAAATCTTCTGTACAGAAAGGCATACGTACACAACTATTGAAGGCATATCCAAAGCTAGAAACGCACATTGATTTAATATTACCCAAGAAAGACTCGTATCGCATTGCCAAATGGTAAGGAACATATATTAATTTAACCACTCACAACATTCTAATTTAATTGTGTACATAGCCATGATCATATCGAAATACTGTTAAATGGTGTCGGCGAGCAGGTATTCTTTAGACACCGGGATGGTCCGTGGATGCCCACGTTGCGTTTGCTGCACAAATTCCCATACTTTGTTACCATGCAGCAGGTGGACAAGGGCGCAATACGATTTGTTTTGAGCGGTGCCAATGTTATGTGTCCTGGCTTGACGTCGCCGGGCGCCTGCATGACGCCGGCGGAAAAGGGAACAGTTGTTGCCATCATGGCCGAAGGCAAGGAGCATGCGCTAGCAATTGGATTACTCACGCTTTCCACGGAAGATATGTACGTATCGAGAGCTTTAATTTATGTACATATATGATTTGGGTTTAATTCTTTGTATCTTGCAGCTTGAAAGTAAACAAGGGCATCGGCATTGAGACGTATCATTTCCTCAATGATGGCCTTTGGAAATCAAAACCCGTGAAGTAGATTGTATAGCCGGGTAGTATGGCTAGACAATAGAGCTGCTGCAGCGCCTAGCCATGCACTCGCGTCCTACTACATAGTCTTCGAGAGCAAAAGAATGTTTTTTTTTTCTTTTTTTTTTTTGCATATTAATTTTGCATTTGAAAGTTCAACTGTATTTAATATTTTTGTAATTTTTGATGCCACTTAAATTATTTTAAATCAATTCGAAATATATATAATTCAATGATTGCATTCAAATGCCTAAAGGCTTGCGCATTCACCTGCGCAGACAGCAGTTGGTGCAACCACCTGTGGCGATGACCCAGACGTTGGCGGTCGGGGTTGTCACGTGGGGGTGGGTCTTGAACACACTTTGAGCAGAGATTTTAGGCTGGAATATTTTATTGACTTGTTGGTAATATCGACAATAGTTTTCTGTCTTGTTTTCAGATGCATTAATTGACTCCTTTATTGATTTTTCAATGAGTTGGATAGCATAATAAATCAGCTGTTGGTGGAATAACGGTGCACATTGTACACTGCTCCTGGATATGCTCATCAACGTGACGTCACAATTCCTATCAATATGCATGCAGCTAATAAGAGATGAGTTGAAATGTCTGGAGATATATGCTAAACATTGTACCCATAAATAAAAATGAAAATAAATAACTTGCTGCTCCAAAAAACATCACGTAGCTTGAAGTTTACATTCTTAGATAATTTCCAGTGGCCACGGATTTTGGGCATAACCCTACATTTTGGACCACGTGAGAGCGCGCGTAGAATTCGTATGCCGCATGCGCAAGTAACGGATTTTCTGCGAATACGTGTGACGTACGTATGCCTCAGTGTGTGTGCATGTATTATACGCCAGCAGAAACAGCAGCAGCGTAAAAAGAAATTGTTTTCAGTTTCAGTTACTGTCAGCATTTGTCGCACAGCAAGCAGTCAACGACAATTGCAACGATTTTTGTAAGAAACACAGAAAAAAGATAAGAAAAAATAACAAAAAAAAAAAAAGGATAGGAAAAGTGTTGAAAAACCACAAGTGGTAGACAAGAGTTGAACAATAACCGAAATGGCAAAAGGATGAAATACAAAAGCTGAAACTTGGAAAGCATTTGAAAGTGATTGTGTATGTGTGTGTGTGTGGCATATGGAATAAAAAAAACGGGACATTCAAATTTAAATCCTGTACGTTGCAGCAGTGCACGTATGTACATGTGTTTGTGTGTGTGCGTGTTTCTGTTTGTGTATGGATGTATGTATGTCGGTATATGCGCCTGTTAATGTATGAAAAGTTTTTCAAGGAAAACGGATACACACTGTTTGAACTTTTTTTGAAGGTGCAAAATGCAAGAACAAAGTTTCCACTCTTCTTTTATTCTGTTTGTCCTTTTGTTTTTGTTTTGTTATCGCTCAAGTGTGAGTCATGTTGAGAATTGCAAGTGGTAGCCAGGAGCAACAGCAAAGCGTACGCAAAAAAATCCGTTCATATATGTACATATGTGTGTATGTATGTACATGGACACTCACATATGGAGGCATGTCGGCACTATAAACAATATGGCCACAATATGCCGTTGGAATGCAATTCGTTTTCTGTTACATTTTTATTGATTTTACTCCAATCTTAATACCATTCTTTTTATATGTATATTTTTTGAGCAGGCGCTGGCGCTAATTGAGTTGATGTTGATGACATGCATAGGCGAATCGTTCGCGCCTCCCATTCGCATTTACAACTGAGCAACAACAACAGCAAAATCAGCAGCAGCACCAAAGGCGAAGAAGGCGTACAAAGGAAACAGCAACAATAGTAACAACAACTACAACGATACACACATTAACAGCTAAAGACACGAGCAACAGCGCCAACTGACAGACGGAGCTAGCGAAGTAAATCGAGTGGGGCAGAGAAAGAGAAAGGGAGAGCTCGCAAAACCAAGAGTTGCATGTGTGTGTGTGTGCAATATGGAAGACCTTTTTCTGCTACTTATTAAGGAGTCAACGGGCACCAAGCACAACGCGCTGCGACAAACGGCGCAAATTGCTTACGGTAAATGTTCACATATTCATATGTATGTTCTTCAGTTTTACGTGTGTGTGTGTGTGTGTGTGTTTCTGTGCGTGTCGTGTGAACAACAACAGCAACCACAACAATAAAAGTCAACGGCAATGGTAGCGGCAGCGGCAACGGCGCATTGAAAACATGCAATAACGCAATTTCCCCTTTTGGAGTTGCTGCTTTTACTATTCTTCTTCTTCGTTTGTTACTCATTATTGTTGTTGTTGCTGTTGTTGGCGTGTCCGCCCTTTTGCACATCCGTTGGCATTTCCTTTGTTTTATACCCTGCGGCAAATGAAAACGATTTGAAAAACGGGAATATTTAGCAGCTGTGTAAATGATTGAAATAGAAGAGAACAAAAAGTTGGGTTAACAAAAGCTTTTATTGAATTTAATTTAAGATTTATAATAACAAAGTTTAAGTTAAATTCCATTAGCTGATGATATATTTATTTATTAGCTAGCAACAGGGTGTAAATTAGTTCAGCTCTTTCGACTTGTTCATTTTGGTGTTGGCAGAGCTTATGTTGACCACAGCGGCAGGAAAGAAGGCAACAATTTGTGGTTAGTTACCCCTTCTTCAATTCATTGCGCCATTTCGACCTAATTGCTTGCCTAGAGTATTCCCTCGTCCTATCCATTCGAGTAGCCTATTTATCCCGTTATATTCTGTTGTTATTATTCAATATGTTTGTCTTTGACCGCGGCAGCAGGATTGGCCTGGCCTCAATTTGTGGCTAGTTGCCGCTGATGCGTTTGAGTTCCATTCATTGCCAGGCGTAATTGTTAGCCAGTTCGCAACGCTGTGCGTTTTATGCTGATAAGCCACTTGGAGCATTTCGATTTCATTTGACCATTTATGTGTATTTGCAGATAAACTTTATCGACAGCATGGCATACACAGGGATCCGTCGCACGAGCTGCGCTCCGTGTGCTTTACGGCATTGCAAATGGCCTTGGACACGAAGCGGCCAAAGTTCATCACAATGGGCCTTAATGGCCTGCATGTAAGTACAAAACAAAGAAAAAGAAAAAAAGCAATAAAAGCAGAAATACAAAAGCTAGAAACTCGGTATGAACAAAGAGCAACAAAGGGGCGGAGGAGTCAATTATCGAACGGGTTTCCAGGCAATTGTCCGCCCATTTCCGTTTCCGCACCGGATATGCTCAGACTGACGACAGACACGAAATTGCGAAAATTGTGAAATGAGTTTAGCTAATTGCCCACAGTCAAACAGACGGTCGGGCGGATGAATTGACGAACGGACGAACGGACGGACGGACGAACCTAGTTTCAGTTTCAGTTACAGTTCAAGTCCCAGTTCTAGCCTTTCCTATCGCAAAAATCCATCAATGGAAATTGTATAAATTTTGAGGCCAAGGCTAACAGCTGCATCTCACGCAATTTACAATCAATTCTTAAGCCAACATGAAGAATTAGGAATTGCACTTAAAGTAATGAATATAAGGTGAACTCTTACGGAATATGGCTTCTCTATTTATGATGGCGATTGCTTTTGCTTTACGAGCGACACTTAAAACAATTAAGAATTCTAGCCGGGAGCGAGGTGGGGCAAGACGAAAGTCTCAAGACTTTTCAAATCATTTCGATGGATTTTGAACTGCACTTGAATTAATTAAGAAGATTTCTTGGAGTTAAGTGTGCGTGGGCTAGGACTAAGGACTATTATGATTTTATATTGATATTATTTTGGCTTTAAAGAGAATACTTAAAATAAAATACATTTCTCTTGGAACTGCTTTGAAGGATATTAATCTCAACGACAAGACTCGATACCTTAACGAATAGAGTAACTGAAAATTCACAATTCAAATAATAATTCTTTGTATGAATTTTTTGTAGCATACTTTTACGAGTACTTATGGCATCTCTTCATGTTATTTGATTTACTTCTTAGTTAAATTAAAATTTGATATATATTTATGCAATGAAGTCTAGTTAAAGGCATTCTTTATTAATTTCTTTTCTTTTTTCGTATTTCCATAGCGCGTCATCAAGGATGAACGCTTCTACATTGGCCTGGAGCCGGAGGATGACTCTGTGTGGCTGCCCTCGCAGCTGTTGCGTGCCACAAATGGAATTTTGCCCTCGACAAGCAGCGAGGATACCGTGGTGAATGTACTGCGCCTGTTCCTGGCCATGGCCTGCTCGCCGGCCTGCACGCTGAACGGTCGTTTGCTCATCGAGATACTCTCGCGTTGCGGGGAATGCTGGGAACTGGGATCACGGGCAATTAAGGCTGCTTCGCTGGCCGCCGCTTCGCAGTGTTTGCGCACCTTTTGCGCCTTTCTCATCGAGGAGGCTGAGGAGGTAAAGAAGACAGCACCCGCTGGCCTAATGACACAAACGCAGGCATCGGCCGTCTACAATGAAGTAATACCCGTGATGCAGTGGCTCTGCAGTCGCCTGATAGAGCCGAATGTCAACAATGCGTCGCCGAACAAGAAGTGTGAGAATCCCAGTTCACTCTATCTAACAGAATGCATCCTGACGCTCAGCTCGGCGCTGCCAAGGAATGTGCACGCCAATCCGCACTTTACCTCGTTCCTCTGGCAAAAGTTCTGTCCAACGCTGGCCGCGGCGCTCGGCTCGCCGGGTCGCATTAATCTGGATAAAAAGTTTACCTATAAGTAAGTGAACATGAGCTGAGATAATACAGCTAGTTAAGAATTATATATGCGAATTATATATTCTATTTTCTACCTTCCACAGAGATGCTCTGCACATGATTGAGAATGAGGCGCGTGGATTTTTCACGGGACCTGGCTTGGATGGGCCGCAGGCACGTTGCGTCTACTTGACAGCTATACAGTTGCTGCGCATTGCCGGCGCCCATGGCTCGCTGCGTCCAATGCTGGAGGCGCTGTTCCATCGCATGGTCTTGCTGCCGGCGCCACTGAATCGCACCGAGCCATTGCGTTGTGTGCGCGAGATCTTCAAGAGTCCGGAGCGTCTCATCGATCTGGCCGTCATACTCTACGTGGACAAGAATACGGCGCAGGGCTGCAGCGACGAGATGGCGCTTTTTCGACTGTATGTAAACTGAGTGTTTGAAAATGATTCGAATACTAATGAAAACCTCTCTCTGTTTGCAGTCTGGTGGATGCCATGGAGGAGTGCGCCTATGGAGCCAGTGCGGGCAGTGCCACAGAGGCGAGCCTGCAGGCGAGCGTGGAGTGCATGGTCGCGTTGCTGGATAGCCTGCAGGTCCTGTGTAGCGGCGAATTGACCGAATCCATGATTAGTGACCAGATCGTGCAAGTGGTCAATTCGCGGCACGAGCAGCTTAAGGATGCGGACTACTCTGGTCCTTTGACATATCAGAGCATGGCAAGGCTTCCCGCGCCATATCGGGATGCGATTGTGGAGTTTCGACAAAACGTGTTTGAGACGTCGTCCGGTTCGGAAAGCGAATGTGAGCCGCCGCATGAACAGGATGCGGCCTCAAATGGCTCGGGCGATACAGAGGGACCGGAGGATGATGAACCGAGCAGCTCCAGCGATGAGACATCGCGGGTGGAGAATCGCTGGCCCTACTCCCATTTAGAGGCGCCCGTCATGCCCATTCGCACAGACAGCGACAACGATCGCCAGCATGCGCGAGATTTTGCGAAGGCTTTGCGTCAGGATCTGGTGCCGAAGCTACTGCGTTTGCGCAGCTGCGTCGAACTGGACGAGGCAATGCAGGAGTTCGCATCAGCCGTGTGCCAGGAGAACAGCATGAACTTCTCCGATTTCGATTACAATCTGACGGCCATCAATGCGGATGGCATTTACCTGGCCATCTACTCCTCGCTGCTGCTCAGCCTGCAGCTGATGCGTGCCGGCTACTACGATCAGCACTCGGTGAAGGAGAGCATATTGGTGCCGATGTCGGAGCAGCAGTTCGTTACCTCCGTGCAAAATACGGGCGTGCTGGTTTACCTCTCCTCGCCCTGGCTCTGTGAGCTCTATCAATCGGTTATAGTTTCCAATATACTGGAGGCCATGACACGGCAGCAGCTGGAAGGCAACGGACCGCGTTGTGCCCTGGTCGATATGCTCTGCGATGCCGGCGGCTTGGCCAACACACAAATGCTATCCGAATGGCAGCGCTTGCAGACGGCGACAGTGAAACACAGCGATGACGAACAGCACGACAAGCGTCGCGAGGCGGCAAAGAAACTGTGCCGTCGCCTGCTCACGTGCTGCTGGGACTCAATGGTTATAGTGCTCAGCTCCGGGCTGGGAGATCTACAGAGCACCGCCTCCAACAAGCTGGTGGCGCTCTCCAAACGCACGTTGCGCGTCAAGGCCAAAACGAACAAGTCCAATGGTGAAGCGCTCTATGCCATGTGCCTGGATGGACTGCATTCGGTGAGACTACTCATATATATGAGACTATGTTCATATATCATATGCTAATCTATTTTCAACTATTGCAGGCTGCCACCCTGAGCAACAGCCTCAATTTGCAGCATTTGGCTGGCAAGATACTTAATCTCTTGGCCTCCAATGTGTGCCAGACGAGCGGGCCACGCATCTCCGCAAGCCAGGCCATGTCCATGGACGTGGTACTCACGGGCGGCTTGAATTTGGGCAGCTACAGTGCCGACTGCTGGCAGAGCATCTTTGCCGTCTGTCGCCATGTCAGCCAGCTGGAGCACGAGATCTTCAGTATGCAGAATCCTTCGATAGCTGCATCGCCGGGCAGCAGTCGACGCGACATGGAGACGGGCGAGAAGCTGAGCAATGGCAATGCTCAGGATAAACTCAATCTGTCCTCGATTCCCATAGACGATGACGAAACGTGGTGAGTGCTGTAAAAAGTCAGAAGTGTACGATAGAAAGAAAGAAGATAATAGAGCAGAATAATAGGAATAGAAAAAGAGTGCAAAATGATGAGGAGAGAGAAAAAATGTCGGCAGAGTGAAGAGGTTGTGGAAGGGCACTAAGATATGAAGAGAGAAAAGTAGGAGGATTAAAGAATAGATAGGGTAAGAAAGAAGGAGGGGGAGAAACGATAGAGATAGGGAAATAAAGAAGGAGTGGGGGAAAGAGAATGCGCCGAGACGATAGAGGAAAATCTGTATTAAAGAAAATCTAATCAATTTATTATATATTCTAAATACTCCACAAACTAACTCTGTCTCTTTCTGTTTATAGTGTGGATGTCTATAGCTTCTTGCAGGCACCGCTGCAGAGCCCCAATACGAATATCACGTCTATCCTAAAGGTGTACTCGGGCACCAATGAGACGGTGCTGCTGAGCCAGAGCGATACCTCAAAGGTGCTTTGCGCCCTGTCCCACCAGGCCGAGAATCTGTTCAACGATGCAGCCGAGCGGCTCAGCCTGCCATCGCTGTGCCAATTCCTGAAGCATCTGTGCCGCGCCTCGCGCGATCAGCTCTACAAGAGCCAAGTGGCACGCAAGGGCGGCGGCACGCGTATCTGGTGGCCGAGCAAAGGCTGGAAGAAGCTCGACTCTCTGCCCATGTCGCTGCTACTGCATCGCATCGGTGACGTAACGCTCAAAGTGTTTCGCAGTTCACGGCCGCTGCTGCACGTGCTCAAGGTGTGGGCCATCACGGGACCTCATCTAATGGACGTAAGTAGAGATGACTGTATGAGAATGCAAATCTATAGCATTATGTTAGATGGAATTACCTGATCAATGTATATAATATCGTGTTATTCTTTTTCCCTTCAGGCCGCCTGTCATCGGGATCGCATGATATCGAAGCGAGCCATTGAGTATATTCACGATATAATAACGGCTCTGCTCGTGGAGCAATCGGAGCTGCCCTATTTCCACTTCAATGAGGCACTGCTGAAGCCCTTCGAGAATCTGCTGAGCATGGACACGTGCGATGTGGATGTCCAGGATCAGATTGTCGCCTGCCTATATGAGATTGTGGAGGCGCATCGCACTGAAATTCGCTCCGGCTGGCGGCCGTTGTTTGGTACGCTGCGTAATGCCCGCAGCCGTATGCTAAACATGAGTAATATCATCGACATCTTTCGCGTCTTCCTCGACTCGGACAACACGCTGGTGTTCGCCAATGCGGGACTCGATTGCATATTGTGTCTGTTGAGCTATTTGGAAATCTCTGGGAATAGCGGTGCCGGCAGCTCCGGGTCGAATAATAATGCTTGTGGCGAGGACAACGACAATACGTTCCGACCGACAGATTTTCTGCACGAGACACTGCGATTTCTGGAGCGCTGCTCCAGCATATTGGGCTTCATGTACAGCATGCCCAAGTGCCCGAACTTTCACTCGACGTACAAGATCAAGGGCATTTCGTACACGCATATCATAGACGCCAACATACCCAGCTCCATGGAGAACTTCACGTACTTTGGCAACGACTATCTGCAGACCAAGAATGAACAGTATATGATATCCTATAGATCGCTGCACATCGACAAGGATACGATTGTGAAGATCGATGAAATGGACAAGCCGTCGGGTGTGCTCAAAGTTTGGTTCCTGCTGCTCGATGGTCTGACCAATTCGTTGATTGTCTGCCCCTATTCGCACCAGGCGCCCATCTTGCAGACCATCTTTAAGCTCTTCAAGAATCTGATGTCTACGCCGGGCATTGACTTTGGTTTCTATTGCATTAATCATCTGCTCATACCGATGATACAGGATTGGCTGCGCTACATCAACAAGACGGCGACCAGTTGGCAGCTGATTGAGAAGAACTTCAAGCACTGCTGCTGCATGACCACGGATCTGGTGGTGGAGTTCATTGAGAAATCGGTGCCGGAGCAGCGGCGCTTAGGCGCTGGCACTAAGACGCGCCTCGCCCAGATCGTGCATCCCGCCGACAATCTCATCTACTCGAAGCTGAAGTTCGTAACTGAGCAGCTGCCGGATGGACAGCAGCAGTCGGGGGGCATACACTATGATAGCTGCTCCAGTTCGGCGAGCGATGAGCAGAATAATAGCAACAATAGCAACAATAGCAACTCGACGAATGCTCCAAATCCCAATCTCAATGTCAATCACAATCTAATCGAGTCGCCCACAAAGATATCCGGCTCGGCGACGTTGGCATTGAAGCAGCTGCTGCTCGTCCTGATCGAGTGTGCGGCCCAATCTCAGGAGGCAATCGCCAGGATCTCAGTGTCCTGTCTGAAGCATGTTATCCTCTCCACGGGCATGCTATTCAACGAATCGCAGTGGATGATCGCCTGCTCGGCCATCCATCGCGCCTGTACAGTGACAATCGCGCCATTGCGCCAGCTCTCCTTTGCATTCCACGAGAAGTCGAATAGCTTCTATGGAGATTGTGCCAACGTCAAGGTAGCAGCACGTCGTGACAGCACACTGGAGGAGCTGGCACGCATCTATGCCCTGGCCCAGCAGGTCTTCCTCTCCGACAATCAGCGTGAGCCCAACCAGAGCCAGGGCCCCGGCCAGGCAACAACCCCGACTTCCGCGACAGCAACACAAATCAAAAGCTCGGTCTCGGGATCGGCACAGTTGTCGGATGATCGCAGCTACTCGTTTCTGCTGTATCCACTCAACAATGGCTTCAATTCCAATCTGGATAATTTTGTCATACGCATTCCCTTCAAGAATCTGGTTGTGGGTTTGCTGGCCAACCAGATGCTGCTGCAGCTGGTGGCCAAGTTGTTGCTCTCGCGCCTCAAGTGCGTGCCACAGGCGGTGTCCACGTGCATCTTCGACAACTATGCCGCTTCCGCGTCGACGCCCAGTCATGATTACGATCTGGATTTTCGGTCCAAGGAGATTCTATTGCGCTGCGTCAAGCAGTACTTGATGTCCGCACTGGAGTTCGATTCGCGTCCTGGGCTCAAATTTCTGATGCAGAAGGTCTCGAATATTGAGTACGCCGCCAATTTGTACAAGCAGATGACCTCCTCCTGGATGATCTACTACATAGCACTGGTCGACTCGCACCTGAATGATATTGTGGTCTACAATTTGGGCGCCGAGGACTTGAACTTCATATTGGAATCGTGCTCTAGGCTGAACACCACCACGGTCAAGAAGAAGGAGAACTTTGTGCGCTATCTGTTCTGCCTGCAGGATGCCTGGAATCTGGTCTGTGAGCTCTACTTGAGCAACTCTGCGCTGCACGACATCGAGAATGGAAAACTGCGTAACCAGCAGCAGAAGATGCCCATGCATCTGGGCGCGGCCAAGTCCATGAGTATTGCCCTCAATGGGAACGGTGATGCGGCCAGCAGCAGTGCCAACAATCACACGGATC
Source organism: Drosophila koepferae (assembly GCA_030914345.1). Lineage (NCBI taxonomy): Eukaryota > Metazoa > Arthropoda > Insecta > Diptera > Drosophilidae > Drosophila > Drosophila koepferae. The sequence continues at coordinate 13,278,055 of JAUESR010000196.1, read as the reverse complement.
TAGCCAATGATGGCACCTGCAACGGACGCCCCAATTCCACGTCGCCCAGCAAGTGCGTGCAGCTGGAGGAGGAGAATGTGACAATGACCACGTTGATAAGCGAATTCCAGCCAAAGTGCCGAAGCAATCCGTTCGACACGAATCGCCAGGCGACCAAAACAGAGGCCGAGTCCATCTCGCCCGAGATCGAACAGCAGCGAGCGACGAGCATCCTGAAGGACTCGAACTATAAGCGTGCTGCGTTGGCTCAGCTCGTTGTTGCCTCCATGGAACTGTTGCGATCGCTGCCTAACGAGGCCGAGGAGAATCTCAAATTGTTAATGACGCCCACCATAAGGGAAGCGTTCCGACTCGTCCAGCTGCAGGGCAACGAGCTGAAGGTCAACCAATTTTAGGCAATGCTTGTTGAGTTTTATTTTGATCTGTAGACGCAGCTAAACATGCCTCTACACACCACACTCCCGGGTTCACTCACCTACTCTCACTCTGTCTGACTTTCTCATTGTCTCCCTCTCTCTGACTCTCACTTTCACCCTCACCACCTGCCACTCTCTCTCTCTCTCCCTCCCTCTCTGCCCCCTCTATGTCATTTGTCAGTGTATGAATAGCTTCAATGCTATCCATGACAGCACTCAGTCATTCACTAACCCATATCCTCACATGCCAAAATCCTAACTAAGTTCAAACTAACCTAACTTTAACCTAAGCTTAATATATTGCTTATTTATACACATTACTGGTTCAATCTAAACTACGTTTTAAAGTGAGCTTAAGTTAATCTACATTGAACATACCTTGAGATAAACCTAACATAACCTATAAGCTCAAATCAATCCCAATTCAACCTAACCTAAGTTTTAACGAGCTCAAGTTCAACTGAGCCTCAACGATCTTGTCGATCAGCTGTGTGGCTTTGCATAACGGTTAATTAAGGCTACGTTTTACAACGCACGCTAATTCAATCTGTCTCTCTTTTTCCTCTCTCTCTCTCTCTCTCTCTCTCTGACACACGCTCTCATACACGCCAACCAACTCTGTCTCTCAGTCACTCTCTCGCTCCCTCCACAGCAGGCCAAACCATTTCAAAGTAAAAGCTCAACATGAAAAGGCACAAAAAGTAAAAAGTAAAAAAAAAAAAAAGAAACTGAACGAAAGTACAATTCGAATGCTGCAATAAGAAGAAGACGATGAAGAAACAGAATACGTATTAATTAACGAAGAACAGCAGAAAATTCCAAATGTAAAATGTAGTAAACATAAACAAGAAGAAGATGCAGCAACGTAAGCAACGTAGTCTTGTACATTGTAACTATTTAGCAAAACAAAAACCAAAAACCTTTTTGAACCACAATTTCAACAGCCCCACAGCACGTTTACCCATTAATTCCATAATAGTCATAGTCTTTCTACTCCCCTCTCTCTCTCTCTCTCTCTCTCTCTCTCTCACACACTTTCTCACTGCCTCTCTTGTATGTGCACCACTGTACAGTTCTCTCACTTTCTCTGTCTCTCCCTATTTCTAAGTTCATTTTAGGCGGTCTTACTAGAGTCTACGAGTCTTTTCCATTACGTAAAAAGAATTAAAAAAAAAAGACAGAAAAATCAAGCAAAGAAATCCCTTTTATAATAGTGAAACAAGTGTACTATATATATATATATATATATATCATCGATCGCTATTATGTGTTGTGCCTAAGTAGGTAACCTAAAACAAAAACAAAACTTAAAATGAAAAAAACTAAAAAAAAAACAAAAAAACTAAAATTATTTTTGATTAAAAACTATATGCCTATATATACAAACATTATATATATATATATATATGAAGCCTATATAAAATCTATAATATGTATATCTTAGCCTAAGAGCCGCTTTAACGAACTTCTGTATAGCCTGTATATTTTCGAAATTAACGATCTATAAACTTAAATCGAGATAAAAGTATGAAAAAAAAAAAACAAATTAAACAAGAGATCTATATATGAGATCGGATTTCAGCTCAATATTATAGACATATTTAAAGAGAACTAAATGTAAACTGTATTATATATAGCTAATAATTTGCCTATACAAAATTATTCATATATATACAACTATATATGTATATATATATAGAAAGTATCTATGAAATTGTATTATCTATTATATATATACACACATATATGTATTATAAATGTAAACATATAGCGAATGTTAACTAACACAAAATCAGTGCCGCCCATTAATCCACGATTACCACCATTAAATATTAGTCAAACACACACATACACATATACACGCAATCAAGCACAAACACACACATATACCTAGAGTATTTTATGCATACACTTCACATACATGAATATACATATGTATATGTATATATATGCAATATATGCAAGGGTATTCTATAAAATTGTGGCTAGTAAAAGGAAATTCAAATTTATTTATTTAAATATTTATATATATAGTTTATATGAAGTCAAGCAATGCTATAGAGTATCCTCATCAGCATATATGTATATATATATATATATCTTGTATGTGAACCGTAGTCCCGCGCTGCCTTTAAACTAGCATACATTTTGTACCAGTGTGCGTACCTAAGAGAAACACAAACCTTACAACAAATTCTCAAATACACTTTTGCACTAATAGTCGTCATCGTCGCCGTCGCTTCTTAGCCTCCGTTCAATACTTAGCTTTAAACGTTCGTGTACGCGCAGCTTATGAAGGACCCTATATTCAAATACATACATATATAGCCATACTATACCAAAACCAGTATCTATATACATACATATATACACAGATATGCTTATTTAAAACCAAAGAGCTAAAGAGCTAGAGATATTTAGCTATATATAGATATATACATATATGTATATGTATATGTGAACATTGCTATATCTGTAAATGTACTTACATGTATTATAGTTGCCTCTTGAATATATACTCTATGTTGTAAATGTCGAAAAACGAAAGAAACGAAACAGAAATCATTTTTATATATATATGACAACTATACAGAAGACTCTAAAAATATATATATATATATATATTAGCTACAGCGCTACAAATCTATACGTACATATTTACGAGTATAAACGAGTATATCTATTTCGCTTCTTATGTTATTTATGTACTTGCCCATATCTCTTTCAAACTCACTATCTCTCTTTCTATTTAACTTGTAACTAAAACTAATTGTATTTAAGTGCGAAGAGTATGAATGACAACAATGAAATGAGATACGAGAAATGGGGCATAGCAAAATGATTGAATTGCAAACAATGTATGTAATTCAACTCTTGAAGAGAGTCCATTTGTAATATGAATGAAAATACAAAATTAAACAACGCTTTCGCAACTTTACTAAAACACATGAATGTTTTTCAATTTTTCAAATTCGATAGAAGCGCGCGCGCACATTCTTCCAAACCTAGCTTTCATCACTAGATGTTACTGGCTGCTAGGGTGGCAGCACTTCAGAAGGACATGCTTATACTTATCGATTAATCGATACTTTTTGTCAACAAGTACGGCGCTGTAAAAACGTTAAAGAATTTGAAAATACATCGTACGAGCAATAGAATTTTCGTTTTGAATTACTCGCTGATTTTTCCATTATTTTATTAGACAATCTTTGCATCCCTTCTATCTCCCATAAATTCCCAAAATAAAATGAAAAAATATAAATACATTGTGTGATTTTGTTGCTTTGTTTTATATATGCCACAATTCCACATTTATTATGTTGCATGTACATATAGATACGTGCGCGTACTCCACTTGTGTTTGTTATATATCTGTATATATGTATATGTATATTAACACCTTTAATGGCTAAACTTAATTTAGTTATTACAGTTAGAGGACCTTAATTACAAACAGCGGTTTGACTTTTAATATTTTTCAACCTAAAAATGTATTGACGTGAAAAAAAATGCCTTAACTTGGTTGTATTAATAATTAAGTGTTTTTTCTTTTTTTTTTTTTTTTATTTATTTCTTGTTTATATTAGGTTTAGATTTAAGATATTTAGAATTTTTTGCTTTTCTTTCGCATTTTGTTCCATTTCAGTTAGCAAATCGATGCGCGCTGCGCTGCAGCCTTCTCAATTAAGAGTTAAATGTAAAAAAAATTATATATATATATACATATATATATTAATATTTATATATATATATATATATATATATATATATATATATAAATAAACAAACAAATTAATTGTCGTTTAAACAAGGTTTGAAATTAAAGCATATACATATATACGTATGTATGTATATATATGCGAGTGTAACTAAAACATATGCGCAATAAATAGTTAACATTTGCTTGGTGGCATTTCATAGTGTCTGTGTTTAAGTGTAAGTGTGTGTGTGTATATATATATATATATATATGTGTGAGTGCTAGCATTTAAATGTTAAACTTAATTAAATTAATCTTTAAATCATTAAGAAAAGTCCATATAATAAGCGTTTTCATTTGTTTTCTTTTCACTATATCTTTTTTTTTTTTCTTTTTTTTTTTGCTGTTCTGTGCGATAAAAATAAAAAAAAAAAAATTAAAAATAAAATTTCAAAGACTCTAAATTGTTGACTTAGCTTTCTGCTTGAAATACATTTTGATTTATGTACGAATGGGAAATTTTTAAAATTACATAGAAATTGCTGAAAAATTTTAAAAGGAAAGTAAATGTTATAAAAAAAAGGAGAAATAAAGGGAAAAATCAGCAGCAGAAGTCAATTAGCTCTCCTAACTCCTTCTAATATTCTTTGTTTTTCTTCAGTTTTTTTTTTTTTTTTGCATCATCTTTTTCTTGGTTTGGCTTGTAAATGTTTTGAAAAGCGACGAGACCGTTATGGATTTCATCGTGGATTGGATTAGGGGTTTACACTTGGTGGATGGAGTGAAATTGAAGAAGTTTAATATATTCTAATAGTTGAACTCCTCCTGCTTCTCCGAGTCGCTACGCAAATCATTCATGAGCGGCTCAAAGCATGACTTTGGTATCATAGTGCCGACGATTTTCTCTCCCTCCGTGGTCTTCATGCGTATCACCTGCATTTTGCTGTTGGAACGTGTATTCAATATGTGCTCGACTCGTCCCCACACGGACAGCACGGAGCCGGCTAATACATGATAGAGACGCTGACGAAGACCCACCTGCAAATGGAAATGAAATATGAATTAAGTCTTCCTTGAAGCAGACTTAATAGCTGATCTGTCCTTACCTCGCAGTCGTTGCCCAGACTGACGTTGCGACAATTGCCATTCCAGTAGGCGTGGGAGCAGGTGTGCACCGAGGCATCGTACTGTTCCGTCCAATGCGGTTCGGCCTCCTCGCTGGATACCTTGCGATATTTCTTCTCCAGCTCGGCAAGCGACTCGTGGCGCACCTGCAGACCAGTGTTGGGCCGGTAAATCTGGCACATGATTTCCTTCTTGCTGCGTGTCTTCTTCTTCTGCGCCTTGCTGCTGCTGCTGCCATCCGAGTCCGCAGAGCCGCGAGCCGGTGGCTGCTGATCGATGACAACCACCAGGATGGCCGTGCGCTTCTGATTGCGCAACTGATGCGAGGTGTAGAAGCCTTCGTGCTCGTTGAACAGATCCGCATATCTAGCAAACGGTAGACGAAATAGAGTATATATATTAATCAGTCTATATATTTGATGATCAACACTCACTTGTCAATGGCCTCCTGCCAGATCATGCCGCGTTCCACGCGCACTGTGTGCAGTTCTGTAGGCGCAACGCCTGTGGCATGCTTGCGCATGAAGCGCGTCAGGCGCACGCGGGTCACGTTCTCGCCAGCTGCGCCCAAGTCTGAAAATAAACGAGAAATGAGAGTTCAGTAAAGTCCAGGTTATATCAGCTTTAGGAAATATCCTAGATAAGATTACTCACCAACAATGCCCAGATCGAAGCGACCCCCACGCTTGGCCTGATTGATGATGGCCGCCATGGTGTCGGTGAAATATTTGAAGAGACGATTCTGCAAGTCAACTGGACAGCCGAGTATGCGATTGAGAAACTTGGATATGTTGTTGTAGTCCTTGTCCAGGCTGAGCACGCCCGGATGGCTCTCGCTGTTGACAATTATGCCCACGCCGACCAGGGCGCCGGCAATGTCCTTGAAGAACTCGCCGTTGTAGTCGGTGGGAGGCAGCACCAGCGGCGTCTCATAGCCCATGATGGTGCGCATGACTGTCTCCAGAGCCTGTCGGCCGTACTTGTTGTCAATGTTGAACTGGGAGAGATCACGTGTCTCGGTGGCACGTCGATCGCCGTGCGTCAAAGCGCCCAGTGACTCGAGCCGCTTGGCTACCGTCGAGGCAAAGCGACGCTCGCCCGCCAAGTCCGAGATGAGAAATATATACTCGGGCGCATTCACCTGGTTGGAGCGATGGGTGCGGCCAAATTGTTGGATAGCCCGGTCCGCCGACCACGGCAGTTCCAGTGTGATGTGAACGCGACGTCGCTGGTTGAAGACGCGTCGATCGCTCTGCAGCGAAATGCCACTGGAGGCGGCCTCCGAGATGATGGCGACATCCTTTTGGCCATCCATGAAGCGTTGCTTCTCCGTTATGTTGAGCGTCTCGAGCGGCACATCCGATTCGGTGCGTGACTCATACTGAATGGATCCGTCGTCGCTCTGGACGACCCGACCCCGCCGGCCAGTCATCTCGGCCACATTATCCGGCCCGCCCAGCTCGTCGATCAGCTGGTCCAGCGTGTTCGGCGGCAGCCGTGCGCCAAGTCGTTCGATTTTGCGCAACAGCTCCTCCTTCATGGTGCAAGCCCGTTCGATGGCATCCTTGGGCGGCGGGCCATAGTTCAGCTTCACGCCATTCACACCCACCGGTGTCATTGTGCCCTTCAGCTCCTGCTTCTTCTGCAGCAGATCCTGGATCTTGTCCTGTGTGGATAGCTGCTGGGGCTTGCGGCTCTTGGCTGCATTCAGGGCAGCGACCACCGTAGCCGACATGGTTGAATTGTTGTTGTTGCTGCTGCTGTTGTTGTTGTTGTTGTTGTTGCTGCTTGTGGATGTCGCCGAGTTGGACTCCTTCTTGATGGCCTTGGCATCCTTACCCTTCTTCTTCTTGGATTTCTTCTGGGTCTTCTTGTTGCTAGACTTCTTGCTGCGCGCATTCACCCAGGGATCCATGTCGCTGTCGCTTCCACTAAGGAAGAACGGATTAAAGTCAGAGCTGTAGTCGCTCGCCACACTATGCCTGTCGCTGTCGTTGTCATGCTTATCCTCGTCATCGTCCTCATCGTCATCATCATCATCCTCGTTGCGATTCTCATCGTCGTCGTCATCGTCCTCCTCATTGTTGTCATCGTTAAACGCATCATCGCTGTCCGCTGCATCATCGCTGTTGTTGTCCAAATCACCACTGGACGTGTGAGCCGCCTCCTCATCGCTGTCGCTATATGGCCACGATCCGCTGCGCTTCTTCTTCTTCGACTTGCGACTGCTCGCTGTTGAGCTGGCGCCCTTGCGCTTGCTTCGATTACTGCTGCCGGTGGTGGAGGTGTTGCTGCTCTTGTTATTGTTGTTCAGAGTCTTATGGGGTTCCTGCTTGATGGCCGGCGACTCGTCATACAGGCCCAAAATGCGATTGATCCGATTGCGATCGGGTGCTGGAAAATGACGTTCTACAAACGACTGGAAGACGCCTCTGCAAAAGGGAGAGCAAAGAGCATAATTAGAGATTATTTTCTTTCTGCTTATTCAAGCTACATTTTGTTAAGCTCCTCAATTAATCTGCTCTTTGCCACTGCAAAATCTCATTAAAGCTAACTTCTACTATATGGCTAAACATCAAATTGAATAAAGCTTTTTTTCACTTGCACAGAAACTCACTTGGCTGTGGACACAAAATCAGTTAGTTCGCCATCATCGCGTTCCAGCTGATCGAGCGTTCGCGCCTCGCCAGTGGACTGGAGACCGATGACAACGCATTTGCCATATTTGATGGATTCGCGGGCCACAGTCACCGCATGATTGACCTTGGCCGCAATGCAGAGGTATTTGAAGAAGCGCTGATGCGACGACCAGAACTGACCCCACATTGTCTTCTTCATGCGGCTCTCGGCATCGATCAGTTCGGCGGCTTCTGTAAACTTTTGCATTGCCTCTACCCAGAGCTCCACGCTCTGATCGTAGATCTTGCGAAATTCCTTGGAGAGCGGCACCTCCTCGATCTTGAAGCTGACGCCCTTGAAGCTTAGCTGTCGCGCTATATACATGCCGCGCAGCTTCATGTCCATGGCAACGATTTCCATGGCACCGACACCGCTGCACGAATAAAAGAGAATCAGATGTAATCAGTTTAATTGAGAATTGCAAACATTTCATTTGATTTGTACTCACCGTCGCTCCACGGCCGTAATGAAGTCATTAAATGTGGCAAAGGCTGTGCCCTGGCCCCACAGGCCGAGACGCACCATATAGGCCATGTTCTTGGGCTCGGAGGCGCCCGTTGCCGATGCATAAACAACTCGCGCCTTAGGCAACTTCTGCTGCAGCTCGAGCACCGTTTGGCCCGTCTTAGTGGGTTTGCCCGAGCCGACGGGACACAGATTCTTGGCCTTGTGGCACTCGTCGAAGATGATGAGACCCTCAAAGTCCTCGCCACACCATTGCAGCAATTGACGGAAGCGTGAACGATATTTACCCGTCTTGTTGTTCGATTCACCAATTAGCGCCGAGTAAGTGCTAAAGATGACGCCGCGCTTGCAATTGTTGTTGGCATCGGAATTGATCTTGGCGTACTTAAACTGTTCAAGCAAAGAAGAATCGATCGCATTGAATTAGTCTAAACCACTTAATATTAATATTTTCCTAAAATAGTAGGGCATTACTTTAGTAATTACTTGAGACTTAATCAACTAATTCATCTACATTAAATTCATTTCAGTTCCTATATCATTTCAGTTCTTATATAATCAATCATGCTAGTCTAAGTAGTTCGAGATTTAGTAGTTAGTCACCTTATTGAGCGCATGGACCTCGATGCGCGTGGCTCCAATGTCGCTGAGATCGCGTTCCGCATCGTATTTGAGATCATTGGAGACGGATATCCAGAGCGCCTTCTTGCGCCCCTTCAGATAGTTCTCGTAGATGATGCCGGCTATGGTGCGACCTTTGCCCACACCGGCACCATCGCCAATTAGGAAGCCCGCCCGACTGTTGTCCGGCAGAAGATGGTCGTGCGCCTGCGATGCATACGTGATGGACTCCAGCTGCAGGGCGCTCAGCTGGCCGCTGTTGATGGTTTCGGCGGGTATGGACAGCTTGTAGTAGACATCGCACGGCTCCACGGAGCTGAGCGAGGCGGTCTCGACGACCGGATCTGGATGCTTCTTGCCCAACTTAACTGTGAGTGTAAGGAGGAGAGATTCCCATCAGAGATTGCTCATTGATATATGTATGTCGTATACTTACGTTTGGCTGGCCAATAGTCGGCATATGTCTCGGCTACGCCCATCTCCTCATAGTCCACCTCGTCCTCCTCCTGCTGCACATAGACAGAGGCCGCTGCAGCTGCCGTCGCCGCATTGGCATTGCCCACAGCCGTATTCTGCAGTTGCTGTTGTTGCTGCAGCTGCAGCTGCTGTTGCTGCTGTTGCTGCGGCGGCAGCCGCATCGGTTGCATGAACAGCTGCGTCATCACATGATTGGGTATACCACTGGTCAAGTACTCCGGATTCAAGGAGATCAGCTGCTGCAGCTTCTCCAGCATCATGGTGTTCAACTTCATACCGCCGCCACCTACGGGTGCAGGTCCAGCGGTAGCTGCCACCTGTGGCGTGGCACCGCCAACGGCGTTGCTGCTCTTCATTGTGGCACTGGCAGCCACACTCGCTGCCATGCCCACCGGCTGCGGCTTGAAGGGCGTACGCATGGGCATGGCACCGCCCGCATAGCTCACTGCAAGACAAGTGTGGGGAATTGGGTTTGTATCGATGTCGATCGTTTCAGATGTGTTTCGTGTGCATGTGACAGACAGAGAGGGCGAAACAGTGAAAGATATGAAGAGAGAGAGAGAGATAGAGCAGAGTAGGATATCAAGAAATTAGACAGTGAAAGAAATAGTAAATATTATGAACACAAAAGAGAGAGGGAAGAAACAAACAAGGCGAGAGTGTGTGAGAGCGAGAGAGAAGGTGAAACAGGGTGGGATATGAAGACAGGAAACACCAACAAAATAGTATATATGAAAAATTTGCGAGAGAGATCGAGAGAGAAGAAACAAAGAAAACGGGAGCGAAAGGTAAGGCGGCAGAAACAGTGAAAAACATGGAGGAAGGGAGAGAGAGGGAGGGAGACAGAGAGAGATAGTTAAACAGATAGAAAGATACAATGTGCGTTATGAAAAGAAAGAGAGAGAGAGAGAGAGAGAGAGAGAATGAAAGAGAATATGTTTCATGTGATTAGTAGAGCAAACAGATTGCGTTTTAAAATTAGTTAACTAACAAATGGATCTTAATAATTAGTTAGATATATTTTGTGTATGTATAAAGTAGATCAAATAAATGACATATATATTAACGTATAGAATATATATCAATATAGATTGAACGATATTCAAAATATATTTAGCTGAATTCAATAACTAGCTAATTATACAACGATTTCTTGAGCACTTCATACAACATAGAAATAGAACCCAATTTAATAATGTAAAGCCCTCGGGCTTTAGCTGAAGAGAACCATTAAAGAACGAAGCTATGCTATGATTCAGAGGATATCAGACAGCAGCGAAAGACGAATTAGATCATGCAATCGTATTAAATACAAGCGGGATTACTTTGATGGCTAGATTCCCTGATAGTGAAAAGACGTTTAAGTCACAAAATGTGGTCCAAGATAGTATTTATTGTAGTCCTATATGCGGGTTTTAAGAGTACCTAAAAGATATTCAAGAAATGACGAAACTAAACGAAAAATATTTGTGGCATGCTCGTGTGAGATTCAAATGGGACAGCGAATTTTCCAACGGTCGCTGGCACTCCGCCTAGAAATGATCTTTAGTTCGATTCCCAATTTGGTGGTTGTGCGGTCTTTGGCATTATGGCCGATTGGGAGCGTCGCGGCTGGGGCAGGGGCCGTGGTGGCGGGAATTTGAAACGATTGAGGTATAGTGAAAATGCTGACTTTTTGTACATCAGGTTCGTTTTGAGCAAATGTTGATTAATCTTCTCCACTTCCTCCTCAGACGGCTCAACCTGCACCGTGGTCATATCACTCAATTGTGGGGTCTTCTCATTATCTGACTTCAATTTTGAATCCCCAATTTGGCCGATGGGCGGCGTGGTGAATGAAGAATTTTGATAGATACATTCAACTCGTTCTTTCTCGACAACATCGTCCGGGTCCAGTTTGGCGTTTTCCGCCTGTAGCTGCAGTAGCGATGGTGAGTTTGCAAGTGTCGTATCCGAGCTGGTCAGGGACCGCAGCACAGCCTCCAGTGAAGGATTTTTAGTGTTGTTTTCATAGCGCATCAACGCGGAAAAACAGGAACGCAGCGAGTTGGTCAACGACGGGGTAGGTGTAAAATCAGACATTTTATCCTTCGGACAGTGTTTGTGCTTATCGCACATGTCTTGGCAATAGGTGGTGCTTGATTGCAAACCCGCCTTAAAGCTCATCAGCATCGGACGAACCTTCTGTAGGCGCCGCATCACACGCTGCAGCAGAAGTTCATGATCTCCACGGGAAGAGTCCAGCCGTGGCACCAGTTCCTCCAACACTAAGCTCTCCAGCTTGTTCAAAGACTCGCCATAGATTCGATAGAAACGGTCCATTGCTTTGGCCACCTGTTCTTCCACCAACCGCTCCACATGCTGCTTGTCATAGAGGTGGCCATCGTTTCCCAATCTAGTTGAACTGTCGCACCCACAAAACGAATCACTGAAACTTGTACTTGAGATCATCGGAGTGGTAAGACTGCGCGAATTGTTTTTCTCCATGATTGAGATTCGAAAGATTTTACAACAATTAAATAAAAAAAAAAAACAGGAATTTGTTTTTCTGTAGGAATATATACAATTTTTTTTTTTTTTTTTTTTTTGTTTGAAAATAAAACTGGAAATTTGGAAAAATGCTCGTAATGTGTTCAGCTGTGTAGCTTGTATAAAACTGAGGAGAAAAATTTCCTGAGCTCAGCCACAATACATCGTCGATTCCAAGGCCTACTCAGTGAATTCCAAATTTTAAACTCAACAAAAGCCTATTCGATCAACTACAAAGCAATGCGAGCCTTGACTCAAGTTTCGTGACATTTGAATGCCTAACAGAGCCCACCACTGTTATTAACAGTGGCAAGAAAGGCACAACAGTGAAAAGTGTAAACCATTTCAAGGGCTGTATTTCGCGAGAAATCAAATCTCGCTACCATGTTATCAAAATACCAATAACAGAGCCCACCGCTGTTATTAACAGTGCTATTCAAGGATATGAGAAGGTTGCATTTACAAGCGTTGCCAGCTTTCTCAAGCAACTATTTGTCAATGTGCACAACATACCCACAACACAACACACACACACACATAGGCATAGGGATTATTAAGGATTATTTATGTTTGTTTTTGTTATTTTCTTGGTTGTTACCAACATTACAGGACTTACTCTGCGCCAATAAAGACGCGGCCATATTGAAATTGGCAGCAGAGGCGGCTGAAGTTGAGGCGCCGCCGCTATTGCCAAAGAAGCTGCTGCTGCCGTTGATCATGTTGTTGTTGTTGCCGCTGTTATTGCTATTCGCTGAGGATCCCTTGGATGCGACATAGGCGGCAAGGCTCATCAGATCGTTGGTGCTGAGGCTGTTCAAGTAATTGCCGGCGCCACTGTTCAAATAGGCGCTGGCAGCACTCAAGCCGGTTGCGCTGCCGCTGCCGACGCCGACGCCGCTGGCGGTATTTGTGCCAATCCTTGTGTTGTTGGCGCCGCTGGCAGCTGCTGCTCCTACTGGACCAAAAGCAAAACGAAACGAAACGAAACGACGAAAACAACAACAACGACAACAACCAAAACGAAAATCAAATAAAAAACACAACCAAAAAATCAAATCAAATCAAACGAAATAGAACGAAAGAACGAGCGAGTAAGCGAGCGAGCGAGCGAGATCATGAAACCGTTTTAAATTGAATATGCGGCAGCGAAATGGGAAAAAATAGTGTGGGAGAGACAGAAAGAGAGAGAGAGAGAGAGAGAGAAAGACAGCAGCATTAATTTTTTTTTTTTAAGTTGAGCTTGCAAAAAATTGCCTCTGGCGCAATATGCGTGTAAACTGCATGTATGCGTGTATGTGTGGTGTGTGAGAGAGTGTGAATGTATTAGTGTATGGATGTGTGAGTGTGAGCGCTGTATTTGTTGAGTATTTGCATTTGGTCACACTTACCCGCCGTCAGTTTCTTTGGCATGTTGTTTAGGCTCTTGTCCGCTAGGGCGACTTTAGTTGTTATCGTCGTTGGCAGCGCCGTGAATTTGCCGCCCACAACTGTTGGCTTTGCTGTGTGCGTCACAATTGTTGGACGCAACACGGGAATATTATTGTTGCTATTGCTGTTGTTGTTGCTGCTCTTGATGATGTTGCTGCTGTTGATATTGTTGCTCAACAGCAAGGAATTTGGCTTGCTAATGCTGTTCACTTTGATGACGTTGTTGTTGTTATTGTTATTGTTGTTGATGATGTTGATGCGATTGCTGATATTACTGCTAATGTTGTTTTTGTTATTGCTACTATTATTGTTGTTAACAATGTTGCTGCTGTTGCCCAGCTTGAGAAAAGCTTCGCTTATGTTGCTGTTGCCACTTGGCCCGCTGTTCGCTTGCTTATTGGCAACGTTGATGCCAACTCCGCTGCGTATATTTTGCGCGTAGGTAACTGCAGTATTCAGATCGCGACCACCACCTGAAAGCAAATGAAAAAATCTTAATAAAGGATGCATCGGTAAATTGAATCAACAATATGAAATCTATATAACAAAAATCCATATTGGCCAATCTAATCTAATCAGCAGTAAAATAACATTAATCAAACTAACTCAACTGCAGAATTTCCCTGACACTAAAAGTGTAAAGAGCAATTCTCTTGCAGTGATCGGCCTTTTGGCATTATCAGTGAGGCGTGGCATTGCAGCTAGTCAAAGAAGAGGCTCGTATGGATGCCTAAGGATATGCTCTGCCTTATCTTATGAGAAGCGCAGAGAGAAGCCTAGAATCTACACAACAAAAAATTCTTCTTTATCCATGCTGAACGTAGGGCTATATCATTGTTTTAGGGATACGTAAAATTATGTTTTTAGTAGTATCAAAAACAAAAAATTTCTATCTTAAACAACTTCATAAGCTTTACTTTGCTCTGCCTTAGGTTAAGGTCAACTCAACAATCTTTCAACAATAAAATCGAATTATTCTTTCACTTTTTAGTCAAGCACAACTTTTACTTTCGCAACTTTAATATACCTCAAGAAATTCTTATGTACAAGATATTCTCTCTCTCTCTCTCTCTCTCTCTCTCTCTCCCTCCCTCAATGTACCTATGCATATACATATATGATATATGTATATAAGTTATCATACATCATTATATATCTCAAATCGATTTATTTGCATTGCTGCCGCTGGCTATGTGCACCAAGGCCCCAACCATCTACCATCTACCATCTAGCCCATCAAGCAGCCCCTTATGAAGCAGTAGCATCACCCATCTCCTTCTCGACCATCGCATCTTGCCTAGTGTTATGTATAGGGCAGCGTCCGCCCACTTTATGATATCCACGCTCACCCACAAACACACACACACACACACATATATATATATGTATAATGAGTATATAATTAGCAAATGCTTTAGACATTTGCATCTGTCTATGCACATATGAAGAAAGAGAGAGAGAGAGAGAGAAAGGATGGATGGGTGCATGTGTCTATGTCTCCCTTATTTACCTGCCAACAGGGGCTGCATTAAGTATACGCCCCCACTAAAGACAGTTTGCCTTAAATCACTCCTCAACCCGCTTCACTCTTTCCACTCTCATAATTAATTGACATTGAAATTTAACATTATTTTGGCGTTTGGAAATAATATTAATTTTATCTGAGCACAACATCATAATCTCTACTGAAATGGTAATGATAATGCGATCGTCAGCATTAAGATGTAAAAATAAAGCGATTTGCTAATCTTTTCTATAATCAGATCTAGATCTGAAATATATTTGCTTTTGTGTGAATAAGTAAATGTTTTGAAATTACGATAACTTGATCGAAAGTCGATAAATATAAATTGTTTACTGACTTTATCACTCGTAGTTATCGAACAAATTCAATAGCTAGTTATTTGGATAGGTCATTGCAGTTCATATAGTCTATTTCATGTTGTATAATATTGAATAATATAGTTAGCTGATGTGAGATATCTTTATCTTAGGTTTTTATCGATAAATATTTATATATATAACTTTATATTTTGATAGCTTTTATTAAATCTATATAAATTGTTAGCTTAATATTTCAATAACTTTGAGTTGTATCGATCGAATTGATATTTCAATAACTTTTGTTGCAATTGATTGATCGATCAATTTTTAGTTGATTTACTGTAGAATATTTAAAAATTTGACTACACAACAATACAATCCATTAAAATTAACTATACATATTTATGCTATACATATTTATGTATTGTATACACATGCTGGATCTATCAATCAAACTAATTTATATTAGTCTTTATTTATATTTTATTGACAGGTCAAAGATTGAGGCCCGATTGAGGGGATTATTGGCTTTAATTGGCAGTTGAACAGGCACAAATTTATACATAAATAAATATATATATATATTTTTTTTTATATATTTACATAGTTGAATGTGCCGTTATTGCTGCTATCTATCTATAGTAGATAGTTAATTAAGGCCTTGCGTGGGAGGCTCTGCATTGAGACTTGATATGCATACAACTTGAGCCCAATGCAATATTGAAACAAACAGTCGAAGACTACAATTGGATTTCTACAGATGCAGCTATACACATATATATATAGTATATAGAAAGATATGTATATATACACACGTGTACATAGCTGCTAAAGCAGGGCGCTTCGCATCTCTATGTATATATATATATATATAGACATAATTAATGGCATATATGGTCAGTAGACGTATATACAAGATGTGAATACATAGACAGAGAAAGAAAGAGAGAGGGATATATATATATATATATATATATATGTGTATATATATATATTTAGGGAAAGAGTATGTGAGCTGCATATCATATATCATACGTCACATAAACCATATCGAATGCAAGCTGATTATATATTAATTATTTCCTTTTTGCCAACTTTATTACCTGCAATTCGATTCATCTTGCAGCTGCACTCGGTAATTGTTTATTAATTACTATTGATTACTAAGTTGAGCCAACTGCACAACTGATAAAATGGGAAATTACTTAGAAACTTTACAAGTTCATTTTCTGTAATAAAAGAACTAAAGTATAAGGCAATATTTAATACTCGCGTTTATTTGTAAGTGAATGTGTTTTCTAATAAATCATGATCAAATGTAGCGAAATCGAACTGAACGAATATCATAGACAATCAGAAACAAAAGCTCTACTGATCTATCGATAAACGATAAAGGCTGTCATACCTTCTACTTAGTTCAAGTGCTTATTAAAAACGCTAATTTTTGGTTTTATTTTAGAATATTGAATATGCTATATATAAGCGCACTGCGATAACTTTTATATATATAGATTATCGATAATGTTGATATATAAGTTATCGATACTGAATAGTGCATTTCAATTGATCGAAATCTTGCAGTTTGTTAGCGATAATCGCTGTTTGATAAATCTATTCATTTTCATTCTCTCTTCCGCTCTTTATATCTATTATTCGATCAAAATATTTCTTCATGTCATATTTTCTTTATATAAATTGGTTCGACGAAAATATATACATAGTTATAAATCGATAAGTGGAGAGCTCTACAAATATGCGCATACCAATTTGTGTAGTGTGTAGCTTAAAAAGTTCTTCAGCTATTTATCAGCTTATGTGTGCACGCACACACATACTTTAGAACATAAAGGACCCTTTGCTGGCATTTCTGGAATATGTACACCCAACTCTGTCTTCTACCTATTACACCCCCACACAGGTGAATTAGGCGCTATTCGAACCCGGGCCAAAATCGTTTCACAAAAACTATTTCAGTTGCCGTGCCAAACTCTTTTTCATCAACAGCAAAGGTAAAGTTTGTGGGAGGGTTGAGGTTCGAGGGTCGAGGGACGATTCAAACTTGGAAGCGACAGCCTGTCCAGGCCCTGCCTGGGTCTAAAACTTTTCGCATGCATATCGTATTTTTGTTTGCCATTTTGCAGGCACTTACCGGGCACTTCTATTTGATCTGGATCTTCATCGTCATCGAAATCAGAGCCGGAATCATCGTCATCAAAATCGTCGTTATCATCGGCGTCCAAAAAGGATTTTCTCTTTTTCGATGTCTGCAAAGAGATAAAGTAGAAACAAAGTTATTAGTTAGTTAATAACATTGGAGAAGAAATTTAATATGTAAAAAAATGACAGAAATTTAATATATGAAAGCTATGCAATCTATATATTATTATATATTATGTATAATACATATTGCTTTACAAATATCTACATATACAAATTGTTGAAACTTTCAAATAGAGTTTTCCACAAATGTATATCCAATGGCTTATCACAGTTATCAAAAAGGTAATTTAAACAGGCCAGCTTTCAATTTAGTTAGATGTATGTATGCTTCAAGTAATTTTGTAGACTTTCTGTGAACGCATTCTCTATAGCATTTTTTTTTTTTTTTCAGTGTAAAAGCATAGCAAAACAAACGGTAAAAATGTGCACACAGCTGGCTTTAAGAAATCACACTCGAATTTAAGGGGAATCACCACAAAAAAAAAAGGAAGAAAAAAAACAGAAAAAAGAGAGAAAAAATGTAGCACAATTTTAAGCGCACACGTACACGAACTACCAGACACTCTCACGCACACAGAGAGACAAATGCAAAAGAGAAACAGCTAACGTGTGCTAACGAGTGCGAGCGAGATAGAGTTATTTCACACAGTTGTTTAGAAAAAACGGCACAAAAGCACGAGAAAAAAACTGGGCGAACGAAAAAGAAAAAACGCTAACGAAAATGAGGCGGAATTTCGAACAGTCTGGCAACGTGTGAGGCTGCAGCAGAGATGACCGAAGGCTTCAGTTGAACGTTTGCTTAGCTGCAGCTGAGGTCAGTTGCAGGTGATTCCACTTAACACTTGCCAACACTTGGATTCGACTGCTACGGCTACGGCTGCAATTTACGACTGTTCCTGCGCTCGTGTTGGACTCAACTACGCCATGCCGTGCTCCAGTGTCTCTCTCTTTGCCCCGACCAGGCAGCCAGGCAGTCAGGCAGTCAGGCAATCAGGATGGCAGCCGAATTTCCATCAGGCCATCAGGCAGAACACACGCTTGCAGTTTTTCGGCGTTTTGCGTTTGCCCACGGCCTACGACCCACTCACCACACTCTGCTCTCCATTTAAAGCGCTCTAACCCCAATCAACAGCCGATCCGCCTGCCTCTTCACTGCTCTTCTGGCTATGGCAATGGCTCCAGCAAACACCCCTTTTGAATATTTCACGCTGCGCACTGGGGGCGTTCGGGTGGTTGGCCCAACTTTGAAACGGTCAGGAGCGAACGGACGGGCGGGCAACCACCACTCGAATAACAACATACCAAACGGGCACAGCCTGTGCACAGTGGTGCAAAATATGCTGAAATAGTCAGCAATGGCTGATCAAATATCAGAATTCTGATTATTCATTTCAAATAGTTTCAGCTATAGTATCTTGTAAAACATTTATCATATATCAATTTATTGATCCAAACATACAAATATCTATCTATTTATCAATTAGATATTTCTGAGATAATAAATCGAGAAAGGAACTATCGATATACACTATTCATATAAGGTATTATTAAAAATGAAGACATTAAAACTCGAATATCTTATATATAGTGATAGTTTCAATGAAAAAGATGGTCGATAGCTAATTCATTTTCTATATCGATAAATACAATCGATAAATTGTTAATTTGTAACCTTATATATTAAAACATACATTTAAAAGAAACTTAAATTAAAGCTTAAGAATATATAGAGCTGTTATACTTATCTTCTATCGATTAATTACCGAGACAGTTATGTATATGTATATGCTCCAAGTCCTAATTAAACTAACTTAATACATACCACTGTGGTTCGAGAAAGGGTTGAATGTTAAATATTACCCCACCCAGCACACTCGCACTCTCGCTCGCACACACACGCACACAGTCAACGAGGCATGTTTGGCATGCAGAGATACCGAACACTACGAACTATGAGCAACGAGCTGAACTGAAAACTACGTGGCATGTGCAATGTGGCCGTGGCAACCCCCAATAAGAGGACAAACACCCCTCCGTCCACACCTCTACGCCTTCTCGATTGTTAGTGGCTGAAACAAAAGGATTGCCTGGTTAACTAACGGCGGCCTACCCATTGGAATGGAGGGGCGCAGGCCCAGATCGAAACGGAGCCCGAGGAGACGGCAGCGGCGACAATGAGTGGAACGGAGCCAAAGGATACACAGGACACAACGCATGCAGAGCGGGCAATTAGAGCAAGATAGCTGCAAACAGCACCGCCGAGTGGTTTACGACTAGCTGAAGCCAAGCGCCGAGCATGGCCTCCGCCGTGTCCCCTGCCTTTACCTATGGCTCTTTTGCTGTCTCTGCTCCTATACATAGAGATAAATCAATGACTCGGTAGCTAGGCAAATCGCTGAAACAGAAACAGAAACACAAACAGACCCAGGCACAGTCGCTGCACCACCCAAGAACTCACCACGAATCACACTAATTGTAAACTACAGTGAGATCTCGGTATGAGCGACGGGTCAGCAAGTATGAAATTAATATCGTATATCTACGTTTCATGGCTTACGATTACCAAAACATTTCAACAGCGGACTTTATCAATATATACCTCATTTGAATAATTTCAGACTCATCAATTTGTTAAAGACGATGCTCAATAGAGAATATTAAATGCTAAAGCTAAGAAACTAAGAAAAATTAGGAGCACTTGGATATCTCTGATAAATATAATATAAATCAAACGAAGATATAGCTAAAGATTAGCTAGGTTTGCATAAAAGTGAAAGAGACAGAGAGATAGGCAATAGAGAAGGCTAGAAGGAATGAGAGAATGATAGTGAGAAAGAAGTAGGAATTGAAAAAGATAGAAGTAGAGATCGATAGAGTAAAGGGAGCAACATAGAAAGAGAGGCAGAGATAGATTAACAGAAACAGAGGAAGATAGAGATAGAGATAAAAAATATAATGAGACTGGAACAGATCATGATAGAGAAACAGAAGTTGAGATTGAGCTAGAGAGAAAGAGAGAGAGAGAGCATGAGATGGAGAAAAACTGAAAAACTAAGATAAATGAGATTTAGAAGATGGGAGAGAGAGAGAGATTGATGATGTGTAGATAGGATGGAGATAGCGATGAAATCTACTAGCCAAGTCTATCCAATAAAGCTATAATAAAACAAAGCTAAGTTCATACATCAATATTTTTGAGTGAGAGAGAGAGAGAGAGAGAGAGAGAGAAGTTTCTAGAGACGCAGACCCACAAACTGAGACGCAGTTAGAGAGAAATATGAATAATATATTTATAATCGATTATTCATAAATATTTATTTCAATTTTCCCCAGCTACTTAATTATCAAATTAAAGTCTTTGTAATTTGCCACGCTAACAAGCATCTCGAAATAATTTCAATTAATCCTGTTGCACGTTCACCCATCCAGGCCACAAGTGTTGGGGGCATGCAACACATTTTTATTGTTTTTTTTTTTTCTTTCCTACTTCCGCCTCTTGTGACACACAAAATAAAATCACAACGAATGACCTTGCGAAAAAGAAAACAAAAGCCCAAATGCGTGTGTGTGTGTGTGTGTGTGTGCGAAAGGAAATACATCAACACGTTGTTGAATTTCCCAAAAATGGTGAAAATAACAAAGAAAAATATAATATAAATATATGAATATACATATATCGAAGGAGAGACAAAGAGAGAGTGGGAGAGGGAGAGAGAATGCAGCTTAGGGGTTGCGAAAAACGAAAATAAAAATAAAAACAAAAACGAGAAGTTGAAAGGAATAATAAACAGCAAAAGCAAACGCAACGCAAACAAAGGCATACAAATAACATACAGTGTGCACTCGCTACAACAGATGGCAACAGGCTGTAAAGGAGTTTCACAACGAAAGGATACATAATAAACATATATAAATATTATATAATATATATATATATGTATGAGTTATTATATAAAGAATTCCTTATTAAGATTATATATTTATATATTAATATTAAATGAAAATATTGTACCATCTAGAAATGGAGTTATAAGCGTGCAAAGTATAGCCAGACCCACCCTAAGCTACGGCTTATACATACGTAAACAAGAAGAGTATTTGTTTTTTTTTTCAGGGTTCAGGGTATCTCGTAGTCGAGCAGCCTATTTTCATGAATTAGATAAATTTCCCTATTAGCACCCATTGAAACTAATTGCAGAGAACTATTGTGAAATCAACAATAAGAATGATGTAGATAGAGATATAGTAAGCAAATAGATTTTCAGATATTGCTCATACCAGATATATGTAGATCTCTAGCAATCATCAATTTGCAATTTTGACTGTGCGTAGCGCCCATTGTTGATCAACAGTTTGAATCATATATTGCAAATACATCTATCTCTTCCTTACTCGTTGCATATAGTATTGTATATACCTATGTATATATTATATGATTCCAGGCAGGTGCACAAGTGTGGGCGGCAATTTCCCCTTTGCATTGACGCATGCGTCGCATGGCCAAAGCGAATTGCAGCGAATGATAGCAAAGGACGAATGTCTGATAAATAAGCTTCTTGGATGTAGGGGAAATATGCTGGGAGTGGCATCAATTGCTGCTGCTGATTGATGTAGATGTTGCTGCTGCTGCTGTTGCTGCTGCTGTTGCTGCTGCTGCCAGCCATCCCCATAACAAACACCTTTACTATCCAGTTACTGCGCTGACCTGAGCAAATTGTTGCTGCACATACAGTGAACATTCATTTAGAGCGAATTGGCAAACACAAGTTTTATAAAATCAAAAAAAAAAAAAAAAAAAAAAAAATCTTTCGCTAAGGAGCTTGGGTTTATAACTTTGTCACGTTTCTGTAGATATTTACTTTGAACTACAAAATTTTAGTCGACAATTTTGTTTTCAAATGTCTTCTAAAGTATTCTACATTATTTATATTGCATAATATAGGATAGCAATCGTAACTCTAATATAAAACAATTGTCCAATAAAAGTTTTTTAACATGTTTAATTATGAAGAATATAATTATTTGAATGAATCATTACAAACAAAAACGGGGTTCCTTAATTAATAATTTTAATTTCGTTCAAATAAAAAGAATATAATTTGAGAAATTAAAAAGAAATAAATTATATTATAATTTAAAGAACTTCAGATGCTAATAACAACTAATAATTTTGCATCTTTTGTCAAAGTTTGTAAGCTGATATACAGCTGATATTGAGGTAGGGAGCATGTTTATTAAAGATTTCACCTTTTTAGCCATTGTTCACTGTAGATCTCTAGTTTTGCATAATTTACACCTTAAAGCCCACAAAAATAAGCAGTAAATAGCCAATATAGCTCATTCTGTGGGTAAAAAAAAAGGTGTTGGGGGGGGCAAAGCAAAGGCAAGCTTGGACAGTTTACTATGGCAACGGGCGCATGGCCTTAACCCTAACCTAGCACAAAATCGCTTAACGATTTTCACCCATAAACAAATTGTGTAATGAAATTAAAGCCGCGACAATGTGGGTAAAGGAAATAAACAGATCCAATAAATGGAACGAAGAAGTGGCGACAAATGTAAACAAACAATGCAAATTAATTGTGTCGCGTGTAGCACTCTTCACTGTGCTCTCACTCACTCTCTCTCTCTCTTTCGCTCTCGTTTCAGCACTCGAATTCGCCATTGTCACATTGAAATGTTTTTGTTTTTGCTTTGGCGAATTTGCGTTTTTTTTTTTTTTTTCGTTTGGCCCCACCATGTGGTTGTGCATGCAGTTAATAAGTGTGAGCGAGATGGCTAGAGCATACACACTCAGCTGCTGCTGCCGCAGATGCTGCTAGCAGCGACAGCGCTGCTGCCGTTACTGATGATGCGTTTGCGGCCAGTGGCCATTGAAATTTGGCCATCAAATGCGGCGATTTGGCGACATCAACAAAGGAAATGCATAAGTCATGATATGATCAACAAACAACATCAACAATAAACACACAACAAACAAATAAATAAATAAACACATTGTATTAACTGAGAACTTACCATTTTTGTTGCTGTTATGCGTATCGCAATTTGTTTTTGTGGCTGCTTCTGTTATTGTTGTTGCTTTGTTGTTCTAGCTGCTGCTCTTGTTATTGTTGTTGTTGTTGTTGCTGTTTGCCGTTAACTTCAGTTAGGCTAGGCCGGAAGAGGAAAAGCGACAAACGCGCGCGTTTAGAGAACAGGCGACGATGGCAAAGGCAACTACAAAACGAATGACGACTCTGACGGTCAGACGGTCGGTCAGCAGCAGCGGCGAAGAGAGAAAGAGAAGGAGAGAGACAGAGCGCCGAGTCGCAATGGCAATTTAACAATTGCTCGCCTACTGCTGCTGCTGCTGCTGCTTCTTCCACTTCTTCAGCTTCAGCCTCTTGGAGCAGCGAGCACACGATTGAGCTCTGGCTCTGCCTTTGGCTCCACGCTTCTGTTGCGGCTGCGACCCAGCACACGTTTTTTTTTCTTCGTTGCTTCTCTTTGCTTTTGGTCTAGTTCTTTTGTTTGTTTAAGTTTTCTGCACAGCCATTGCCTTAGAACGCTGCATATAGAATTGCTTGCTTGTTTCTTGACAACTTATTGAAATTTCGTAATTTTTGATATTTGTTACGGCTGCGCTTAGCTGTAGTCACGCACACGCACAATAACAACAAAAAATAGAGGAAGAAAACAACAAAAAAAAAGTTAACAAGCCGAAAACACACGTAACATACGTCCGCAGCGCACGTCGCACGCTAATAAAGTAAATTATCGATATCGATGAAAATACATATGGAAATACTTTTTTGGTGTTTGTGAAAATACACCAAAAATACTATGCTGCTGTTTTAAAAATGTAATATTCTTCAAATGAACTAAACGTAAATAGGCAACTAGATCATTATTTTTTTGCCTGTGCAGTAAGGCATTACGTTTTATTACAACAACAAAAAAAAATACTAAATTTCACACTCAACGATATATAGTCAGACCGCGTAATCATATTTATATGGCTGCCAAACAGGCAATAGGATTTTAAAGTTTAACAAATATATTAAAAATTAATGAACGACCTAAGATCATATTAACTGAATTGATAAACTAAGATGTTTTATCTTTTATATTTGTCCTTAATCGATGTATTTCAAACGATAGAACGATATGTGCTAACAGCGCATGTTAAATTGTTTGTCGCATTTCTAGAGATGCGCATAACTCAAATCGATAAATTTATGTTGTAGCACTAGTGTTTTGTTGTTGCGGTCGCGTTGCCAGTGCGGCGGTTTATATTTATTAGCTATTACTCAGAAAAGAAAACAGTCATTGTTTTTTTCGGGCTTACACGGCAGAATGAGCGCGCCAACCAATTAAACACTAGGAGCATCCATCCAATAAGCTACAGTTTCGGAAAACACTCGCACAAAATACAAAAAAAAAATCAATTTGCAAAATTCGTGCCGCCACTACCATCGCGCGTCTCCATAAAAGAAATCCACCAATAGAAAAAAATTCGTTCGTTTGTTTTCCTGCCCAAGACAAATATCGATCGATATCCGTTTTAACTAATTTTGGCCAGATTGTACCAGCTTTTTTCCGGTGTGTTTTTTGTTGTAATCATTCGCTTCGGTTTGGGCGAAGATTGAAAAGACGGGACGTAGACAGAGAGAAGAAGAGTGCTTAAATCGCACGCTTGTCGCCGGGTGTAAGACGCAAAGAGAGCAGCTGAAGAAATTACCAAGGCATATTTAAAAAAAAAAATATATATATATATATATATATATATATATGTATATATTTATATATATACTTTGGTGAATGTTAAGATGTGGGTACATTGAATTCAATAAAAATCGCAAATATTAATGAGATTTGTTGTTGATGCTGCAGCACGCCAAGGAAACATTAAATTTGTATGTATAAAAATAAACCAAACAAATCGGCGCCGACATTTGCCACAGCTAGCAACAAGAGAGCATCAGTAGCAGAGAGAGAGAGAGAGTGAGAGTGAGCAAGCGAGCATCCGCCCAGAGTGCCCCTGTGCTCAGATATTCCGCACACCCGCGCGTCATAACGTGGAACGGTACTGCTCTTTGGGCGTCATCGATATTCGCGTAACCGTTTGTTTACGCGAGACGCGTGCAGGCAAACACTATACACGACACACCCTGTGTGAACTGAACTCCAACAAGGAGAGTCCTGCCCATTGCATGCGTGCCTAGCCGTCAACCGGGCGTCTTATCTATTCAGCACACACAGCAACGCCTATTGACCGAAGACCGCTCCTGCAACGACAACACAACAACACGACAACAATAACAACGCGCCATTGCCTGCCAGTTCCTCTTCCTTGTTCCATTGGGAAGCAGCCATTTGTGTGTGTGTTTTTTTTTTCTTGTGACCAACAGCATGGTAAGTTGAAACGAGAGTGATATTCACAATTTGATTGTGTGAGAGAGCTTTGTAACGGACCTGCACCTGTATTAGTACATTCTATGCCCATCATACGCCTAATACAAGGTCGGCAGACCATAATACATGTTCATGAGTGTGTGTCGTGTGTGTGACTTAACGTGGGTGCCCTAGTGATGTGATTTTGTATTAATTGCATATTAGTGTGACTATATAAAATGTAGAAATATACATACATACATATATCAAAATGCACACACATACATACATACGTATACGAGCGTATATTAAGGTGTGAACTGAGCGAGTTTTTAGGGTGGTTTCATGCTTATATCTGTCTCCGTTTGCAAATCAACTCCTATTTGAGCAAAGCAGTGTGACCCTATTTCAAATTAACAGCAAACCCCAATTGGATGCCACAATGCAAGTTAGATTAACGGAATGCAATTTTCCTTCTCATTTCATATGCACACGGACAACAGTGTTGCGATGCAGAAAATTTGGCTACAGCGAAAAATTCTTTGCTGCGATCAAATGATTATTTTTATGAATCATATATAACATATAAGAATTTATCCATCCAAGTATTCACTGGTGTAGTTTCCCATGGGCTTAAACTTAAACAAAAAAACAAACCTCGAAAAATGGCAATTTAGCGATAAAAAGAAAAACAAACACAATTCGCAGCACTGATTGACCAGTAATTAAAGGCCGCAGCGGCATTCATACTCTACATATATTTTCTTTTTGTTTTTATTTATTTATTTTTATTTTTTTTATTGTATTGTGTTATCGATTATTGTGACAGGGACATGCGGACTCAAAGTGTTTGACGAGTGTACGCGAGTGTACGCGAGCGTGTTTGTTGTTGCCTGCATTACAAATGTTACTTAGGCTTTATTTGTAGTTATAATTAACGTACCTTGATTGTGTACGCACTGAGCCTTATCTACATACCTATATATACACAGACACACAACTACACACACGAGCGGTGTTTGTGTGTGTGCGTGTGTGTCTGTGTCTGCTTGCACAACCTACTGCGATAACGGGAAAGAGAGGTTGGTTTGGACAGGGGGCAGCGTAGGGGGAGTGCCTCTATTCAGCTTGCTCTACGTACGCGCAGCGCGTGACAAATCCAGCAACAACAACAATAATAGTGCGGAATGGCCCACTAGGGGACACCTGTTAGCCACCCAGAAGGGAATGTCCAATAACGCAACTAATTCTCTTTTTCTTTTTCCTTTTTTTTTTTTGTTTTATTTTAATCTGCTTCTGTTTCTGTTCTTTTTATTATATATTTGTTGGTTATTAGTCATAAATGCCTATGCGTGCATATACTATATATTTCAAAAATAAATACATGTGTGCAAAGATACAGTGAAGGCTCCCTTAGTGAACAATTGAGAAAGGAACAGAGTTTACCATGGCTTATATATCTGTAACTGACTGATAAATATACATACATATGTGTTAGTTAAATGAAATATATTTATATATATTTTTGTTGTTGTTTGTTTTTAATATATGCTATATGCATCTGTTGCGATATATAAATTCCTTTGGCAAAATTATCGCCCTTTTATCGAGTCTTCACTATAGAGACGCATGTGTGTGTGTGTGTGTGTGTTTGTGTGTTTGTGTGTGCCGGCATTTAATGCACAATTGAATCAAAACGGGCCAACATACAACTTCATAATCAACGTAGCGACCGCTGTTGTAGTTTGATAACGTATTTAATTTATTATTATGACTATGGCCCACCAATACATGCGCTACTGCTGTTTACACACACACACACACACACGTGCACAATAAGCCCGCAGCCTGCTTCACATACACTCATACATACATACATACATATATACGCACGCAGTCGGCTAAATGCTGGCTAGCTCTATCTCTTTGTCGCTCGCGCTCCGGCTCTCGCTCTCATGCTTGGTAGCAGTAGCCAGCCCCAGCCACTCGCCATTTTGTGGGACTCTCTCTTCGCCGCCAGCTCAGTGTAACGGCTGCCTTCGAAGTTCAAGCTTCGAAGCTCCTACAGAATAAAATATATAATAATAATAATAATTAAAAAAAAAAAAAAACAATAACGAACGAATTGAACGAAACAATGGCTTGTTAAACAACAACAACAACAACAACGGGTGGGTAAACGAAACTTCAAACTTTGTAACGTCTGTACGTGAACAAAAAAAAAAAAAAACTAACGAATCTCGCACCTGACACCTGACGGGGTCATCAATATCGTTCGTCAAGTACAACGCAATTATTTAGGTACAATCATATACACTGTAAATGGACTCGAGTTGTACTTTTTTTTTTTTTGTTTTGGTTCTCCATTTGGAACTTTGCGAACTTTGTGTTTTAAGCTAGAGTGGAGTACGTGTCGTGATTTTAATTGGATTCAAAAAAAATTCTATTCCATTTGAATGAAATTAAAAAAGACTAGATACATATGTGGATTAGATTTGATTAAACAAATATATGTAACAATTATATATAATTTAAAGCTCGTGCCATATTAGGCATGTACATCACTAATATATATAAATATGTATATGTATATTAGTTTTATGATCGCATTGGGCTTTTGAGTCGTTTAATTGCTTGCCCTGTTAATTACAGGTATACAATCTCTGTTGCTGTCGCCGGAAATTCCCCTGTTTTATTTGTGCTTTTGTAATATCTATATAGGTACTATAGATAAGTCTCTGATATATCCATGTATATATATCTGACATATGGATATTGGGATCCCTTTGTGTGCTGGATTTTGTAGCAGCTTCTAAGCAATACATTCTGCATTTATTGCAATTTTTAATACTCTTGCAAATCTGCATTTAACTATCAGGGTATATTAGCTTCATAATGAACTGAACTCATCGATATGTTGCCTTATTCGTGGTATCTCTTAGTCAATTGCTGTGAGGTCTTTGTTGTTTTTTTCGTGCGAAAATGATTTCCATTTATTAACAACAATAACAATGGACAGCATACACAATAGAGAGCTCAAAAAACAACAAGTTAATGCACTACCGGTGCTCAGTGAAGCGTCACGTTGTCTATACCCTGCACTCAAAGTGCAGGGGGTGTATGCGTTTGCTCACAATTGCAAAAATCTGTACTATAATTTCCCTGAACTGTTCTTTCGCAGAAACAAATCCGGCTGTAAATATGTTGTACTAGGAAAGTGTGATATTAAAGCGGAATACCTGCTACAGCAAACCTTGTCTAATTGTAGCTATAATAAAAATAATATATTGGAAATAATTCAAATGAATCAAAATGAAATGTGCCCAAATATGGAATGCTTTGCTGCACGAGATCTTAGGGAACTACTTATGGGTAAACATTTTGTATACATAGATAGATAATTAGATTAAGTTCTGTGTATGGAACCCATAGAAATGAATCCTGAATCCTGAAAAGTTGCCATCGATACAGAACATTTGTAGATTCTCATAGTAACTACCCTGGAAAGTATCAAAGAGAAGTAACTATTTAAAAACTTGATAACACATAGACGAATAAAGGTTAATGCTTAACGCATAGCAGGTATTGTCAACAAATTCTGATAAAATAATCTTTTACGCAAAAGTGCTTTCAGATAATCATGCCCATGGACTATCTAGTTAGTTACGTCTTTGAAAAACTTGAGCTATATTTGTGTGTCTGATAAGTGCTTTCAGAAGCAACTTGTTTTTCTATTTATATGGAATGAAAGAGCTCTCATCTCTTGAATATTATATAACAGTGGATCGGCGAGTGCATTGTTGATTTGTTGTTGTTCCCGCCACTTGAGAATATTTGAATGTTTTGTCTAATGGCACGAAAGTCATAATGCCTTTTATTTTGTACGAGTTTGTTGCAGAAATTCGATAACTTGTATATTTCCAGAGTTATCGATAAACGAATTTATCGCGAATTAGTTATAAAATTATATTTAAATCATCTTTAGAGTTAGAGCCTCTAAGTCTTCTGCATATATATAGATACTAGTTTAATAAAATTTAGGTTTTTTGTCAGATTTTGGATTCCGGTCCCCAAAAATGCATTTCAAATACTAGCGACATGCAGTTTGGTTTAGCATATATATATGAATATCGTATTCATAATCTGAAGAGATCAATACGATTATCCGTCTAGAAACAGAATAATTAATCAATAAAGTTTCTGCAGCAAACCCCATGTGGCGCAGCAAGCCAGGCAGCGAGACAGCAAGCCGCCTGCAATGCTTACACACATATGTACATACGAGGCACTCTAGGAATATGATTCATTCGAAGCAGGGCTCAGGGGATTTCGTAGTCGAGCAGTCTCGACTACAACTTTCTTACTTGTTTATAACTGTTTTCTTTTCGTTTGATATATAGTCGTTTATAGGCTGATAAGATGTGTCATGTCCAAGGTCACAAGTTAATCTGAATTTCGTTTAGGATTCTCAAGTGATTTTAGAACACGCGCGTCATCATTAAATGTGGAATAATTGCGGGGTATTTGGCTGAGCAATGCACTTGTTACTGCACTTGTTATACCCTGCGTGCTAAAAAGCTACTTAGTATAGATATATGTATATATATATGTATATATGTATAGATAGATTCTTAATCATGATCAAGCAGCAAGTCAAGTACGCGTCGATCAAGTTATATCAATAAAAATATATATCAATAAAAATAGAATTGAACTTTAGTTATTTCGAGCGTATATCGTAAATTTCCATAGCTTTGCTCTATATGTTCTTTTAAAGTAGATCTTACTCATTCCGAGGAACCCAATTCAATTTGCTAGCTAGTAAGTTGAGGCATCTGCTAGTCGCGCATTGCCAGATCGGACTTGTTTTGTTGGCGTTGTTATTAACGCTTGTTGGAATTATTTCTCGTTTGCACTTTGAATGGGTTTTTATGTGTGTGTATATATATATTTTTATTTTCGTATTGCGCTTATCGCGTATGTGATTCAAGTTCATTACGCCCCCGAGAAAGAGCCGCAACAATCACAGACTTGACCAAGGGCTGCTTTCCAAGGGGAGCATTCTGACTGACTGCTGGTTAGGCGGTGGATAAGTGCGGCAAAGGGGTTGGCGTATATCACTTATCGGACAGGAACTGAGACACGCTCAGACATCACCGAGTCAAGTCACAGATGAGTCAGCCGAGAACTGAGAACTGAGTATACTCAGAACGCAAGCTGATAAACTCTGACTCGAGCGACAAACGAGGTAGTCAGCCTCAATACTTCTTAATCGATTTTGATTCTATTAAATGATATACATACATATATTTGTGTAGCATAGTTGTAGTTGAATGATTAATTGTCAAGAGATGCAAAGGGAGAGCATATAGCGAAGCAAAGGTTTATTTTCCCCCTCAATGCAATGGAATGTGACTTAAGTGATTCATTAGGCTGGCATCTTGAGTCTATCAGTGAATAGTATTTCGCTGTATTCACACACAAAAAATGAAGAGAGTCCAAAGTCACTTAGTTTTAATATTAGATGAAGTAAAGTTATATATGGATAGAGTGAAAAATGAGTGAAGCTCTGCGTTAACTATTGAATGAATTTGTAAAACAATTAATGGAATTGTTGATTTAATATGATTTTTGTCAATATATAAGAAATATCTATATGTATATGCTCAATAGAGATAGGTAAATAGAGATGGAAAATGGAATATACATACACAGATAGATATATGTATGTAGATAGATCTATATATAAAGATGAACAGCACAAGTATTTATATACATATAGATAGCGGTATACTATAATAAAACTATGGATATTGAACTACATATATGTATATAGATATATAGATTTATCTGCATATATGTATATTTTCTATATTTTTATCAATATGCTTATACCATCATTAGATATCTCTGGAAATAGATCAATTTGAAGTTCAAATATGTGAAACTTTCATACTCTTGCATTCATTTTGGAGTACTTCACTCATATGGCTAAAATCACGCCCACATGTGAAAAATGGGTGGGGAAATGGGAAGAGCTAATTCTTGAAGCGAAACAACGTAACGCTAGTGAGGAGCAAAGAGCACGAGCATCACTGGCTGCGAGTGCAACAATTAATCATCAAATTATAAATATACATATACTTTACATATACATATATGTATATATATATATATATATATATATATATATATATATGTCACATATACATATATGTATATTATGCATATATAATCTTATATTTGTTTTTATATGGTATACTCTATGTAAATATGAGATGTATACTTCTTGTTGCTTATCAGTCTGCTAGCTCCCTCGTTCGCCCTCCCTCTCTCTCTCTCTCTCTCTTTTGTACTTTATTAGCCCCCCATCGTAATCGTAATCGTTATCGTAACGCCCAACAAATTCCAAGTAGTCGTCGACGCCGTCTAGAGTGCAAACCAAATATTGTGCGAATCGCTGGCATTAAGCAACAGCAGGCATTGGGCATTGCTGGCCGAAATATAATAATTGATTGAGCATATATTCACTGGGGGTCCTAAAAGCAAAGCAAAGCAAAGCAAAAAAAAAAAATAAATAAATAAATAAATAAGTAAATAAAGTAGAAAACTATATTTAATTTGGGACTTTAACGATATGATAATAACGATATGATACAGCTGAAAAAAAAAAATAATTAAATTAAATTTTTTAGCCAACTATTTAAATAGATCTAGGTATATTTGTTTGGTCTAAATTTAAGAAATTTTGTCAACTGCTTTAAAGTGAATCAATTCCATGGAATTCCGACTGTGAAAATTTCAATTGAATCAAGTTTTTAAAGTCGTTCGCGTAAGAGTTAAAACATTCCACTGATTATTTATAATCGATGCAAAGCAAACTAATTTCTTTAAAATAAAAAAAATAATTAATATTATATTGTAGATATATGTATAATCTTGAACTGCTCGTTTGGCGGTTCAATCATTGTTGAGCGCGCATTTTGCATCAGTTCTATCATATGCCAAATATTTATATATAATATATTATTCAGCTGTTCAGTTTTCCCCCTCTTAATCATCGATGTTGATTGTGTTATCAATGCCTTCATCAATATCAATATTATATTAATATAATAAATACCTATAAATATCATGTAATGCCCCATTAGGAAAGACATTGATAAATTTTGTCTAAGCTCTCAGTTAGTCATGCCCCATTTACTTAATAATTTACATTTTTGCTGTGAATTGCTTTTGAGTCATAGAGTTCCTGTCGTCTACTATCACCCAATGCTCATAATGCCTATCTATCGATTCAATTAAAATAGACTCGACCAAATTAAAATCTAGATACAACAAGTAAGAAGGCTCTACTCAAGACGACTCGGGTGGGTTGGGCTGAACTTTGGACGCTTATAAGTCCATTTCTAAATAAACGATCTTCATGAAATTTTCT
Source organism: Drosophila koepferae (assembly GCA_030914345.1). Taxonomy (NCBI): domain Eukaryota; kingdom Metazoa; phylum Arthropoda; class Insecta; order Diptera; family Drosophilidae; genus Drosophila; species Drosophila koepferae. The sequence goes on along the minus strand of JAUESR010000196.1, from coordinate 13,244,757 downwards.
ATCCAAATATACAAATGTGAAGTCTCTAGCTAAAATGGTGCTCAAAATCGATTTGTTTATCGATAATTTGAAAATGGAATGAGCTATCGAAAAAAACAAAAACTTCTACTGCGTAACTATATCAACTATATCTATATCTATAGCTATATAAACTTTTTTTTGTGCTGGGGTCTGCGACATCTTCTGCGTGTTACATACGTTTTCACAAAACTAATATACCCTGAATTCCCATTTTCAATTGGGTTCAGGGTATATAAAAACGTAAGGAATTGGAAAAACCCCACCCACGCGAGTGTTTGTCACATTTTGGGGATTTTTGTAGCACTTATAGATATGATATGATATATATATATAAATATATAGCCGGGGCTATAATAATTTTGTTGAGCTCTACCATAAAGCAGGTGATGTGGGGAAAAGATATCCATATAGTATTTCTATACTATATGTTTAAGTTTATAATTTAAGTTTATTAATTAGATTCTAGGTTGTCGTATACCTCAACCCATTCAACTCAGGGTATCTAGTAGTCGAGCATGCCCAACTAGAATGCTCTCACTTGCTTTTATTGCTCATTAATTGCATGAACTTGACTTGCACCTTGGTTAACCCAGGTCAATTTTTTGACTAATAATAATGACTGTTATAATAGTAATAATAATAATAATAATCGTAATGACAATGATAATGAAAATAATTGTACAACGATGACAACAGCAATGACAGCAATAAAGAGAGCCAATTATAATCAAATCGATGGCATTTGAACTTCTTAATTGTTAAAGGCGAAACTATTTGCCCTCATGTAAATTGGACGATATATCAAATATATATACATATATATATATGTATATCAATTTATATATATGTACGTATGTGTATGTCTGCATGGATGTGGGCATACTTTACTGCCCTAATCTCGGTGCAAACAACAACAACAACAATAATAATAATAATAATCAAAAACAATATAACTGAGAATGGTGGAGGCAGAGTGAGAGAACTAGGGAGAGTGGGAAAGTGGGAGAGTAGCTGACTTTATTATTTTCTTTAGTTGCACGAATTGTGAATGGTCTTCATGTATGTCTATAATATGGCATATAGCTAATATAGATTATTTTTTCCGATCAAGATAGATGCATATCAAGTGTTTAAACTTATATGCTATATAACATTTGCAGTGTTATCATTATAAAAATTTATTTTGGGATATTTATCAACTCTATTTTATAAAAATAGAAATTGAGAAAACTTTAATGAATTTGATATTGCGATATATATATATATATATATATATATATATATATATGTAGCATTACATCTAAGTTCAGCGTAGTTAGCTAGTTAAGTAACTATTAAACGTGCTGATTTGTATTATCGGACTAAATGATTTAGTAACAATAGATCCCAAATCTGCCTGACCAGATAATCCGATTTACTTAAACAGTCCAAATACTTATACGATATACATATATAAACTAAGCACAAGATGAGCCTAAACTCGTATCATACTTGGCATTCGTTTGATTTACGATAGTTCCTTAATGCATATGATATAGCAGTATACTTCAGAATATATTTACATATATTTAGTATATAATATAAGAATATATTTGAATATATATTAAATATGTGTATTAAGTAAATATAAAATATTCTAACATAATATGTTTGTACAATGCAAGTTCAGATTTGATATTAAACATATATGTACATATTTAAAAATATTTTATATATAATTCTTTCACATACTTTATACATATGTATTTCATATATGTATATAGAAAAGGTCTTACGTCTATATTCACTTTGATTGTGTGCAGTCTCTGTTGTTCTCTGCTTGCAGTGCCAGCATGTGGTGCACATGGTATACCCCACACGCTGTGTGTGTAGGGTATTGACAGGCCGTTGCTAGTTGGTTAGAGTTGCCTTAAGTACTTTGGTTATGGGTTGCTACGCACGCGAGGCCCCCGATAAGCCACATGTGAATCGCGCATGTGTGTAAGGGTGTGAGGGTGTGAGGGTGTGAGGGTGTGTGTGTGTGTGTGTGTGCGTGCCTGCAGACATGTGTGAGTGCGCGCGTGTGCGTCTGCGTCTGCGCGTGTTTCACAGTTCACAGTCGTAAATTCCATCAAAGGCTAAAAGTAATTTTGACGACTTTGCAGTCTAATGGAAAACCAGAGAAACACTTGAAAAGTTTAAACGAGCAGAGTTCAAATATACATACATATAAGCAGGTAGATATACTCTATATGTGTATGAGAGTGAAGAGATATAAGAACTGTAGTAACCCAACTGAAGCTAACTTGATACCGATTTCTATTTCAAAATAATATTATATGATGATTATATTTATTGCAATGATTAAGAAATAATTGTGAAATACTTTTAAGTGAGAGAGCGAGCGAGGGGAGCGATGAGAGGATGGAGTGTGAGGTAGAACCCAACATTATCGCTGCTTGGCAATTTCTTAGTATATTAACTAATCGAATTGCCGCATTATCTATATTTGTGTTGCACGATTTGTGACATTCTTGAATGGAATCGAAGTTTGATTGTTTATATTCTTTTATTATAGAAATGAGTGCCTCATCAGAGTGCGAGACGGCAACGAATCCAAGCGAATTATCAACGGCAGCAGCCAAGGGCAATAGTTGAACCACACGAAGAAGAAGCACACGAAGAACAAGAAGAAGAACTAGCAACAATTACGAATTGCAACAAACAAAAACGAAAAGCGAAAGAGAAATATAAAAAAAAAAGCTAAAGGGAATCTTACAACTAGATCGTAGATACAGTATATACCAGTTAAGAGCTACAAAACTCTGCACAAACCAAACCAAAATAAACAACAAGAAAATCAACAAAAAATATAACGGATACCCGCATCCTCCCATCCCCCCTCTGGGTCGCTATCCAAATAAACAAAAGCAAAGAATCGAAGTGGAAACATAAGCAAAATTAAACATAAAGTGAAACATTAGAGAAACAAAAGAGAAAATCCATAAGACGCACACACGCGAACACACACACACGAACACACACACACACGAACACACACTTATATAAACAACAGCAACAGCAGTCAAGAAGACACTGGACGGAAACAGTGCACACTCAATATGATGAACTCGACAACGAAACATCTGCTGCACTGCACGCTGCTCTTCACTGTGATAATTACCTGCGAAGTATTCTCCGGCGGTATTAAGATCGATGAGAACTCGTTCACCATTGTCGATCCATGGACTGAGTATGGCCAGCTGGCCACCGTATTGCTGTACTTACTGCGTTTCCTCACCTTGCTCACATTGCCCCAGGTGCTATTCAATTTCTGCGGCCTTGTCTTCTACAACGCCTTCCCCGAGAAGGTGGTCCTCAAGGGTAGCCCACTGTTGGCGCCGTTCATCTGCATTCGCGTGGTCACCCGCGGTGATTTCCCGGAACTAGTCAAGATGAATGTGCTGCGGAACATTAATACGTGCCTGGACACCGGCCTGGAGAACTTTCTGATTGAGGTTGTCACGGACAAGGCGGTGCATTTGGCGCAGCATCGGCGCATTCGCGAGATTGTCGTGCCCAAGGAGTACAAGACACGAACTGGCGCCCTGTTCAAGTCGCGCGCCCTTCAATACTGCCTCGAGGATACGGTGAATGTGCTGAACGACAACGATTGGATCGTCCATCTGGATGAGGAGACCCTGCTCACAGAGAACTCGGTGCGCGGCATCATCAATTTCGTCCTCGATGGCAAGCATCCGTTCGGACAGGGCCTCATCACCTATGCCAATGAGAATGTCGTCAATTGGCTGACCACCTTGGCGGATAGTTTTCGTGTATCCGACGACATGGGCAAACTGCGTCTGCAGTTCAAGCTCTTCCACAAGCCACTGTTCAGCTGGAAGGGTAGCTATGTGGTCACCCAAGTGAGTATAGCGTTCATTGTGGGAGCACGATCAGATGATAAATCGATAAAGAAGAGTACATTCAATACATCATTGATGTTAGCATTAGATTTGCCATTAGTATTAGTATTGGCATTGATATTATTGCTATTATTAGTATTAGTATTGGTATTAGTATTAGTATTAGTATTAGTATTAGTATTAGTATTAGTATTAGTAATAGTATTAGTATTAGTATTAGTATTAGTAGTGGCATTGGTATTAGATTTACTATTAGTATTAGGATTAGCATTCATTATTAACATGCGCATTAGTGTTAGTTTAAACATTCGCATTAGATTAGAGATGCTATTAGTATTAGCATTAGGATTAGCATTCGCATTATCATTTATTATTAACATGCACATTAGAGTTAGTTTATGTATTAGCATTAGCATTGTTATAATCTTTAGTCAAATTATTAAAGTCGACATTAGTACTACTTACTATCATTTAGCTTGTCATTGGTATCAGCAATATCATTAGTACTACTAACATTGGTATTATGAGCATTAGCGTAATAATAACTGGAATTATACATATGTACATCTTAATACATCATTCGTATTAGCATTATCATTGGCATTGCTATTACTCTGTATTGGAATATTCTCTCTTTACGACTTTCATATAATCGAAATCCCTCAAGAATATCTCAAACACTTTAATAATTTGTAATTCCAATTTGAATAGGTTGGCGCTGAGCGTTCCGTTTCATTTGACAATGGAATCGACGGATCTGTGGCCGAGGATTGCTTCTTTGCGATGCGTGCATTCAGCCAGGGCTATACGTTCAACTTTATCGAGGGCGAGATGTATGAGAAGTCGCCGTTCACGTTGCTGGATTTGCTGCAGCAGCGCAAACGCTGGCTCCAGGGCATACTGCTGGTGGTGCACTCGAAGCTGATACCGTTCAGGCACAAGCTGCTGTTGGGCATTAGCGTCTACTCCTGGGTAACGATGCCGCTGTCCACATCGAACATCATCTTCGCCGGCCTCTATCCGATACCCTGTCCCAATCTCGTTGACTTTGTCTGCGCATTCATAGCGGCCATCAATATCTACATGTATGTGTTTGGTGTCATCAAATCGTTCTCATTATATCGCTTCGGGCTGCTCAAGTTTTTGGCCTGCGTGCTCGGCGCCGTTTGCACGATACCCGTCAACGTCGTCATCGAGAACGTGGCCGTCATTTGGGGCCTGGTTGGCAAGAAGCACAAGTTCTACGTGGTGCAGAAGGATGTGCGTGTGCTGGAAACGGTTTAAGCGACTGCGGCGCGTGTCCCTATGTCTATTAGTTTTTTTTTTTTTTTTTTATTACTATTATTATTATTATTTTTATTTTTTTTGCCACTAATTAGCTGTAATTAACACAAAGCAAATAATTAATCAAAATGCAAGAAAACCAAATGAAACAAAAAAAATATTCGCACAACAACAACAACAACAACGTCATGATCTTTATTTGTAAGCCTAAGTTGCACACACACACAGAGGCACATGCACACACAGACACACACACACACATTAATTGTTGTTAGTTTCTTAAAAAAAAAGAAAAGAAAAGGAAAACAATATTTCTAAATTGTCTTTGGTCTAAACAAGAAATGCCAAAAAAAAAAACAAAATTAAAATTTGTAATTTCTAGATAAAATAGTAATACATATATATATATATATGTATGTATATGTCAATGTATGCATACTGCTGTCTAAATGTATGCACACCCACACACAAACACATACACAAGGCAAGACATGCAACAACAATAACAAGTTCTAAGTTTATAATAAATTCTATAAGTGTAATTTTTTTATTAGTTCTTAGTAGCAGCGCGTAAATGTAACGCTCTTGTATGTGTATGAATAATATATATATATATATATGATGTATTTATATATATATATATATATATATATCTATGTATACTTATATATAGACTTATTATTATCATTATTTAAATTTAAAACTGTGTACATTAATGTATTGTAAATTGATAAACTGTTAAATATCATTCACACCAAATTAACAAACATCATTATCATTGTCATTGTCATCACCAGTAAGCAGCAGCAGTCCTCGATTTCTTATGTACTTATACATATTGTGTATGTATGTTTTTTTTTTTTATTATTATGAATAATGGCTCTCATTACATACATATGTACATATACATATCTGTGTATGTATGTATGTGTTATGCCCACATGCCATAACACTAAGAACAACAACAATGAGATGAAGATAAGGAACTTTAAAGCTCGTCCCCTGCATCGCTTTAGTTTATCCAAAGGAGCACAATTTTCTTTTTCATTTGTTAAAAATCATTTCGTATTTATTATATACACACACAAACACACACATACGCACATATACACCGCAACAATGCACAATTGAACTTAATGAAACCCGATCAAACTTGGATACTTTGTTTAACATCAAATACACACACACACACACACACAGACACATACACTGACACACTCATACACACACACGCACGGTGTGAATGATAGCAATCGTGTTCTGGTCCGCGGCCTGTCGAATTTTTGCATTCTTTAATGTTTCTTAATTATATTATAACATATTTTTTTATTTTTACTTTTGTTACTGTTATTGGTGCTTTGAGGAACACAATCAACACTCACACACAGACACAGACACACAAACACTGCATATACATATTCAAAGAGCCCAAATAAGCCGCCGCCAGCAGTGAATTGCGATCCCTTAAAAGCAACTCACACACACACACACACACACACCTAATACTGTTTGCAAATGAAAAAAAGAACCAAATACAAAATGATATTAAAATGATCCACAAAATATATAAAAACAAAAAAAGTACATTGAACTGGTTTTATTTACATATTTGCTAGATTCAGGTCTTACGTCGGACTCTTACAAGCGAAAATTTTTTAAAATACATGAATTTAAAAAAATATATATAAATTATAGAAATATAACAAATATATAAGACAAATATAATAAATATATAATATAAAATATAAATTTAACAATTTAATCGGATATCCGTTAAGACAACAAATTCGAAAATACCTTTAAATGCAACGGCATTTAGGAGCGAATGTGTCACAGGGCTGTTATACGGCCAGTGTGTACACATGAGTGCAAGCCAAATTGTTGGCGTAGTGTTTTCTGCGACTGTAGCCAAATTGAGTGAACAGCAACGGAATTTGTTCAGTTTAAAAAATTAAAGAGTTCAATAGACTATTTATTTTGTTTATGTTATATTATATTGGATGCAAGGGCCCAAAGTTGAAAATATTCCACCCTCAAGGTAGTGAGGTGGGTCAGAATACCGGCAAGACACATTCGGAGAGCTTGCGAGTTGTTCCCTGATCGTCTAAAGGTCCATAGTCAAGGCAAGAACGGCTCAATGACCTCGTCATAGGTTACACCACGAGTACCCAACCCACACAATGCAATAGCTGTAGCAGAATAGCTTCTTGGATTACCTAGCAAATGCAATTAAATATTATAACATTGTCTATTCTGTTTATAAATAGAATACATATATATCATATATTTTAATATTTCTCGCACTGCTCGATATAAAATTAGTTGTAACAGAATGAATGCTCGTTATCTCTTTCGGGCATTATATCTATCTCTGTCATTCTAGTGAACACAAATTGCAATTGGTGATTTAGTTAATTTATTTATTTTTTTTTTTAAATAGCCTTAGAAATATACAAAGTCTATTTGCTAAAAACAATATTATTTAAATAAAAAAAATTCAAGAAACAAAATTTGAGTTCCAAATATCTATCAACTGTGGAGTATCTATCGGGATATCGCCTAGAAGAACTTTTGCTTGGTCGAGGGTGTGTTCAAATCCAATCGCGACATTCTGTAAGCATATAGAAAATATTGGTTTTTACAATATTCTAAGCAAGTTATAGCATTTGAAGTAACCTTGGTTTCTTCTCCGCCACCGAACCGGGGCTGGTGAAACTGGAGGACGTCTTGAGAGTGTCCACATCAGATTCCTCTTCGCCATCTGTGTTAGCGCTAGAAAGCGTAACTGTTGCATTCTGTGGAGTGTCTGGAGTGGAGTTCTCTTTGTTGGCATTGATCGGATTCTGGCAATTGCCGTGGCACCTGCAGGTGGTGGTGCAACCACTGCTAGTCAAGAAGCATCCGCAGCGCCTTGTGTTGCACTTGGTGCGACATTTGCAGTTCTTCGATGACTTGCGGCTCTCATCTGCCGTCGAGCTCATGTCTATGGTGCTCTGTAGGCTGTTGTCATTGCTGATGTTGTTGGTGTTGTTGTTGTTGTTATTGCTGGTGGAGCTACTGTTGGGATTGTCGCCATTGGTGTTGGGCGAAGTATTTGATTTCTGTGGAATAGAATTGTTATAAAGAAGATTCTAGAGCTATAGAGCGGTTGGCACTTGCCTTGGGGCGCTTCGTGTCGGGCACCCAGTCAGGATCGTTGTCATGATCCTCAATTCCATCGCTTAAAATGCTGTCATTGATCATGGATTCTTCGAAAACGGGAGGTTCCTTTGTGTTCGAATTGATACGGTCCAATTTCTGTTGCAGCTGCTCTTTAGTGTTGAGCAGCTCCTCGACTATTTGCTGGCGTTCCAAGTCTTCTGGGTTCTGGGCCTCACTGCCGTTGAGTGCGTGCGAGCTGCGCAGAAGTACAGCGACCTTCTCCTCGTAGCTGCGCTGTTGGCTGACCATTAGCTCGGCGTGCTCTCGCTCTGCCTGGCGTAGACGCTTGGTCAGCTCGTCAATGCATTGCTGCGCCTCGTTTAGCTGGGTGCGCTGCTCGTCCACCAGCACCTTCTGCTCCATAATGCTCTGTGCCTGGTCGCGGCGCTGTTGCACGAGACTCTTCAGCAGCTGCTTGTTGAGTCCGCGCGATTCGCTCACAGTTTGGACGCTGTCACACAGCGCCGCAATGCGACTATCAAGATCATTGGAGCAGACCTTCTGCTGCAGATCCGCAATTTGTGCGTTGCGCATCTCCAGCTCCTCCTCAAGGCTTGCCAACAGCTTGGCTTGTTCCGAGTCAGGCTCTGTCTGCTGCTCCCTAATCTCTGTGCAGTGTGCATTGATAATGGCTCGATCTTCCATCAGTTGCTCCAGACTATATTCCGCATCGATCAGTGAAAGAATTACCTCCAGTGTGCGATCCACAAAGGCAGCTAGATCTGTTGCGCCCGGTTGACCCTTGGTATGTCGCTGGCGTTGCGCCTGCGCGGCTCTTTGCCGCTCCAGTGCGTCCTTCAGCCTAAGAATCGAATGGGCGTGTGAGAGTTAATGTCTTTCAGTTTATCAAATTCAATTACCGTTTGTTGGTGGCCTGCGCTTCCTCACACTTCCGCTTGAGCACCTGTCGCTGCTTGGCATGCAGATTTTGTTGGCGCACCATCTCGCTCTGCATTTTGCGATCTTTGCTCTTCAGCTGTGTGAGCTGCTTCTCGCTCATCGTCCTCCATTGCCGGAAGCGATCGGATTCACCGCGCATGGCGCGTATTAGCTTCACCTTGGACTCCTTCATGGCGCGTATTTCGGTGGTGAGGATCTGGATCTTTTCGCGCTCCTTTTCACGCATCTTCAGTATACTCGCCTGCTGCATGATCTTGCGACGCATCTCCGTTATCTCCTGCTCCAGCACTATCAACCGTTTGCGCCGCTCCTCGGCCAGCTTAGCAGACGTGTCCTTCTGTTTGGTGCTGCGAAGCTGATCGAGCAGCTCAGTGCGCTCCAACTCCAGCTGCTTAACCTTCTGCTCACACTGCTTAAACTTCTCGTCAATGCCATCGTCTTCGAGCTTGCTAAAGTTGCGCGCAACACGCTCGTGCAGCTCCTGCTTCAGCGTCAGCTGGCGATCGATGTCGCGTAGTTCGCCCTTCAGGCACAACTGCTTCATCGTGTGCTCTTCTGCGCGCGAGTCCAACAGCTCGTGTGTCTCAGCGCCGACGGAGCTCGATTCGTCGACGTTCAGGCATTCCTTGCGATGTGTCTGCAGTGCGGTTTCCGTTTGTTGCAGCTCTTCGTCCACGCACGACACCAGCTGCGAGATATCCCGCATCCTGTCGCGCCACTGCTTATCCAGCAGCTGGGATTGGTCTGTCGGCTGCTCCTCCTCCTCCGAGCCTGCTTCTTCTGCCTTGGGTACTGCAGCTTCGGCTAGCTTTGACTTCAGTTCAACGAGGTGTACCTTCAGTTTGTCGTGCGTGACCTCGGCGATGTGGGCACGAATCTCGTTCTCAGCCAGATCGATCAGCGCCTGGTGCAGCTCCTGCTGCAGCTTGCGGTTCATTTTCTCACTGCGTGCATAGGCCTCCTGCACCTGCTCCAGCTGTTCTTTGTATCGCCGCCCTTCTTGTGCTGACAATCCTTGTGTGGAACTGAGACCGAGTCCGAGATTATCACCGCTCCCAACATCGCCGGAACCGCCGCCACACGCTAGTAGTTCGACGCGCAGCTTCTGTATGATGTCCTTCAGCATCATTACCTCAGCCGCATGTGGGTCCAAATTGACGACTGGCTTGTTCTTGATCTGCAGTGCGCGATCTGCGTATCTCAATGTGCTGACTGTCTCGGCCACGTTGTAGTCCGCGGGACTAACACAGGCAATCATCAAGGTGATGGAATTGCCGCCCAGCGAGTCTTGCAGCAGGCGTGTCAGCTTTGACTGCCGATAGGGTACATAGCTCGCTGTCTGGCCAGCTGTAAGGATTGGAAAAGAGGAGCATAATGATAAAGATAATCTGTATGTATGATTTCAGCTATTACTTACAGCCCAGCACATTGATGACATTGCCCAATGCGAGGAGGCCCTTGTTGATGTTGACACCTTCCTTGAAGCGATCGCCGCTAGCTAATGTCTTGGAGCAGCGCTCAGAGCCCGCTAGGTCCACGAAATTGAATTTTGATGTTGTCACCGATTTTCTGCGTAAGCAAGTTAAATATATATTAACAACTATTGAAGATGAGGTGCAGGAGGAGGCACTACTTACTGCCCAGTCTTCTTGGTGGCGATTACAGTTATAGTGAAAATCGCATGCGATCGGGATGAAGTCTCGTTCATTGCCGTGGCGGCCACTGCACGGCCGGAGGAGCCACGCATCAACTCATCGGTGACATGCTTCGCTTGCGTCACCTCCACTTCAGTCACTCCAGGCATAACAATGCGATTCTTATCCTCGCGTATATCTACAGTACTCTCCTCTCGCCTGTTCGGCGAAAACAGGTCGTAGAACTGCTCTTGATACAGCTCCACGAAGGAGCATGTGATTTTGAAATGGAATTCATCGTGCATGGCGGCCGTCTCTTCGAAGATCTCGTGCACAGCACGTGGTATGACGCCGACATGCTCGTCCATCACACCATTGAATGCAGTTCCCATTGTGTAGGTCTTACCAGAGCCCGTCTGGCCGTATGCGAGAATCGTCACATTGAAGCCATGGAGCAGCTTCTTCAGCTTGCTGCGCACACAGGACTCATACACGTCCTGCTGCGAGTCCCGAGAGTCGAACACGTAGTTATATGTAAACGAATCGCTGCGATTCACAGTCACCTGTGGCACGCCATCGGCGACGCGTTGCACGGCAATGCGGCATCCGCGATCCAGTTCCGATTTCACCAGCGGGCGCACGCGCAGAGCAACAGTCACAGAGTCTGACATGATTCGACGAATATAATCAGGTGCTGCAATTGCAATTGTATGAGAGAATATACATACATACATACATATGTATACAAAATATATGAAACACCAACTATTATTATTGCTGTTATTCTTTCTCACTTACCTTATTTATATTGTTAATTACAATTTTTATGCAATCGTATTTGTCAGAATGCTTAAATATCCGAATATGTGGTGCACTAAGAAATTTCACAATTATACACTAATAAAATAAATTAAATATTAACTTTTGCAACAATCTGCTGCAGGCAGCCAAAGAGATTCGAAAAATGGTGGTATACAAAAATGGTCGGCGGCGTCTATATATTGTAGCCCTGGAATGGCGAGTGTGTACACACGCGTGAGTAAAAGAATACGTTGCTTGTGGTAGGGACTATCGGTTGCAATGATAGTTTACGATTTCAGTTTGGTTTGAAATGCATTTAATCAATAAAACCTTTAAGCAACTGAATTTGTGAAATTTTTAAAAAGTAAACAAGTTCGTATGAAGATGTAATAAAACTGACGAAAAATTTTTGTGTTGTGAGCACATAGCCAAAAATGAATTACGTCGCCTACTTTGATTACATAGAAACTACAAATTTCTAATCGAGAGTGCCCGATTGAGAAAATTTCATTGGTAAATAAAACTCAAATTTTATTTTCGGACTTGCACTTTCAAAATCAATAAACATTTGTTGTCAAATATTTAAAGAAAAAAAAAAAAGTAGAAGAAAATTAAACAATATTTACCAGAAAACTGCAGCTGTAGACATACAGACAGCTTTAAAAATATATACATATATATAATAAAACAAATAAATAATAAAAAATATTTGTATATAAATTATGTATTGAGTCAATGCAAAATTTGGAGATTCTAGTTTTAAAAGCGCGATATAATATATATAAAATATAATTTAATAACTTAATTTTGATGAGTGTTACGAATAAAATTTAAGAACGCATAGCTCTCGATGTTTCAAAGTAAACACGATCTGCAAGTTCCTATATAGCACTTGTTTTTTTTTTTTCAAATCTAGCTTTTATAGGTTCCAAACAATGAAAAGTCTTAAGCTCATCAAATCTGTTTGATAATAAATTGAAATAAAATACAGCGCAGAGTTATTATCGAGATGCGTTTAATAGCAGCTTTAGCAGTGTTAAGCATTTAAAATATTTTTTGATTTTGCATGGCCTGAGAGTGCCAGCAGCTGGTTTGGCATCCAATTGGTATCCAAAGTCCAATAAGAAGCAACACAGTGCTGCTGGCCATTGGATAACATAATGTTTAACACGAGATACTTGAGATTTGCTGTAAGTGGTCACGTCTGATGTATACTTGTGGCAGCTTCAGCATATTCAGGTCGCTGTCGATCAGATCCAGCTGCTGCTCCAGCCGGACTTTCAGGTTGCGCACGCGCAATGTTCCCATTGAGATGGGCAGACGATTGTATTCCCAGATGAGCTCCTTTTGACGCGACTGGGCTGCCTTCAGCAATGAGATGCGCTGCGCCTCCGTTAGTAGCACCTGGTCCTGGTCCTGGTCATGGTAGTGATTCACCTTTCCATCGTTATTTTGTATTTGCGTTGTTTGCTTTGTTTCGGCAGCTGGCGGCGGCGAGGGAGGCGGCGCTTCGTCACACCTCTGCGAGTGGCAGGAGGCTTGGGTGCGTGCACTCAAGGGTTGATCTAATTGCGGCTCCTGCTCCACGTCCGTGACGTCGGGTATGGCCAGCTGCTGGACGTGGGGCGAACCCGTTGTCGAAATGCCATCAGCCTTCAGCTGCTCCGCTTTGGCCGGCTGGCACTCATCCTGCTGCAATTGAGCGGGCACAGTGTCCACACCGTGGCCAAGCAGCCGTTGATGCGCTCTGCGCTGCATCGACGGCTGCAGGCGTTGTGCGGGCACTTTGCCCAGCTCAAAATTGGAGGCAATGCGTCGCAGGCAGCTAACGTCCTGTTGTTGGCCATCAAACACGGCCCCCAGCACGGGCAACTCGTCGCCCTCACTGCAGACGTGCTTGAATTGGGAGTGCTCCTTGCCCGCCTGCTCCGTGCACTTGAGCAGCGCCGCATTGAGGAACTGCTCATCACTGATGTCTTCCGTTTGTATTTCCTTCTCCGACCGCTGTTCAACCCTGCCAAAGACACGCCCCAGGCCGCGCCCGCCGTTGAACAAGCGTCGTTGCGTCTCCAACAGGGGCAGCGTGCCGGATCGATGCGCCAGCGAGGCGGCTGTCGGCAGCTCATAGCTGGCCGGTGGCCAACGATGCGACTCCCTGCCGTGCTCCAAATGCCTAATCTTCTCTCGCTCGAGACGGCGCAGCGTCATCAGCGGCGTCTGACCCACCAGCAGCCTGTTCTCGCGCAGAAAGTTCCGCTGCGTGACCTGGCCAGCGGCTGCGGAACGCTTCATCCACGACATCACCAATGGCAGAGTGCAAAATATAAATGTCACAACGCACAAACGAGCAAATGTAAACAAGAAATCTGAACGAAACTCAACTATAAAATGGAGTATCTCCAGATGTATGTATATTGATACGTATGTATTATTATATAATTATTACATATATAAAGAGGAAAGACTTGATCGTTTGTTCGTGCTGTAGAAACTCGAAAACTACTGGACCGATTTATATTTTACATTTAGAACTCTACATTTTGAACATTGATGATAATGTAATGTGGAGTTTACATTATCTCTTTTTGATCGTCATTACTAAAGCTCGTTTGCAACTATATTTTTATTTATTTATTTATATTTTTAATATGGGCATTAGCTACTAATCCTTGCAATTATCAGGTCAAATCTTAGTTGGTATATAAGAGAAAATGGAAAGTCTTAGTGAAGACACAACAATAGTTTCTCTTAAGATATACATAGTTGGATATACATAGCTTTTTATTGTAAGAGAAACTCAATTTTGAAGGTATCTCTTAGTCGTCACGATTAACTAAAACTGAGCGCGGAATGAACTTAATGTGTATGCCATCGCGAGAGCGCAGAACCATTTGGGCCTGCAGCACAAGCGGCTCCAGTGGCTGCTTCAGCTCCAGGCGAAATCGTTGGAGAATGCGAACGGTGTGGAGCTTTATCAGCAGCAGCGAATATCGGCGGCCAATGCACACGTGTGGCCCAGCCGAATAGGGTATATAGCTATAGGGAGTTGGTTGTTGCGACGGCTGCAGCCAACGCTCCGGCCGGAACTCATATGGCGCTGGGAAGTAACTGGCATCGTGGGCTAGACCATACATATTAATCCAGAGCGTGACGCCGGCGCAGTAGCGTCGTCCGCCAATAGTCGTTGCTTTGGTCGTCTGTCGGCCCGTGCTGGGCACTATGGTGTACATGCGCAACACCTCCTTCAGCACGGCATCCAAATAGTCCAGCTCATTAAGGGCATCCAGATCTGTGGCATCATCTGATGGCAGCTGAGAAAGTTCGGTGTGCAAACGCTCCTGCACCGAAGGATGCTTGGCCAGAGCATAGATCACAAAGCCCATGGCCGCCGTGGTTGTGTCCACGCCCTGTCGAAAATCTAGTAAGAGATGAAGAGCGAGAAAGAGAGAGAGAAGAGAAGGGAGCGGGCACTCACAGCGAAGACAAATGTGTTCACCTCATCGCGTATCTGCTGATGGCTTAGCCCTGCCAGCAACATGCTATCCAGGAGTATACGTGGTTGTTTCTCCTGCTCCGGCTGCTGTTGCTCTAGCTTAAGCTGTCTGTCACGCTGCTCTATAACACGTTCCATGAGCGAGTGAATCTGTTGCAGCTGTTGTTGCAACTCTCGCCACAGTGGCGTACGCTTGAACACAAAATCTGAGATCAGCAGAGGATTAATCATGCGCTTGAACAGCAGCTCGCTGGTGCGATGAAAGGCGCTCACAATGGGCGAGTGTTCGGCCAGCTGCGTGTCCAGCTGATAGCCCATTGAATTGTCTGAGAGAAAAGTTATTCAAAAGTTGTAATTTAATAGTGCTGACAGCGCTTGTTTGAAAATAACGTTAGTAATCGATATTGTGAAAATAAGTGGAGGCGATCGATAAGTAATTAAACAGATTAATTTGCCCAGCTAGAATAAAGAAAACATTTGAGTTCTCTGAGTGAAAAGTAGCTAATAATTTAATTTTTTTAAGCTAACGTTATTTATCGTTATATGGAGGGAACGCCTCTGCGTTCGATTAGAGAGATTATCCGACACTTACCCACAATGCAATCTAGAAAACAAGCGAAAAGATGGTCCGTTACCTCAATGGCATTGCCGCCTGTTCGCTGCAGTCGGTCGAGCAAGCGATCCGCATGTTTGGCCAACGCAGGCGCAAAGCGGCGCAGCAGCTGCGGCTGAAAGGCAGGGGTTAGCAGGCGGCGCTGCGCTACCCAGTCGCTGCCATGACTGATCAGCAGCCCATTGCCAATGAGCGGCGAAAGCTGCTGAAAGGTGTCAGCTTTGCGCAGCGTTGGATCGTGCAGTGCTTGGCGCGTCTCCTCGGCGCTATACAGAAAGACCCACAGCTGGGGTCCCAGCCACAGGCGATAGGTGGCGCCAAAGCGATCGCGCAGCTCTGTAAACACCAGAAAGATGACTGCGACAGCAACCTTTAAGCTGGACTCCAACTGGATTAGCAACTGTGCTCGGACTCACACTCTGGCTTCAGTTTGCCAATCATCTGGGCATTGCCCAAACCGGGCATGGCCCAGGGTCCAGGCAGGCTACAGCCCAGTTGCAGGCGCTGACGCAGGTGCCACAGCCCAAGGCATAGACAGACAAACAGGCCGAGCAGCAAAGTCAAAAACGACATCTGTGCGCTAGAATTGATGAAACCAATTTGATTGATTGCAAGTGAAATCGCAATTCCAATTGGAACTAACGAGCACAATCAGCTGCGGTTTGCTGCTAATCAGAATATATGTATCTATGTATGTACGTTCGCTTGCATACAAAGTCAATTGAATTCGATTGGAGTTCAATATACGATTTAGCAGCGCTGTTAGCTAGCTGCCAATTGCTGTTAAGCACTACGCAGACTATATAAAGCGCCATCAATTGATATTGCTTGAACGTCTATACATCTAGTATATAGTTATAAATAGTTTGTGTGGCTTCTAGTATCTAATCTGGTTTTAGACAGACGACAATTAAACGAGACCTTGGCCTTGGCCAACAGCAAGGTATGTAAACTTAACATAGCTCTGTTAAAGCAAGCAGTGCGGTTGACCTGTAATTAATATGAATTTTGTCCTTATAAATAAGAAATATACACGTTTTATTTTGAGAGTTGAATCAATTAATAACATTTTATTTATTGTATGTAATATTGTTTATTCAATAATATATTCATGAATTTATTCATTTATGTACGTGTATGTATAACTTTTTTCTGATTTTTCATTTTCATTTCAAATCTGCGGACACATAAATTTGTAATATTTGGTATTATTATCATTTGGTTTTGCTTATATAGTATATATATATCTTTGTTTTTTTTTTTTTTTTTTTTTTTTATAGCTATGCTCGTAATGTTTTTGTGGCTTCGTTTTTTTATTGTTGAGAATTGTTTCAATTGCAATTTGCAAGTTCTATAACACATATCTAGTTTCATTAACATTTACAACGAATATAATTTATGTTGCTATTTAATTTGATTTATAATATACGTTTCTTTCGCTTTAAGGCTATAATAATTCAAGTAAAATAGATATATTTTTGTTTTTTTTTGGTTTTATTTTTGTGGGCTTCGTTTCGTCTTCTCTTCTCTTTTCTTCTCTTTATCTATCTCTAGGTTGGTTTCTTTTTTTGTTGCTATATGTAGATATCAATCAATTTGAACAATCTTTTCTTTAGTTATACAAAAGTTAAATATTCATTATATACATATATATATTCATTATATATATATATATATATATATATATATATATATATATATATATATATATATGCATGTATATATCTTTTGTTTAACTTCCGCTAAGAGCTCATTGCAAAATTACTTTGATTATTAAATAGAGTTTAGAATTGAATTGGCGTTGTTTTTTTCTTTTTTGTATATATATTTTCATGTGCGTTTCTGCTTTTGCTTCTAGTTCACTTAACGTATGTCTATCGAAGTTATCGAACTTCCCAAATCGATAATTCGATCAACTGATTTATATTATTTGGCTTATCTAAGAGATATATCAAGAATAAAAGAGCGTCTCGCGTTGCGCGACAAAAACGAAATCGATACGATAAATATCGATTGGATCGATTGGCCCATGCTCTCGATAGCACACATATCCAGGGCATGCGTCGAGTTTGTGAGAAAATGTGCGCAGACTTGGCAAATCGAGAACATGTTCGACCATCTATATATACTATATATACTGAATATATAGGTATATTTATTTGTGTATATAGTTTAATATTCGCATTCGCTAAAAGGCTCGAAGAGGTCATATAACACTTGTATTTATTTATTTTTTTTTTTCGCCAAGTCTAAATCATATTTTCTTCTTTTCTTTTTTTCTTAATTACATTTGTAAATTTATAGTTTTAAATAGATTATTATAAAGCGATTTTCTACTTGGTGTTGCGTTTTCCAGTTGCTATTGTAGTTAGTTATCTAGTAAATTTGTTGTTTGTTACTTTGACTTTGTATGCAAACTTTGATCTTTTTTTTTTCATTTCATAATTGGTGTTGAGTTTTTTTTTGTACAATATTATTTTTAATTTTAATCGATGTATATTTATTTTAGTTTTTTTTTGCTGTATTTATTTTTTTGTTTTTGATTTAGTTTCATTCATCCATTGAGTACCTATTTGGTGTTTGGTTGCTTCGACAGGTTCCAGTTGCCATTCAATCCAGTTGTCCAGTTGTCCAATTCGCCGACTTCGCTTTCCAATTAGAACTTCCATTCCACTTTGATTTTAAAATATGTAGCTATAAATTGTATTTAATAAAGGCTGCTCACGCTCGATCGCCCAATCAACCAGATGCAATAAATACACACACACACACACATGTGTATGTGTGTGTGTATGTATGTATAACTGCTCGGTAGCTTTCCATGCTAAGCCTAGTACAGCTCTGTGTATATTAACAAACGCGAGTGCCGAAGCCAGGCTTCGGCATTACAATTATTCGATAAGAACTAGCTATGAGTGTGTATGTATATATGCATGCCATTATATATATATCAATATGCATACATATGTATATATATATATATGCAGCATATAATCGTTAATAACATGGGCAATTGCAGTGCGAATTGCTTATTGGAAATATTTTGTTGGAGTTGATTGGAAAACAAAATATACATACAAAAAGTAATGCAGCTTAAAAATCAATTGAATCTCATTAAATGTACATATGTATATATGTGTATATATATATATATATATATATATATATATAGCTGGATGTGCGCATATAGCATATATGTTCAGTTGGTTATTTTTGGAGCTTTGGTAACTAAGATTAAAGTAAGTTCTATTTTAGTTGCTGAACACGTTCGTGCTTATTGTTTCATCGTTGTTTTTTTTATTTACTTTTTTATTATTAAAACTTTAAATTTGCTTGCGTTTTACTTTAATTTTGTTATTTGTTAATATTTATTTACTTTTTTTTTCGCCTGTTTCTGTTTTCTCATAGAGTTTTGCTGCAGTTGTCGTCGTATGCCGTTGGCCAATCGATTTGGTTGCTGCTCGTTTTGCTCGTGCTTTCTTAAGGCCAGACGTGATTGTAATTATGTGCTTTCTGTTTCAGTTTTCGATTTCCAATTTCGTATATTAGTTTTGCAATTGCTTAGGCTGCAAAGTTTTGTGGCAGCGGCGCGTTTTCAGTGTGCAATTTGGCAACAGCGCATGCAAGCAAATTGTGCTAAAGATTAACAAAAAAAATTGTCATTATATATTAACTAAAAGAAAGAAAAATGAAGCAAAAATCAATATCCAAACAATAAAAAATCAAATGAAATGCCTTTCAGCATTCTTGTTTTTGAAATTATCTCATATAAAATGTTTTTATTTTTTTGTTGTTGTTGTGTATAAATACAAATATAATTTGTGTTTTTCTTGTTGTTGTTGTTGTTTTTTTCACATTATGCAAAATCAATAACAATTAAAGCGCTTACAAAAAAGCATTCAAATAATATATGCATATACATATACATATACATATATCAAATGTTTAAGCTTAAAACATCTCTGTGTATGTGTGTGTGTGTGTGTGTGTGTGTGTGTGTGTGTGGGTGTATGGGTCATACCTAAGGTACAGTGCTTAAATATTGCATATATTAACTTGGCTTACATTTCGTTTTTTGTTTTTGTTTTTCGGTTTCTTCTTCTCTTTCATCATTAACAAAAAAAAAAAAAAAATTGCACACACATACACACACACACACATCTATAAACACGCACAACAACAACATGCGCTATAATTAGCTTAAGGTGTACAATTACGACAAAAAAAAATTTGTATATTTATAATAATTACATAATAATAATATAATATAATATAATAATAATAATAATAATAATAGTAATAGTAATAGTAATAATAATAATAATTAGTGCCTAAGCTGATTATCATTTAAAATGTAACACAATAAATTTGATAAGTTATATTCGTACGTCCGTTACAATTAAAGCGAAATACATTATTCAATCAAAAAGTTGCGAAAGAGCGGGACAGAGTGTGAGTGTGAGTGAGGGGGAAAGGTAGAGGGAGGGAGAGAGAGAGAGAGTGTGTGTGTGTTCGAGGGAAAATACAGTTACAAATGAGAGTTATAATACACACACACACACACAGCTATGTATGCATGTGTGTGTGTGTGCGTGTGTGTATAACAGCATTATAACACATTGACAAAAGTTTGGCTAATTTTAGGAAAGTTTACAAATTTGATTTTTTTTTTACAATTTAACAAGAGATATTATTGTTATTGTTGTTGTTGTTGCACATAATCATCTTAAGCTATGTTCCATTCGTATCAATATTTTATTATGCCTATAAATGTGTGTGTGTGTGTGTGTGTGTGTGTGTATGTATTGTTTTTTTTATATTTTCTGTTCATTGTTTAGACAAGGCATCTATATACTATGTATGTGTATATATATATATATTTTTTTTTCTCTCTTTTTGTTGTATCTTCTGCTTCGATCGCTGTCTTCCTGCTTACTTATGCGCTTGCCGCTATTCTGTTCAATTTGCATATACGAACTGTTATACTAAATATGTAATCTGTTCTATTTCTGTTCAGTTGTTACTCGTTTTTTATTTTTTTTTTTCTGTTCCGTTTGACGACGTTTCTACTGCTTCTTCTTCTTCTTCTTCTTCTTCGATCACAATCAACGCTTTTTCTTTCTCGTTTAACACTTACAACACTAAAACATTACATAGATCATTTATCGATCGACATTAGAGAGTTATCGATCAGCTTTTAAAATTTACTCCTCTCTTCATATACTTAACTACATACAAACATGGCTGAGGGTTTGGGGCTTTTGAGGGTACTTTAAAGCGAGACATAAAAAAACATATATATAAATATATATAAATATATATATATATATAAATATATATATATATATATTAGATTGTATACATATATAGATAGATACGCATTTCAAATAAAATAAAACACACAACAATGGACAAACATGGGAAAGATTAAAACTTATTTTCTCCTTTTTGTTTAGATATTTATAGATACAAAAAAAAAAAAAGAATAGATTAAAGTCTGGCAAAAGTTTTGCAAGAAAAAAAGGTAAGAAAGTGCCTGTGTGTGTGTGTGTATGTGTGTAAGTTTGTATCTGTGTGTGTGTCAAATGCAATTGCATATAAGTATGTAAAATTGTAAATTAAAAACAAAAAAAATAAAAAAAAAGAACAAAAAGAAATGAAAGTGCGTCTATTTAGAAATTCATTTTTCATGTTTTGCGCGGCGGCGTCGGTGGCGGCGGCAGCGCCGGCGCAGCAGCAGCATAGGCAGCGTGCGACTGCCTGGCTGCCAGACTGTTCATGTCTTTGGGAATGTTTTTGTATTTGGCTGAAAGGTGATGGGACTGGTGAACAACTTGAGTATACCACCGGGCGGCCGGCCCAGCGCCTGCTTCTGCTTACCTGCAGCTGCAGCTGCTGCTGTTGCTGTTGCTGCTGCTGTTGTTGTAGCTGCTGTTGCTGTTGCTGCTGCTGCTGCTGCTGTTGTTGATGCTGCTGCTGCTGCTGCTTGTTCATGCTTGAGCGCCACCGGTGAATCGCTATAGAAATTGGATTTGCGATAATTGCTGCCGTTGCCCAGAATGTTGCCATTGGCATTAACGTTGCCGCTGTTGCTGCTGCTGATGTTGCTGCTGCTGCTGGTGCTACTACTGCTGCTGTTGTTGCCGATGCCATTGCTGTTGCTGCAGTAATTGTTGCTGCCATTGTTATTGTTGCTGGCGCCCATCGGCGGCAATGGTGGCTGCAGTTTGCCGGCATGCTTATTGCCAGCAGCGACGCCTCCTGCTGCTGCTGCTGCTTGTGGAGTCAACGGTTCCGCAACTGTTGCCTTAGCCGTTACTAAACTTAGATTAGAAATTGCTGTTGGTAATGGAGATCTTTGTGAATCATTGCCGATTTCACCAGTGTACCTGCAAGAGAATATGCAATTAGTAGCTGTGTGAGAGAGAGAGAGAGAGAGAGAGTGAGAGTGAGTGGGAGACTTACTTGATGTTGGTGTATTCCCGTCCAACTTGCAGGCTCTGCTCTTCGGCCCGCTTGCGCGCTATCAACGTCTGAATGTAATGCTGCACCGCATAGTAGACGAACTTGTATTGCGCCTCCGTCTGCACCATGCCCGAGCGCTGCGATCGCACCATCTGAATTGTGCGCTGTATATCGATTTCAGTGTCCAAGCCTGTGAATATAAAGAAGTAGATTGATTAGAATTGAAATGAGATAGATGTTGCATCTAAATCTAGCTACTGCCATTGCCTATGCCCAAGTCTTATTAGCTGCAGCAGCTGTTAGCTTACATTCTGTTAACAGACATATACATATATGCAATTTCAACTAGTTTATGCTACAAATGCTTAACTGACATTTAGTTAATATAACATTATGCTAAGCAAATGTTAGATTGCAAAATGTTCAAAGTTGAAGCTGTGCTCAGTTCTGGTTACATTCTGTTAACATGCAAACATACTTTTAACAGCTTCTGTTACAAATAACTATATTGATTTTCAGAATTTCATTTCATTCAAAATTTCCAACTTTGCTAACATTCTTTTAGCATACGCATGCAACAGCTTATGTTAAAAATTACCAACTTACATTAAATCAACAGAATCTATGCTAAGCTATGTTTACATTTTAAGCTCTGCCAAAACTGTTAAGTGTCAACAGCTTATGTTATAACTTTGATTATTTAACATTGATTTAACATTTAATGTAGAGCAGCTCAATTTCTCAATTTTAAACAGTTCAAGCTCTCTATTTACATTATGCTTACAAACGACTCGAATATTAACAGCTTAAAGCATCAAGCAATTGCTGTTAACAATGCTTACCATTGCGCACGATCTGATCGAGAATCATGTCGATCACAATAAACGTGCCCGTGCGTCCAATGCCCGCTGAACAGTGCACACAGATGGGACCCTAAAGTGACGGAGAAAGACATGGAGAGAGGGAGAGAGAGAGAGAGGGAGAGTGAAGATTTACTTTCAATTGAAAGACTTAATTTGCTTATAGATTACTTACGGGCTTCTCGCCTGCCTGGGCCAGGCTGCTCTGCCTAGTGTTGACATCCTGCAGGAAGTTGAGCACACAACCGGGATCGGCGGGCACGCCGTGATCGGGCCACACTTGGAAATGATAGTGGTAGATGCGACGCTCGGGCTTGTCGCGCCACGAGAAGAGAAACTCGCGCAGCGTATAGTCGTTGGTAGAGTTCTCCTTGATGCACTGCACCTTGGCATGGCCGAATTGCTTGCACTGACCCTCATCGGGCCAGTAGCGCTCACACTTGGTCTTGCCGCGCTCGATCTCCTTGGTGGTCATCACAATCACACGTGTGTTCTCCTGCCAGATCATGTTCCAGAAGTCTGTCTTCGTGTTGGCCAGGCAGCCCTGCGTGGCGATATACGTCTTGTACATCTGACCCTCGCCGTTCAGCAGCGACCCGGTCGAGGGGCCGCTGCAGGAGGATGTCGTCGATGGCGGTGGCGATGCATCGCCGCAGTGCTTCTTCAGCAGCACGGCCAGGCAGCCGTTCAGCGCCGCCGAGGCGGACGTATTGCCGGTGGCTGTGGGCGTGCCGGGACCTGTGCCCGCTGCTGAAGCATTCGCCGATGCTGACAGAGATTCGCTGCGTTTGTGCTTGCTGAGCGAATCGGATTTGCGATTGCAGGTGGCACAATTGGTGGGCAACGTGGCCGACTTGACGGCGCACTGCACGCACGTCTTGTTCTGCTGCTGGCAATTGGGGCAATTGCGTTGCGTCTGCGCCGCTGTGCAGGCCGGGCAGGAGGCGACCGTGCTGTTGAGACTCTCCGAGGAGCTGCTCATATTGTAAAGATCGCCGTCGGTGGGTAAACGTATGTAATTGGCATTTATATACTCGGCGCCCACTGCATTGCTTTCCACATCCAGAAGCTTCACGCGCGTGTGATCATCTAACAGCAGCAGATAACAGAGGTGAGTAAAGAAAAGAGTTGAAGAGAGAAAGAGATAGCTGCTTACAGGGCAATATATTGCGATAGCGATTCTTGAGACGATTCGCATCCCTGTAGCCCTCCACACGCTCGAATGTGTCTCGGCTATCCTGCTGCAACGACTCGAACTCCTCCCAAAAGCCGCCCTGCAATATATACATATCGAATTATTATTATTATACTTCTCATTTGATGGCTCAACCATTCTCCTACCTTCACCAGCTGCTCCACGCGCGCATTGATGCCGGCAGCAGTGATGCGCGTCGCATTGAACGGCTGTCGCAAGTGGACCACAGTGCCGCATGTCTCCACCATCGGATGGCGTTTGTAGTGCTCGATCAGCTCGGAGAGTGTATCAAATGAATCGCCACCGCCTACGTCGTATTTTTTATCCTGCAATTAAAAATTTGGGAAAATTGCGAGTTAGTTATAGCAGAGCATTGAACTGCTTGTAAGCAGTCGAAATAAATATTCAGCTGGCGATTCTGCTATATCCTATTGTTAACTAACAATTAACAACTATTTGTTTGCTTTTATTTACTTCATGTAAATTATATATGTCATATATTGTAAATACATATTTGTTGTACAGGAAATCCTAAAATATTATTAGGGCACGTTTGCCTCAGTTGCTGTTTAAGCCAAGGCAACAGCTTAAATACGTATTTTGACACGTTCCCTTAATTTCCTGACAAAGCGAATGTCAAAAGTAACAGGCAGTGCTTGTGCAGTCAATGTGCTGTTAAAGCTAAAGCTAACAGTAATAAGCCGAGCTGCCTATGCAAGCTCTGTTCACATGCTGTTAAACCTCCTGTTAATGCCTAATATAAGAATCTGTGTTAGCTATGTAAATTCTGCTAGTATATGTAAATGTCAAATCAATTTCATTTCCTCTCCAACATAATATGAAATACTTTCTGTTAACATACTGTTAAAGCACTGCAAACTGTGCTGTTTGTGCTTATTTTATGAAACAGTTAACAATTTGGCTTGCTCTAGTTCTGTTAACTTTCTGTCAAAACTAATGTTATCAATCCATCAATGTTAAGTACATCATAAAAACAGATCTTAAATGCTTACAGCGAATTCATATTACATAAGATATTTGACAGCTAGCTATACTTCATGCCCTTTGTTATTGGCTACTTAGCAGTAGGGTAGAGTCTCTATCCCTCTCTCTCCCTCTCTTTCTCTTTCTCTTGCTATCTCTCTCTGCTCTGCTTGAACTGTAGCAATAAAAGTTTGAAGTCGAGTTGAAAAAACGCTATATAATTAGCCAATAAAAGTGCAAACGTGACCGCAATGTCAAATTGAAGTAAATGCTCAACCGGTCATGTAAATCGCATTATTCTAAATGCCGTCAAATGGCAATAGCAGCAACATCGACAGCAACAGCAACAGCAACAACATCATCAATTGCGCTAGCTCATCAGCTCTATGCGGGGACTTACAGTAGTTGGTGTAATATAATAAGTGAATTGAACAAAATAAATATATTTAGGATTCTCATGTTTGAGTATAACAATAAAAATAAATAATTAAAAACAAGAAAAAAACCGTGCAAAAAATTACATTTTCAATATTTGCTTTCGCTAATAATAAATAATAATTGAGAAAAAGAAAACTAATGAATAGCAAATAAACTCGCTAGACAAATGTCGAATGTAAATGAATAGTAAATAAATATATACATTGTATACATACATATATTGTATACACATATAATATTTTCATTTATATTTGATTTGTGTTATAGGAAATACATTTAGGTAAAGCAAACAAGTTGTTCCATAAATTACTTTGATATTTTATAAGAAAATTTGTGCATAGCTATTAGTTATTCATTATTCATTATTCCTGAATCATTAGTATTCATTTTGTGGTCGAACTAGTTAGTCCTTGCATAACACTTGGTCCACTCAACAGAGCTGGTGTGATGCAAGCAGTGCTGATGCTGCTGCTGTTGCTGCTGCTGTTGCGACTGCCTAGTGCCAGCCATCAAGCAGTGCAGTGAACATGGACGACATAACGCATACGCCATGAGCAACGCATATTGCATTTGATGGCAATAATCAAATATGTAAGCACTATTCACATTTACATTTACAGCTACACATGCCGTCGACACATGACTGGCAACACACACACACACATATATATATATATATATATATATATATATATATTCCCATATGCAGTTAGACACAACTACTTCAAGGTCATACGATGAGGAACTTTATGGCCAGTCAGTCGGTCGCATTACTTGACTTGCTGCCGCTGCTGCTGTTGCCTACAAGTTGTTGTCGTATCACACAAATCGATTTGCATTTGCATTGACTATTAGCAGCCGCAGCAGCAGCAGCAGCAGCAGCAGTTTTGTTGTTGCTCTTGGCCAAACTCACCTGCCATCTAATCATGACATGCGCCACTTTGTCGTCTGTGCGCACGGATAAAACGAAATCACCAGGTTTACTTTGAGATTCACGCACAAGAAATGAACCATTCTTGCCACGCTCCAATATCAATTTTTCAGCTTCTTTGCCAGAAAGATTGCCGTGAAACCATCTGCAATGAAAGTGAGCGAAAAATTTTCATTAATTATTTTGTAAATTTCAATTTGTTTTCTTCGATTGATTAACTGTTGTCAATAATGTCTTAGGCTTAGTTTATTTACGCGCCCATTTAGTGCAGCTACAGCAGCTGTTCTCGACTTCAGCTGACTGATTAACTGACTGATTGACTGATTGACTGATTGACTGACTGACTGCGTTGGCTTTTTCTTAGTGCCTTTTGTGGTGCTGCTCAGTACGTGCGCGCTTGAAATGCGACTATGAACTGCACAAATTGCAGGCATGTGTGCCAAATGACAGCAACAGCTCAAACAAAAAACGATGCCGACAAGCGACGAGCGACGACCCAATAGGAAATCAAAAACGAATACGAATACGAATACGAATGCGAGTGCGAATACGTGTAAATGAAAACGAATACAAATCGAATTGCTGCAGCAGCAGCAGCAGCAGCAACTACAATAACAAGTGCGAAGAAAACAGACAAATGCAAGGCAAACAGCAGCAGCAGCAACAACAGCAACAACAACAACTTTTGCAAAAGTGCAAGTTGCTGTTGTTGCTTTGAGCTGAACGTATAAGGCTTTAACGTCGCCTGGCCAGTCAGTCGCCTATGGACATAGACCTAATATATACATATATAAATTATATATAAATGTATGTACATGTGTATTCAGATATATGTATATACATATATATAGCTGCACATGCATGTACGCAATAGCTTAAACAGTTGACACAGAAAGCAAATAAGCTGACTGTGAAATCTAATTGGAAACCTATTCAAAAAACAAGCACTGCTTGCTGCTGAGGCGTCAAACAGCTAAAAGCAGCGCTGCCAACAAGCAGTGCAAGCAGCATCGAATGCATATCTAAGAGGAAATTTTCAATTTTTAGTGAAAGATTTGCTAATGGTCTACAGTTAAAGAGCATTCATAGTCGTCTTCGAAAAAAAAAAAAAAGAATCGTTACAAATGCGCAACAAGACAAATGTAGCTGACTTTCATTTATAGCCACTTAAAATGAAATTAATTAAGTAAATATATTAATTTGTTTTTGTTCTTTATTTTTTCTGTTTTTTTATGTGCATTTTATCATAAAGTATTTGGCTCATTTCACGCAAGTCACGCAAATTGTTTACAGAGTATCTGTTTGCTTATCTGCGGCGACACCTTCGCATTTGTTTTTGCCCAAAATTGACTTTGAAATTGTTGTGTTCTCTGTGGCTTCATTTGCATAAATAACACTAACTTAAAAAACTTGCTTTGAATTTCGAATGTGAGCAAAACAGAACAAAATAGAATCGAGAGCAACAATTTCGATTTCAATTTCGGTTTCAGTTAGTTTCTCGATATGCATGTATGTGTGTGTGTGTGTGTGTGTGTGTGTGTGTGTGTGTGTGTGTGTGTGTGTGTGTGTGTGTGTATATGGAAATTGTATTTGCTATGGCTAGTGTCAACGTCATCTATATTCTGTCACTTGTCGAGTTCGACGGCATCGCAAATATCGAGCATCGATTGATTTCTGTCTGTGTGTGTGTGTGTGTGTGTGTGTGTGTGTGTGTGTGTGTGTGTGTGTGTGTGTGCGAGTTGTCCTTAAGCCGGTTTCAATTTAAGTACTATGATTCTCCGTTGCTATTTCATTGATTTGTTGCTGGGGTCAGAGTTATCATAAAACGCTCAGCTCATGCCTTATGTATCGAGCATACTTGAATAAGTATATACATATATATATATTCATTTATATAGTATCTACATACATACACACACATATATTTATTTATTTACATACATATCTATTGCCGGCCGCCTTTTATCGATTTATCTTCCGCATGTAAGTGCGCCAGCTTCTATTTATAGCTAAAAGTTGTATAAACAATTGCCATTACATTAGATTGTTAAGACACATACATACATATATACATACATACATATGTATATATGTATGTATTTATGTATATCGTGCACTTGAATGGCTGATCGATCGTTAGGCCTGTTACATATTCAAGGTGCTGCGCAATGCTAGTGATAAGAGTTCGTCATGTTTATGTTATTTTTAGCACCGGAAATGACATTGAAGCAACTGTCGATAGTTCGATTAACGATAGTTAGATATAGATAGTTAGATATAGACACACACACACATGTTTTCTATTTGCGTGTCTCATCATCAATTGAATTAGTCGAATAGAGCTGTCATTCCAATTGGAATTTAACGACTCGCGGCTATTGCAGCAGCCAGCTTTATGTCACGCAGCCGCATGCGCCACTTAAACCCTAATATCTGTTTACCATATAGTATAGTATGTTAATGCATATTCTTTATATATCTTGTATTCTTTTTTTTTTTGTGTTTTGTGTTGCCTTTGTTTTTGCTCTTTGCTTTTGGCTTTTTGCTTTGTGATTCAGCGACAATCGACTTGGCTTGGCTTGGCTTTTGGGGCAGCCGCCGCCCCAGCACAGCAATCCAGTCAACAGTCCAATTAGCACCTTTCTTAGTGTGTTCAGTTTTTATTACGCTATATAAATAAATATGCATACATCTTATATAGCTTATATATGTATATACATATTCATTTATACTATATGTATGTATGTCCCCTGAGGATGGGGGTCAGCTGGCGTAACTGTTGACTGCACGGCTGCAATTGCATTTCACTTTATGGCAGTGAAATTGCCCATCGCGCATACCCTGTAAATGCAACATATGCGAGGGGGTCTGCTTCATTTGTCAATGAAATACAATTAATGTGTGCGAACAGTTGAAATCAGGCATAGAGCTTCATAGCATACCCTAGATTATTGATAGTAGTTTGAATTGTCAATTAAATAAAAAATATACAACAAATAATATAATTTTTTTTTTTAACTAATTCCATTTCTTGTTGCTTATGTTTTCTCAAACAACGTCTAATGTATTTAAACAGCTGAAAGTAGGCAAAGAGCTCAATAGAGTTAGCATGACTGGCCTACATAT
Organism: Drosophila koepferae; assembly: GCA_030914345.1. Taxonomy (NCBI): domain Eukaryota; kingdom Metazoa; phylum Arthropoda; class Insecta; order Diptera; family Drosophilidae; genus Drosophila; species Drosophila koepferae. The sequence goes on along the minus strand of JAUESR010000196.1, from coordinate 13,214,906 downwards.
ACCCTGTAAATATTACCTAGTCAATTGCTAGCTGTCTGAATTGCTCATCAAACTAAATTAACATTCAAATTTAACATTTATGTTAATTCAATTTGTTTTTTTTTTTTATCTTTACAGAGCATCTCATAGTCGTGGCTTCACCTTGTTGTTGTTGGTTTTGGCATAACACCTAATTATTACAGTTACAGTTACGCACAGGAAACAGCTGAAACATCCGAGAGCCGAACCAAACCTGTTGGCCATTCATGAAACGTGAGAAAAAGGTCAACAAACAGCTTAAAGCAAATATATTCATCAAATTATGCAGATCTCGCTCCCACGCCCTCTCTCTCTCTCTCTATATATATATATATATATATATATATATATATATATATATCGTATATATATTAGAATTATGTGTTAAGCTACATTACATAAATTAAATTTTGTTGCTAAGTTCTCTCGACTCTATACAACAACAACAACAACAACAGCTGCCAGACTGGACACAAAAATATGTGTTTTTGTGCTGACTGTACTTCGCTCTCAGCTGGCTGTGCGTGTGTGTGTGTGTGTGAAAGAGACGGGTAGTAGCCCCTACCCATTTAGCGCCCTACTCTCTCAACAATTTTCATCGCGCATATATTTGTAATTGTCTCAAAGAAAAATCAGCTCATTTTAATTAGACAAAAAAAAACTAATTAAATTTTGTTTTTGTTATTGAAAAATTTGCTTTAGCAAAAAAAAACAGCAATCAAATTTAACGCAACTATGCAAAATGAAAACAAAAACAGAAAAAAATGTAGTAAATAGTTTTTGAAAAAAATATAAATAAATAAATAGCAATAACAACGCGCCAACTATTAAACAAATTCGCGTAGTTAGTTAACAAAATGTAAAGCAATTTACATTTGACAGGCTGCACTTGAGGCTGTCAAGCATGCCAGGGGGGGCGGGAAGGGAAAGGGGAGAGGAGAGGGGAGAGGGTAGAGGCGTGGAGCGTTGGGCGACTGGCACATAACGCCGCTGTGGGGGACTGCACTCTAACGGTAAACAGCTAAATGACCCAGTCTCCCCCCACTCCCTCCCTCTCCAACAATTGCTTGCAATTGACGGAAGCACCATGGAGATGATAATGCGCTTTTGATTTCACAACAACTGGGAAAGAAGTCAAGCTCACGATGAGTGCGATTGATGAAGAGAATCCCCAAACACAGCAGCGCATGGGATCCACTTGGTAATGCAACAGCGAACAGAATGATGATAGCTCGAGTCTAGACTTGAAAATAAATTCCCAAAATAGTATATGAAACTTTGCATCACAATGTAGGTGAAGAAGAAACTAAACAGAGAGCAAAGGTTAACAGCTGTAGTTTAACAGATAACAGAACTGTTAGCCAAACAGAGCTGTTCAAGCAAGGAGTTCAAGGAGTTCTAGTTTTAATCCATTTTAAGCATTTAGTAAAAATGAGAGAAAATTGTAAACATAGAGCAGAGAAAACCAAGAGCAGAAATAGCAGAATAAAAGTTAGCATTAGATCAGTGAAGGTAATTTTGAGATAAGTTAAGATCTGGATGCTCAAAATTGTAGGTATTGAGAAATAGAATAAATAATAAATATTTAAATATAAAAGATATATGAAATATATAACAAATTAAGAACAAATATGTAATAAATACATACATATATATTTAAAGAAAATAATAATTAAGAAAAGTCAACTCGCTAGATGAGAGTTACTAACTGGAAATTCCAAATTGATTTAAATATATTTCAAATAGTTGAAACACGTGAGAAACACTTGAAGCTGAGCTGCTCTCAAGTGCAAAATGTGGGTAAATGTAATAAGAACAGAAAAGAAAAAAAAAACTTATCTAACATCTAAGTTAATAATCGCATAAATACTCGTGCTGTGGCCTCGACGAATGATAAATTCTTTATCAAGAGACAGCGCAAAGAATTGAAAGCAACACTGAATGTGACGGATGGGCAAACAGTGTGTGAGAGCGCCAAGATAAGCTGCAGATGAAGATGGGCACTTGGGGAGAGCGACAATGGGAGGGGGGGGCAAAGGGGAGCCAGTCAACAGGTAAATCTGGGAAATGACTTAACAAAGACCAAGATGCCTGCGACAGATGCAAATTCTCAGTATGAGCTGCTGCTGTGTTTCTGCTTATCTGATTTATAAGGAATATATCTATATATCTAAATATATGTATATATATGTGTGTCTTTACATACATACACGTAGAGCTGCGCTTGTATGCGCTTAGTTGTTTATGAGCGAGCGGAATTTGGTTCGCTAAATGCCATAGATTATTTCATTAGAACTCGGCGTCACACCACGCAGTCTCTAAATGCAAAGATCAATAAATATCTGAAAAGCTAACAAAAGAAAAAGGGAACAGAAATACTAAACTTAAAGGCATATAGATGCTATGAGATACCCTCTAATATATTATTTTATAGCTTATTCTTTTCTTGAAAAACTAGATGCATTCTATTAATGATGTCTGCTTGGATTGATCAAATTTATATAAACTACATAAGATAGGAGAGTGCAGCAGCCTTTGTTTCTTATGCTCGGAATGGTAAAGATTTGAATGAATTTCATTGAAGAATATCTTTAGCTGAGCTTAATTGCTTTAAATTGACATATGAGAGATTTCAGAGATCATTGAGGATCATTGAAGACTGAATGTCGAAGAATGTCGCTCTTAAACAGTAGAGCATCAAGAGATGCACAATTATAGAAATGCATTTATGATGTGAAGATATCAGAAGATATTAGATATTAGATGATATGAAGATATTATCTGCAAGCTGAGCCGATTGCAGCTGAACTTTCATATCAAATATCTTGGCATATATAAAAGTCAAGTACAAGAACTTACAAATGACCTTATAGAAGCATTTAAACTCATATCAATAAAGAAGACTTTACGTATGTAAAGTGAATATATTGATTGATTGATATAGTGCTGTATGCTATGATGAAAGATGTCTAAAATGAGCAAGGATCAGCAAAGATATACATATAGAACCGATTCTACAGCTCAGCATATGCATATCGAGACATCTCAGGCCATATCTATGCATTGATGCTGTATAGAATATTAAGCTCAAGCTTAGCCCAATTCAGCTTAGCTCAGCTCATGCAACTTATACATCTACAGGGTATATTCGTATGAATTAACTCAACAAAAAAATAATATTATTGTCAATCATATTGAAAGCCATTCAAATCATAAACATAAACAAGAAAGCAACAAAATCAATGGAAACGTATGCGAACGCGCAGGCGTTTGTTTACGCATCAGCCATATATGGCAAATATATACATACACAGTGATAAATGTATGTATGTATGTATGTATGTGCTTGTCTGTGTCACATATCCATTAGAATGTCACCAGCCCCACTCACTTACTGCTGTTGTTGTTGTTGTGGATGTTTAACTTCAATATTTACTCATTTGCGTAGCAATTTTAGACACGACAATTTATTGCTGTTGTTGGCTTATTAGATGGCAGCAACAATAAATATAATTTAATTTGTGTCCCACACGCGCCTCAAAAAAAAAGTGTAGCTAAATGATTTACACAAAAAAAAAAAAAAATAAATAAATAAAAAAAACAAAGTGTTGTCAATCTGTGCTCGCATTTTTAGCCATCCCTCGCCCTTCACTTCACTTCCCTTCCCTTCACTTCCCTTCACTTCAGTTCAGTTCAGTTCAGTTCACTTACTTGTAGCCAAAGAGTTGTACGCGCATCCCCGCCAGAAATGCCAGTGTGCCGCTGGAGACGCCAAAGCTGTGCGGCGCAAAGTTTGGCGGTGAGCTGGACCACGATGTGGGCGTTACGGGATTCGATGAGAGATAGGCGTGGCCATCGCTACTGCCACTGCTGCTGGCGCTGCTGTTGCTGCCACGCGGCATGGCGAGCTGCAGCTGAGACAGTGATTCGGTCGAGGAGCAGCTCGAGGAGGCGCCCGTTGAGGTGGGACGACGTCTGTTTGCTCTGTTGTATTTGTGTTGATTGTTGTTGTTGTTGTTGTTGTTGTTGTTGTTGTTGTTGTTGCTGTTGTTGCTGTTGCTGTTGTTGCATTTGCTGTTGCTGTTGTTGTTGTGGGCAACGCCTCGAATAATCAGGGCCAGCTCGTCGTTGCTCATGCAATTTTTGCACTCGGTTGTTGTCGCCGTCGCTGTTGCCTTTGTCTTGTGACCTTTGCTGGCCTTTGACTTTGAGTTGCTGCGCGTCCTTCCGCTGCCATAATGCGCCTGTATGGCGCGCTCATATTCAAAGTTGCGCTGTTTGTTGTACACACTATTGTTGTTGTTGTTATTGTCTTCGTTGCTGTTGTTGTTGTTGTTGCTGTTGTAGACCTGCTTCTCCTGCAGCTTGTGATGCACAACATGTCCCAGCGAACTGGACAATTTCTCGAGGCACTTATTGAATAGCATTTTGTTGCTTTGCTTATTATTATTTACAACTAATTCGGAACAACACTTGTTTAAGCGCAACAATGCGCACAGTCAACAAAAAAAAAACTATACAAATTAAATAATGTGAAATTAAAAAAATTACAAAAAAAATAAACAAAATTAAAATAACAGCACAAATTACATCAACTTTTGCACGTTGGCAGAAACGCTTTAGTCTTGTAGTTGTTGAAGTTGCTGTTGTTGTTGTTGTTGTTGTTTTATATAAGCACCAGATTAATAAACACAAATGCACTTAAAATTGTTGTTCTTATTATTCTTGTTCTTCTTATTTTAATAAGAAAATTAGTATAAATATTTTGCATATGTAAATGAAAATGTTTTATTGCACAAATTTCTTGAGGATCGTCAACAATTTCTTCTCCTTGGGCACAGTTGTTATCGCTTTTGTTGCTTTTGTTGCTTTCGTTGTTTGCAGCTTGGCCGCTACGATTGCCGCCTCGTTGTCCAGTCGCGTTTGTGCCGCAATTAAATGCTCCAAAACGAAGCCCGCCGAAGGCATAATAATTTATGGCGTATTCAATAAAAATTATTAAATTATGTTAATTCAGTAAAGTTCTTTGTTTGCTTTTTTTTTAGTTGTTGTTATTGTCTGTTTTGCAAAATTGCAATTAAGACAGCCGCCCACGCACTAAAACACTGCTTAAACGACGGCTGCTGCCTGCTTGCACTGCTTGATAGCACGCGCTTCTGTTCGTTGTGTTGTGTGTGTGTGTGTGCTCGAAGCACCTTTCGTGTTGTTTAGCCGCTGAACCGCAACTCGAGAATGAAACTACAGCAGCCAAGTGCTAAGCTTTTTGCTCAAGTCAGTCGCTTGGATTCGTATGCTTCGGGCCGCCGTCGTCGTCTTCGTCTTGGCTTCGGCTCTTCTCTTTGTTTACGTCGTCGCTGCTGCTGCAGCTTCGGTTGATTTCGGTTGCTGCCGCTGCGCTCGTCAACGTCTTCGTCTTTGTTTTCGCTTCGCTCCTCTCTTCACTTCTAGCAGTTTACGTCTTCGTGTTCGCTGCTGCTGCTGAGATTTGCTCTGCTTGATGTTTTTTTTTGTTATCTGCTTTTGCTGCTTTTTGCGCTCTGCCGCTGTTCTAAGCGCTCAGATCGTGTGCTCGTGCATGAATGAATGCTGCCTGGTTGCGTGCGACGCTTTTTGTTTTAAATGCACAAAAGCCCGTCCGAGCCAGGCAACAACAACAACAAAACTCGAACTCGTCTCAATCTTTTGGTCCATAACATGTCAACATTTGTAAAATGTAAGCTCACAGACGTTGCCTTCTTTGTGGGGGCGTTGTCGTCAGCGCACTTTATTTGTTATTGTATTTCACTGCTGATTTTAATGCTGCTGCTGCTGCTGCTGCTGCTGTTGCTAATGCGGCTGCCTCTGCTTGCTGTTGTTTTTGTTGTAATGACTTGCTGCTTACACTGCTTGGGAAATTCAGTTATTTGAAAGTGCATAGCTCAGACCAACACAGTGAAAGCTTGCATCTGTGGCTATGTGTGTGTGCGTGTGTGTTCACAAGAACCGTTTGAAAGTTGACCATCAGGCGACGAGGGCACTTTTACTTTTATTAACACCAGTGGCTGGGGCGGGAGCGTGGGCGGGAGTCAAGTTGGGGGCGTTGCCAAGTGTGACTAACTTAATTAAACTGCTGACATATGCGACATTTTTACTGTACTTAGTTATTTAGCAGCTATTTGAATGCGAGTCAACAGCAACTCGGCTCAGGCAAATGAATCAGAATCCGAATTCGCCTTAAGCTGAGCGTGTGTATGTGTGTGTGTGTGTGTGTGTGGATGGTATAGCAGCATGTAAGCGCCGCCTGTTACCTGCCACCGGAAATGAAATTGAAACCGAATAACAATGCGGGCAATTTTTCGTGTTGCGTCTTTGGGGATTTTGTTATAGCAAGCAAAAGAGAGAGGGAGAGAGATGGAGTGAGAGGGAGATATAGCGAGAGAGGTAAGCAGGGAGCGCGAAATAAAGTTAGGCACTTAATGCGTGCGTGCGACAAGGATGGGGCAACTCTTCTATGGCGCAGGCGTAGACGTCAGAGGCGAACGTGCTGCGCATATTTGGCAGCCAATTTTTGTTTCTCATGACAACGACGTGCGACCGCCCCCCCAAGCCACAGCCACAACCACAGCCACAGCCACAGCAACAATTCCCAGTGCCAAGTGCCATTCGGACAGCAACAACAACTGGGAGCAGGGCATTGGGGATTGGCGATCGTTTGGGCCGCACTGTGGGGGTTGTTCGGTGATGACAAACCGCTTGGTTACGATCGTCTCATCATCAATTTCGTTGGAACAACGTCAAACGAAAATGTTTCAAAGTCTAAAACAACATCCACGACAATAACAACAACAACGAATCACATTAATCGGCAACGTTATTGGTAATAAACAGAAGGTGGAAATAAACATATAACACTAAAGAATCGACTTACAACTATTCCTAACTCAAGCGGTGATATAAATATTGTTGATCTGGAAAGTTTTTAGTCACATTCATCGCTGTTCCCTCGAAAGATGTCGATGAGGCGATCCATTGGCTTAGCCAGACTAGAATTTATGCACGCTCATATTTAATTATATATATTACATCTTATAAACAAAATGCAACTGCAATCATACGCAAGGCAATTAGCAACAGAAATATCTATATCATAACCCAAGCAAAAAGATGAACATTGTACAATGAATTCTATAAGCTATATGTAAATGGCTCCATAGGCTTTACCAATTATAAATATTCTATATTCTATATTCTATATTCTATATTCTATATTCTATATTCTATATTCTATATTCTATATTCTATATTCTATATTCTATATTCTATATTCTATATTCTATATTCTATATTCTATATTCTATTCTATATTCTATATTCTATATTCTATATTCTATATTCTATATTCTATATTCTATATTCTATATTCTATATTCTATATTCTATATTCTATATTCTATATTCTATATTCTATATTCTATATTCTATATTCTATATTCTATATTCTATATTCTATATTCTGTTGTTCTTTGTTTTATTGAATCGAGCTGAAACACCGACCTTCGTTAGTCCCTAAACCATTGTCAAAGAATAGTAGTAAACAGGTAATTTACATGTATGTAAGCGACTAGCCAAACACCCCGCATTGGAATAAATGTGAGTTGTATACCCTTAAATGAAGCCAGGGTCGCAGTTAAAAGGAATTTCTCAGCAAATATAGTTAACTTTGTGCAACATAGCTTCTATCGGTTACATACGCTTGCCAGGCTAAGCTATACCCTGTTCTGTCTATCCACAGACGGGGTATCAGAAGCGAGCCCATAAAAATGTATATGAACATAATTTATTGTTTAATAACAATTTTGTATTGTGCGCAAAAGTTTGGTATTTAATATGCGCGCCGCGAAACTATGCGACGTATTCGATTGCCCAGAGTCGAGATACCCAATGTCTCTTAATGCCCGATACCCGATACCCGATGCCCGATCCCCAAATGCCCCGTTGCCCAGCTGCCCAGCTGCCAACTCCCCAATTACCAATTGTTTATGGACATGCGCATATACATGCATACATATATGTATATATGGCTCTGGAGAGGCCCTCTGCTCAATGGGACTTGGCATTGAGAACGAAGCTGAAAGATGTAAATATGTCCGGGGTTATTAGCCGTAGTCAAGTTCACAGCTTAGCAACAGATATGGCCAAAATAAAAGGATATATATGACAATTAAGCAAGCTCTCCTCTAACATAATCTTGATCGAGCTACGCATAAGTCGCCATTGACTGACTGAGTCACAGTCCGAGCATATTCAGCATAAGCATTGTGAATCAATGCATGACTGCGCCGAATGAGTCAAAAAGTCGTCGAGCAAAGTCCTAAAGCAGCGACTAGTTAAGAATCAAGTTTACCTAACTAACTGATACCCTGTAAATAATTTAAACTTTGTTGAAATTTGTTTTGACAATATATATGTCAGATGTAATCATATATGATTTGATAATATAAATGTCAGATGTAATCATACATATGATCTACATATGTATATATATAAATCAGATCTATTATAGACCATATGTAGATCTTATGTAGATCGAATGTAGATCAAATTTAGATCGTATGTAGATCAAATTTCGATCGTATGTAGATCAAATTTAGATCGTATGTAGATGGTGTATAGATCGTGTAGATTTAGATCGATTGTAGACCATATGAAGATCGTATATAGATCAAATTAGATCGTCTGCAGATCAAATTTAGATCTATTGTAGAGCATATGTAGATTGTGTGTAAATCGTACATAGTTACAATTTAGATCGATTGAAGAACATATGGAGATCGTATGTAAATCAAATTTAGATCGATTGAAGATCATATGAAGATCGTATGGAGATCTATTGTAGATCATATGTAGAGCGTATGTAGATTATGTAGATCGTATGTGGTTCAAATTTAGATAGATTTGATTAGATCATATAGATAACTTACTTTGTGTAAATCATTTAGATCATTAAGATCAATAGATCATATATCATATAGACTATCCGATATTCATATGTATCATATATATAACATAATTTTCATAGTTCGTATAGGCCACATAAACTATACGCTCATATCAATCAATTGTAAAACATGTAGAGATAATGTAGCTTTCATAGATCATGTAACTCTAATAAGAAGTCTAAAAGATTGAACAACATTTTTAAACGTCTGCTCATTACGTATTGTTAGAGAGTCGAAATGAAACACTCCACATTTACCGAATTCAAAGATTGAACTGTTTATTTCTTAAAATCCTAGTGCTTATATACCTTAAAAATACTTCCAGGCACTGGAAGGCGATAATTAATTCCATGCACACAAGTGCACAGATGTTTGTCAAGTGTCCCTTTTCGATCGCTAAGCCGTTCTCACGTCTCGCGTTACATTTTTATTACTTGCTGCAGTAAAGGGATGACATGTTTATTGTTTGGCGTCAGATAGCGCGCAGGCTATCGACTATTGCCCATTTTTAATATGTTTGTATATAAGTGGCATGTTCATGCTTGAACACGTATTGACACTCCTACAGTCTGTGTAATTTCCAAAGTTTACTATTTTAATTTTGTTTTTTTTTTCGCTCTCCCTGCAGGGTATATCACATGCCAAGCAGCTAAGATTTCAAATTTAAAATTTTATAGCGCGTATTTCATTATCTCGATTTGAATTATGGGCTTGTATAGAAGTAACTATTATTAGCAACTAGCAATACAATATGAATACGAGATATGTTTGACTGTACGTGAGCACAATTACGAAATGAATGTAAACCAGGTCAACTCTCTGGGCGAGAAATGAAAAGCGATCTCTGATATATTGATATAAGTGAAGTATAAATAATACAGATTAGAGCTGAGAACATATTTGCTTTCTCTTCCGGGTCTATGAGCTTAATTATTTTATATTCTATGTGAAGGACAACCTTTCGCCAATGATCGCACGTTTTTCCGTACCGAATTCGTGTGAGGGATTTACCTGAATCGATAATCATGTGCATGCCTACTCATGCCGCTACTGCTGTACCTCTATCCATACCCCTACCCATACCCCTACCCTACCCCTGCCCCACACCTGTCCTATCCACGATCTTGGTGCCTTTGTCCAGTTGGCCATTTGCGGTTAGCTGCACGTTCGTGCCGTGCGGTTTAAATCGTGTTGTCGAGCCATTTAGGATACAATTTATGCACGTCTCTCTACCCATCTCTCTCCCACTCTATACCTATATATTCATATATACATCATATCAGACTCATATGTAAGCATCTAACTGTTTGGACTTCGTGCGCACGCATTCGATTCCTCATTCGATATTTAACACTTGACTACAATTGGCTTGAGGGAAGCACACTCAGCCATAAGCTTACATTAATCTAATAATCTAATAAAAGAAAAATCACAAACTTCATTAGAATTAACTCATTTAGATATACAATTTAGATAAGCATAGACTATGTTGACAAGTTTATGTGAATATTAAAGTTGACTTGAATACGTTTGCGTTTTCCTTTGTAATTCTCAACGAATTCTAGCAGCAAGCAGTTTAAAAGATAATATTTAAGTAGCAAAGGTTACTACTCTATATAGGTAATAAATTATACTCTATATAATATGCTATAATAACCTGATATACCCAGATATATACCCAGACTTATAGTGATTGATCTGATAATGAATGGATGCATCAAATCAAACTAAGATTTGTTTACTTTATGCGCAGTTTGACTAACGTGTGATCTACGATCTTTTGTAATGCATTTTAGAGTAGGATACACAGATCGAATGTAACTCATAGAGAATATGCTCTATAAATACTTCAAGTACCTAGTCAATCAGGTTAGATCGTTTGTCAATATCTAGCAAATGGATCATTAGATTTGGGGACTTACTTATCATGATCATGATCGTAATCGTGATCGTATGATCATGTGATCAACAGATTGTGTTGCAAAAGAACAAAAAAAAAAAATAAAAATCATTCGCATTTTGTTATCGCAGAATGCGACAGGTAAATGGGGCCAAATAAATATGGATGATAAAATTCCGATGCACTGTGAACTGACAGTTAGCCTGTTGACGATCAGGATGTTAGTATGTCAACAAAGTGGTCTATGTGACTGCTGACACGCACCAGCACACGATCATCAAATGTGCAGCCCCACCATCCAGGGAGGGGCGTGGCGTGGCGTGCTTTTAATGAGCTCAATTGTAGGCATCAAAATGAGATGCCATATGAAGCGATTAAAGTGTCTATAAAGACACTGCGAGCAATCGCAGCCACTGAGATACAGATTTCAATAAACAGATACGAGAATACAAGCATGGATATATATATATACACACATATATATATTTATACTATATATATATATATATATTGTTAGCTTTAGAAATGGTTAACGTGCTTGGCATAATTTATAGAAGCATCTGTGTAGGCTTGTCTTAATGGCGAAAAATTGAAAGCATTTAGCATTTCAAGCACTTACACGCAGTTCAGCGCCTGGGGGCGGCGATGTGGGGGTGTTGGGGTGGGGGGGAGGGGGGCGGCGTCAACTGGGCGGTACATTTTTATATAGAATGGAGGGCGTACAGGTGTTTACATTCAACGACCCATTACCCAACACGCCAAAAACACAAACAAAAACAAATTGAAAGCTTAATTGATTACTGACAACCGCTTCAAGTAGCTCAACTCTGAACTATACAGTAACTATAGAATTATATCCAAGTATATATTGCGAGAAGAAAGTAATGGCAGGCAGCAATTAGCACATTTAATAGCAGCTATTAAAGTGCAACGCAGAGCAGTGAATTAATTGCTTTTCGCGTTACATTTGAATCGATTCAAATAGATAGATTTTGTTTAGTCCCAATGCCTGCTCAAGGAAATTCTAAAGAAAGTATATCAGTTTCCTTATAATATCCTGCTGACATAGTCGATTGATTGAGTAATCTCTAGAATAGTAGATTATTTAATTCATTTCTAGCCTCATCTAGTGTGTACTGTTTCTAGATTTGTCTATTGATCGCATAAGAAATCCAGAATTGCACTAGTATATTTCGAAGAGAGTTGAAATCTGGTAATTTATGTTCTTTTTAATAGCAGCCCATAAAGCTGTCAAGTGAATATAGCCAGGTCTTCGGGTAGAACGTGACAAATATAACAAATCGACATATACATATCTCTCACAGCTTGATTCACAGATCAGTTGGATCTTCCAAACAAACAGCAGCTATCCCCTGGATCCTCTACTCCACAATTTAATCGTTCTATAGATGGATCCATAAATATACTATATATAATATAGAGTGTACATACATATATACAATCTGATGGAAATATCAACGTAGATTTCGTAATCTCAGAACTCTAGAGCCATCAAACTCCTCCTACTGACCTGCTCTACAGACTAATTGATAGACCTATAACTTAGTACATACCTGATCTGATTAACCGAGCATGGGGATATGGTAATAAACTGAATAGTTGTAGTACAGTCAATGTATCGCATTGTATAATCGTATGGTATTTGCACCTGACTTCAACATTTGTTCACAATTGTAATTTTTACGGTTGCTCAGTTACATTTTCTCTTGAAGGTCAAGCAAGGGGCTTACCTTATATCGAATAAGCCATTTTAAGGGATTGGCTAAATTCTATTGCACTTTACGCAACGCCTTTGTGAATACTTTTCCGCTTGATTTATTGCACCGAGTGATGTAAATTTCAGAGCTAAACTATAATTATAATTGATTGATTTTCCAATTAATATGGATTAATATAAGTCATGGGGTATATTTAGGTATTGGTGAAATGGCTTAGCAACTGCCCTAGCAGATTTCTAAATTTCTAAAAGCATTCAATCATCTTCCCATTAATAATAATATAACTGAGTTAAATTCTAAATATAACTAAATGCCGGAATTTAAGTAGAAATTCTGCTAAGAATCACATGCCATACAAATGACGTGCATCTTGCCTTATGCATTTCTCAGCGATCGAAGATCAAAAGAACTGCGCCGAGAAAGGTTTCAGAGAGTCGATTTTGAGAGTCTTTGTGAGTCCTTTCGAATTGATTCCCGATTGCCAATCAAAGCCTTATCTTGATTACATCGCATCAAGAAGCTGCCAAAGCAGAGGTAATTAGAAGTTGCTTATGAGCAAGGGGAGATTGAGAGAGAGAGAGAGAGAGAGAGAGAGAGAGAGAGAGAGAGAGAGAGAGAGAGAGAAATATAAGAGAGTGGCTGACAAAGACAGAATGTGTGAGAGAGGGGGAGAGCACACATAGAAAAAGAAAGATATATTTGGTAAGGCAGACAAATAAACACACAGCGTTAGATATAGAGAAGGGAGGAGGGAGAGAGAGACAGAGAGAGAGAGAGAGACAAAGAGAGAGAGAGAGAGAGAGAGAGAGAGAGAGAGAGAGGCATACATGAAGAGAAACTGGCAACTGGACTTTACACTGTCACTTACTGAATTCAGATAATATCTAACATAGCACTGAATAAGCCAGGAAGTAAACGTACTTAGACGTTACCTGACAAAGTTGTTAACTAATTTTGGAGTAATACGAAATTGAAATCGGACGTCAACAGGCTAAATACGTCACGTGCGACTGACGAAAGGCGCATGGGGGCGATGTAATGAGATCAGTTATGAGTACAAATCAAAGTGAGCTTTACGGCCAAATTGTTCCGATTACACAAGCTCGACTTATAAATAACGCAAAGCCCAAAAATGCTGTTGTATATATATTTATATATACATATATGTATTTTATATATACACATGCTTATAAAAATAACCAAACAATCCACAATATATCGAATAATTCGACCCACAGAACGTCACAATGCCAAATATTGCATTTTGGGTGTGGAACACAGCAGCAGAGGCAACTGCTATAAGGCAGAAAGAGATGAGTATATTTGTATATGTGTGTAAATGTAAATGCACACGTGTGTCTGTGTGTGTGTGTGTGCAGATGTTAAGGCGTCAGAGATGCGCACACACTTAACACAGTTTGAAGGCGCAATCGAACAGATTTTGACTTCCAGTTCTCAGCTGCGAGTATTTTTAAGTGCTCGCACAATGAAATTAGCCAAAGGAGGCAGACGGTCAAAGTCAGTGGGCGTGGCCGGCAAAAGAAAAAAAATAATAATAATGATAAGACAAAAAAAAAAAAAGGTGGCTGACCGTTAGGATGCGGAAAAGGGGCAACAACAATGCGCACAACAACAAATTGCGTCGCACAATCGATCGTTTGGCAAACGCAACGAACAAAGAATGCGAAGGGAGTGTGAAACGGGGAGAGAGCGCAATGAGTGAGATGCGAGAGAGTGCGGGAGCGGGAGCGCGTGCTGCAAAAGCTGCGCTGAGTGGTAATAAAATATTTGACAGTCGCACAAAAAATGTTAATAAGCAATAAATAACAAAAATACTTCTGTGTGTGTGTGTACTGCAAACAGCAAACACAACAATGCAACGCATTTATGAACAAAGTCTGGTAGGTGTGCGAATACACAGACACAAGCACACACAAATACAAACACATATGCATATACATATATAGAATAAATAAATAAATATATGAGCACATACAAACATATACATATATAGGCATTTGTATGTAAATTTGTTTATTTCTGACCTTAAGACGCATTTTAGAAATTAACTTTGCTTTATAGTTGCGGCAGTCGGCAATTATGCGGCGCCTTTAACAGGGCGCTGTTAATGCTGCACGCGCCTGTTAACATTTGCAAGCGTCTGTTAACGAGGCAGCTGTGAACGTCGCGTGCGCGATCGTGCGTGAGTTTTATTTTCTGCGCTCACCATAAACAGCAACAGGCAATAAGAAAAAAAAAAACAAGCCACATTTTGGCAACAACAATTTGCGTAATGTTTATTCATTTAATTATTGGCCAGGCAACGTGTCGAATTGCTTGTGCCAATAGATTGTTTAATCAAAAACTTGCACAGAAATTCAGCTAAAGAAAGTCTTAACTGGTTTATCTACACACGTGTTTATACATACATACATATATGTATATGTACATATGTTTGCTTAGCTCTCTTTTTATTGAGGTTATGTTGTTTACAATTCGAATATCCTTTGATGTTGAATACGTACAACAAAAGTTATACATATGCAAATATTCCAATTTCAAGATTCCACTTGAGTCGAAAATCTTTTCAGACAATGCAAAATATATGCATATAGTAACCAAAAGTCTATATCCATATATACATAATAAGAGATATGTATCTATTAATAGATACAAGACGTCAGCCCATACATACATACATACATATGTACATATGTATGTATGAATGCATTTGCCATATTCAAATATTTCGTTCACCAAATTCAAAATAGGTCAAATAAATTACGAGCAACAGCATAAGTATGCAAAGAACGCATAAATACACAATGCACACTCACATACATACACACGCAGGCGCACATATACATACATATGCACATGCATGTGTGTGCCAGTGTGTGTACATGTATGTATTATAGACAGCATGGCGACATCGTTAGCGCCATCAGCTGCGCGTTTGGTAGATTGATAACATAATGTAAACAGAAGCAGCTGTTAACATATGTTACGCGTGCCGAAATTGCAGTTATCTAGAACTGCTGGACGGTGCTCAGCTCAACTCAGCTTGGGTCCTCCACTTACCTTTCCGTTGTGGGCTCGGCACAGATGAGCGCATGCTTCAGCTCAATGGCCTGGCCATTCTTCTCCTTCAGCTCCCCATTCTCACTGTAGTATTGTACCAGCTCCGGCAATGTGGCGAACTTTTCACCTGTAACAGGTAGCGCATACGATTTAGTATTTAGTATTTATTACTTTGCCAGACTGCAAGTCAATTTTATTCCTATATTATTCTTATCCACTTACCGCCATAAAGATCAAAGAAATCACCATTGTTTTGGATTTTGATGTGTGTTACCTCGTTGCCGCGACGCACGGAAAGTGTGAAGGCGCCCGGATTCGAGGATGATAGACGCGCTAGGTATGAACCGTCGTAACCTTGTTCCTGTAATAGTTTTTCAGCTTCTAAGCCCGATATTGTTGGGTGGAACCATCTGAAATAGAGTCATATTATAGTAATAATTCAAATATATCAAACTATATCATAAGCTACAGTTGTGATTATTCGTGTCACGAAAATGGATAGGATGAACATTCTTGTATGATGTGCGGCTGCGTGAGTCGCGCGATCGTAACGTTAACGCGTGTGGCACATCTCTAACATGGTACAATATACATAAGGTTGGCCGCAACCACAGCAAAACGCCTCTGACCCAGCCACCTGCCATGCCGTGCCCCTGCCTCTCCCCTCTGGGCAGCGCTGATGCTCCGTGACAGTAGCCGCAGCAGCAGAGGCAATAGCAACAGCAACGCAGCAGCAGCAGAGGTGGCAGACAGCAACAGCTGTAGCTGTAGCGCAAGCGATACTTTTTGCAAATTGTGTGCCGGTGCAGGGAAGGAGGGGTCATTGGTTGTGGGGGGAGAGGAGCACAATTCACTTTCAGCACTTTGTTGCACTTTTTATCTCAATGTTGTTTCTTTTTTCTCTGCTCACTGCTTTGGTTTTTTTTTATTTTTTGTATATACTTATACATACATATGTAAATAGACCCAGAGTGTATCTATGTGCATGTGTGGGTGCGTGTGCGGGATGGCATGTGTGCAAGTGTGTGCGCGTGTGTGTATATATGTGTGTACATGGCCCATATGTGTCTGGCAATGTACGTGTGTGTGTGAGTGTGCATGTGTATGTTCATGTTTGCGTGTGTTTGTACGTGTGTGTACATTGTCTTTTTCCTATTGGATTTACCTTCGCGATGACATTTTCTTATTAAACGCGCACTTAAAAAATAAATAAATTTTACACTTAACGAAAAAAAAACTAAACTTATGTGTGTATGCTTTTTATTAAACTTATTTTTACTGTTTGGATACAAAAAAAAAACTATGGATAGGCAAGGCTATTTATCGTAGTGATGAGAGCTATCGAGCACGACTGCTATCGATACCACTCAGCCAACCATCGGTGTTGACTGCAGTGTGTAACAGCTAGTGTGTACACACTGAATAATCATATTGCGCGATTGTTTAAATAATTTGTACACAAATATAGACAATAAATTGAAAGACAGCATTTTTAAATTAAATATAATGAAATTCGACTAACCATTGCTTTCTGCATTTTTTCTCATTTAAATAACGATGGCCTTGTTCGCGGAAAAATCCACCAGTGCTAATATTTAAATTGTGGCAGCACGTCGATAATTTTTGTAACTGCCATTGGGCCTGAGCGCTGGTTGGACAACATTGATAGACAATGTGCTCGTTTTGCTGGGTCTAATTGGAAATTGAGACGAGATTTTTGTTGTTGGCTTTTGTATTTTTGTTTTTATTTAAGCAATTTAAAAGTTTTGTTTCCTTTTGTATATAGAGCATTGCATTGCATGTATATATATATACATATATATATATATATATATATATATATATATATATATATATATATATATATATATATATATATATATATATATATGTTTAGTGTTTTTTTGTTTTGTTTTTGCATTTATACTTTTTTACTAATTTATCAAATAAATATAATCTGCAAATTTTTTTTTAACCTTTTTAATCAAATTTACAAATACATTTGCTTGACTTACGCATTTTTGTTTGCTCTATTTACCTTGTTTTTATGCATACTTTCTTGAGACCTTAAAAAAAAGTTTTGCGTTTTTAATAAATACTTTTTTTTTATAGTTATAAGCGATTTCATATATATTTATTTGTATATATATAGTTTTGTATATATATAGTGTAAACATTTATGCAGTTATTTTATTTGTTGTATGTCTTTTATGTTTAGATTATGTTTTTATTTTTGTTTGTTTTTTAATAATTTATTTAAATTTTGTAAGTTTTTCTTTTTTTTTATCAAAGGTACCTAAGATTTGCATTAATTGTGGTGCCACGCCTACCAAAAATGTCTCAAAAGTAGCTTTCGAAAAAAAGTATTCAGTCTTCGGTTAACCGAAGCAAACAAAATTCTTTGATTTTTGTCGTTTTGTTATGTTGTATGTGAGATGTGAAACATGATATAAATGTTGAATTTGTTTTTGTTTTTTTTTTTGTTGTTGTTGTTGGACAGTTATATATATATTCGCTATATGTATGTGCATTTGTTTGATTTATGTTTATATTTATAATTACTTTTTTGTTAACATAATTATACTCGTATAATTAATATTCAATAAAAGCAATGTGCGCCTGACTCAATTTTTAAATATTTATTTGTTTTTTTTTTCATATTTATTTTTATTTATGTTAGTTGTCAGTTAAAATGATTTTCATTTCGTTTTTGAAATATTATATTTTTATTATTATTAAAAATAAAAAGTAAATAACACAGCGAAATATTTGTAAAATAAAATTACATTTTTAATGAAACAAAAGCTTTTGTTTTTATGACACACGCCTTGAGCATAAAATAAATATAATTCTTATCGTAAACGTAGTATATTCAATATAGACTTTTCAGAGCTTAATGCAAATTCAATTAAAATTGAAAAAAAAAAAATAATAGTATTAAAAACAATTAACGCTGACAATATACAATAAGAATATTAATAGCAGTAATTATAATAGTAATAATAATAATCATAATAATTATAAACCTGATGCTGAGTTTTGAGATGATTTAGCAAAATGCATAAAATGCAAAACTCGTTGGAAATCGAGCAAAGAGCCAAAAAAGCAGTTAACAATTTATATATATATATAGAGACTTGATCTGTTGCTTAAATGATCATATAGATGCATATATATAAAGTTGTATTTGCATGATTCTTAAGCTAAACTGTTTTCACATCTAGCAACAAACACATTATGCAGATATACATATACATATACATATATATATATATATATATATATATATATATATATATATATATATATATATATATATATATATATATATATCTATATCTCATATTTGTTCTATATATGTCTTCTAAATGTTGTTGTATGGCATTACAATACATACATACATGCAGATATAGCTATATATGTATATATGCTAACTATTACAGTTTTTGTTAATTTCCCTTTTTTTATTGTGAAGCATTTGAAATATGGTAAATTTATGAAATATTTCTTTTTTTTTATTTAGTTTTAGTTTTATATATTTGTTGTTGTTTTTTGTTGTTGTTTAGTATTGCGTGCATCGCGAGCTTTGCATGAAAAGCATTCGCTTTCTCTATATGTATGCTATAAACTCTCTCGTTCTTTCTTGCTTTTTAGCATGCGATTAGCGAGAGGGCCTCTGTTTTAGTGGGTCTTTGTGGAGCACAGCGAATATGTTATTCGCATGTATGTTACATATATTGTATATATATATATATATATATATATATATATATATATATATATATATATATATATATATATATATATATATATATATATATATATATTAGTTAAAGGTAATATAAACTAAACATTTAATTAAATATAATATAATATATAATATATACTCGTATAAACACAGACAGAGAGATAGAGCGTATATTTTGTTTTTTCTTTTTTTTATCTTTATCTTTTTTGTTTTTTATTTGTTGTTGTTGTTGTAGCTTGTTGCGGTTGCATTGTGTATTTATGTGGGACAGAGCACCTTCAAAATGTAGTCCGTCAAGAGCGTCGGCACTGTTGGACTATCCTCATTTATGGCCTTGAGTACTGCAAGTGAAAAAGAGAGATAAATTGAGTATATATTTTATATATGTATATGATCAACAGGTTAGATGTGTAGCGCTTTTTTTGTGCAGATCCAAACATTCATACTTCTGTCACTTGCCTTTCAATCGTTATTCATCAAATATTTTCATTTATAGCGACATTTGGGAAATACAAAGTACAAAGCTAACTTTTAGCGAACATTCTAATAATTTTCTCTATAAGTAATAGATCCCAAATGGCTTCAATTCTAATAGCATTTTATGACAAATGCTAAGCCTTGATATGCAAGATATCTATATCTATATATGTATGAATCAATATATGAAGATTGATAGCAACTTCCTGCTTCTTGCAATTGCCTCAAATTGATATACATCAAAAGTTACAACATTCTATATACATATATAGATATTATAAGTTATACAAAGCATTAAATTATCTTTCAGCGAGTCTAATTTCTAAAATCTTTGAGATATAGCCTTAAAGTTAGGTATATCGTATCACTTATTGCTACACTATAAATTCTTCTATTTTCTATGATGTATCTTAAGTTGATATAACTCTGTTTACGCACAATGACAAGATGAGCTTAGGTACAGTGTACTGGGCAGACTTATATATACGTCAATTAGTTTGGTTTCATTGGATTAGATTTGATATATAATCTTTGCTATATTATATAACATCGTAAATCATTGATATATAAGCTAGCATTCTTATTTAGCTCTCTAAACAATCACCTACAATTGTGGCATATACAAGGCAAATTTCTTCAAGTGTCCTAAGTTACATAGAGCTGATCTTTTAGAGTTAGATGTAAAATCTCATAATTTACAAAATACAAGCTGTTTCTTATACTTGAATTTCCTCTGCAAAACATAATTCCATAACTATATAATTCATTGAGTATAGCGCTACGACGCAAATATCCATTCATATAAATTTCCAATTGATTTTCCAGTTCCTTCTTCCACTTACTTTTGATCAACACCTGCAACGATTGATTATTTGGTGTGCCATTCTCCAGATGATAGGGTATGACAGTAGTCAAGTATTTGGGCTCCGGGCCTGCATGAAGAGTCAAAAACTAAGATTAGTACAGCACGGTAAATAGATCTCATTGGACAATACCTTGGAATTTGCCGCGTTTCTTCTCGACATGGTATTGCCGACGCTTGTTCTGGACTGCCAGCAGTAGAGAAATGAAAGAGTTCTTCAGCTCCTTCTCGTATTCGAGTTCATCGCGCAGCGCCAGCTCGTTGATCAGTGTCTCGCTCAACTCCTGGATGAGCATCTCCATTTCCATGTACAGCTCATTGAGCTGGGTGCTGCTCAAGTATTGCAACTCTGCGAAAGTAGAAGAAGAAGCATTAGCTAAAAAGAAGAGATTTCCCCATAAATATCGATATATACTTACTCTCTGCATAGAGCGGAGCGCCGAGCACCTCGCGTGCCTTCTCAATCACCTCCGAATCGCAATTCTCTGGCTCATCCAGCGGACTCTCGGCCTCATCCATAATATCATCGATCTCCTTGATCACCTCCTCTACGGTCTTAATGGGATGATCGTCGGCATCTCCGTTCAATCCGTTCAATATCAATGCATGCATATCCAAATCATTGGCCACGGCCTCATCCTCACTGGCCAAGTCGTTAAACTCATCCACTGGTGTCTGTGGATTCTGTTGCTGATTCTGCTGTTGCTGTTGCTGCATCTGATTGCGCTGCTGCTGCTGCTGCTGCTGCTGCTTTGTACGGCTCTGACCCAGATTGAGGGTCGGCATGTGCATCTGGCGAGTGTACGACTTGGACCAGTCGATGGGCAGAATGTTGCCAAAGTTGCCAGTTATGGTCCACCACATTCTGCAAAAAGATGATGAATAGCAAATATCAGATATGTGAATATATATAATTATATACATATGTACTATATAGGTCATAGATGGAAGAAGCAAGTCAATCTCAAAAACTTGCAGGTCTGAAGAGGCAGTTGCTGAACTGGATTGTCTGATGAAGCATTTAAGAGAGAGAGAGAGAGAGAGAGAGAGAGAGATGAATGAAATGACAGCAAAATAGAGAGTGAGAGCAAGGAAGAGAAGCAAAAGGTGTGTAGTAGAGAGAGAAAGATAATAAGAGGATTGGAAAGAGAGATAGAAAAGGAGAGCCAAACAGAAAGACAAGGAGAGAGTGAGGATAGATGATAGAGTAATAGAAAAGAAAGATAGAGAGAATATAAGAGCGTGTGAGAGAGATAGTGAAAAGAAGAAAATGAACGTGATGAGAGGGAAAGAGAGTGAGTGCTCTCTCGCGCAAGAGAGTGAAACACACAGACTGCAAAAAAGGAGGATGCAGAAATGGAGGGAGTACGATAGCGTAATGTGGAATGAGAAAGGTAGAAGACAGACAAAGAAAGAAGGAAAGATTGTCAAATAGTAAAACAGAGAAGCTCAAATATCGTGAGAGGTAACGAGAAGGTGTGGGAGAGAAACCGAGAGAGACCGACAATAAAAGAGACAATAAATAAAAAGAGACATCGAAAGAGAGAAAAACACAGAAGAAATAAATAAACACACAGAGAAAGAATAGGGAAAATGGTTATGGAAAACGTAATCCTACCTACCTATAATCATACGATTAGTGATATAAGCGAACAGCTAGCTAAACAGTCCGGCCTACATTCAGTATGCACATATCACTGATCGGATATATATATATATATGTATATATTTACGCATATAACGACTGCAAATGGAATTCCTCTCAACTGTTTTGTAAAACTATTTAAAAAGTACTTTAAAAATGCCTCACTGAGATTTTGTTTTACTTTGTGTTTATTTTGAATTGTTTTTTGCTCATTTCGCAACACTGGGTCAACGCTTTTCGGTGGTGTGGCGGTGGGCAGGATGGGTGGTGGGGTTGTGTGTTGGTTGCATAAATTGAAATGCACATTTTGAATGTGGCCTCTGTGGCGGCGCCTGGCGGAATTTTGTTGGCTATTTATTCCAGATGAGTAAATGCCGCCCACTCCAAGAGCAACAAAAGGCAGCGACTGCCACCAGGCGTGTGGTGCAATGTGGTGCCACTTACAGTCGCGAAAAAAAAAACAAAGAAAAGGGCAGCAAAGCAAAAAAAAAAAAGTGGCACAATAAACTGAAAAGTGCCTTGGCGACGCCTTAAGCAAGACGAGGAGGCTAAGTAAGCAGCTGGCAGCGATTAAGCGGGCCAAAGCAGTTTACTTGGATTGGCTGGGCGATTGGGTGGTTGGGTGGTGCTGGCTGGCTGCCTTGCACTGGTTGCTGTCTCGGCTAAGCGCCTGATAAAATGCCTCATTAGGCGGGCCCCAGAGCACGAGCCATGCAAATGGGATGCAATTAAGATGGCAGATGAGATTGAGAAGTGTAGCCAGCCAAGTGAGAACGATTGGCAATGAAACAGTAAGGGAATCTCTCTTCCGCTCTCTCTCTCTCTCTCTCTCTCGTTCTGTCTCTCGCTGTGAAATTGTGATTATAAGTGCTACAAGCATAACTAATAGCAGGCATGACAGAAATGGAACATGCAGAAACCAATTGGGAAATGAAACTGAAAAATATGTGCGACTAAGAGTTGACTACTATTCAGATAGCAATATAAAGATAGCAGCGTAGTGCACTAGCATGTGTCAGTAATACTCTGTAGCTATGAAATGAATGAAGCATGGAGAAACAATTGGAAATGAAACAGCAAAAATGCTAAAAGCATATGTAGAAAATGTACTAAATGCAAAGTGAATGCCAAACAAGCAAATACCCTTTAAGCTGATTGCAATTAAGATTTATCAGAATAGAGATAATGCAGAGAAACAATGGGAATTGAAACAGTTGAGAAAGCTGATTGCGAATGAGAATGAATGAACAAATGAGAGATTGCGAATACTTCAGATGAAAGTGAAGTTGGGTTTAGTCTTTAATTGAAAGATATTTCAGACATAGTTTAATTGGAATATTGTGGCAAAAGTTGTTAGGCTGAGAAATACCCTGTAAAGGCGAAAATAGAAAAGCAAACTGGAAATGCTAAAGGCAAGATAGGCTAAGTTTACAAGTAATATAGGATTTCAAATTCCCAATCAAATGAATGTCAAAGAGACCAGAGATCGTTTAATATGCTAGACTAGAGATACCTCTTAAAGCAAAAATGCGATCGATGAGAGAGCTTGAAGTTAATATACTACGTAACAACAAATATAAAATGTAGATACGACTCTGAAGAATCGAACTACGAATTAATATACCCAATATCAATGAAATGCCTTGTCACAGGGTATGCAAATTTATGGCTCAAGTTGCAATTGGCATTTTGCCCAGACTCTTTCTACACTCGCACATTGATGCGTAGTTTGTCAGACAGTTTGTCTGCATTTGAGATGGATATAGAGCGAGTGAGACAGAGACAGGCAGAGAGAGAGACAGAGAGAGAGAGAGCATGTAAATTGCCTGTGTGGCACAGTTGCTATCAAATTTCACGATCAATGCCAATCATTTAATTGTCAGCATTTCGGTTTTATGTTTCTCTGCAATTGTCGGTGGCTTCTGCTCGTAATTATTCATGCTCCACATTTGAGCAATTGCTTTGGGTGTCGTTGTTGTAGTCGTTAATTAGCTAATGTTGTGCGCTGCTAATGATCATCATCGCGTTGATGATGAGCCCCATCATGCCAATGATGAGCATTTCACACTTGAGCGCTTTCGCAGCACAATCTCAACTACCTTCAGTGTGATAATGAAGCTGATTTATAATGTATAGTTGTAGCTCGAGAGCTGTGCGAGAATTCTTTTGCAAAGAGCCAACGAGATGAGTTTATACTTAATGCCACTCGTTACTTGTGATAAGTTAAGTTATTTAGCAATGAGTAGATTCTATAGCAACGTGTAGGTGAGCTGACGACGAGTAGCTTCTATAGCAACGAGTAGCTCTTAAGAGTAACTTCATTAGTAACGAGTAGATTTTATGATGAAGAGTAGCCTCAATAGCAACGAGTAGTTGCATTATAACCAAAGCTTTATTAGTAACGAGTGGCTTTTATAACAACGAGTAAGCTCCATAGTAAGGACTAACTTTTATAGCAAAGAGTAGACTACATAGTAAGGACTAACTTTTATAGCAAAGAGTAGACTACATAGTAAAGAGTAGTTTCATGAGTAACTTCAATAGCAACGCGGAGCTGTGACAACAACGAATAGCTTCTATAACAATGAGTATATTCTATAATAAAATGTAGCTGCTAAGGCAACAAGTAAACCCTTAAGGAAAGAGTAACGAATAGACTCTATGGTAAGGAGCCACTGGAACAACGAGTAGACTTCATAGTAGAGAGCTACTAGATCAACGAGTGGCAACACATAAATTGAACTGAAATAAGTTGCTTCTACAACAACGAGTAGATTCAGCCTGTTTAAGTAACTTCAACATCAATAAGTGCCCTCTATAATAACGAGTAACTTCAATAGAAAGAAGAACAATTAATAACGAGTAATCTTAAGTGAAGTTTACAGAGAGTATAGAGTTTATAGAGATTACTTTGTAGCTAAAGATATTGAAAGATGTAGATATCGAACAAATCTTAACAACTAACTCAGAACAATTTATAGCATATACTAGTTGCTGACGAGTAACGTACACACTTCTATTTATAGCGAGTAGTAAGTGACGAGTAGAACTAGTCAGCTTACATTGCAAGCATTTTCAAGAGATTAGCTTAAGACGAGTTGAGTCGAGAACAAATAATTTGCCACATGCCATTGACCTATCAATCAAGCGAGCTGACCCAACTTATTCCATTCTATATTGCAGACTTGTACATACGATTAGCCACGAGCGAGCGCCTTCTACTCCCACTCCCACTCTCACGCTCCATCCACAGTAGGTGAGTGAAGCTCGTTCGCAGCTCGTTGCAATTTCGGTATGTGAAATTCTGACATTTTATGACGTTCGTGTTAGGAATTTTTGGCATTTCCTAGTGTTTCACATAATTTCTATTTGTATTTGTATTTGGATTTTTATTTCTTTCGTATTCCTTTTATATTTGCATTTTTATTTTCATTTCGTGTGACTGCCTGTTTCGTTTAGCTGGAAATGAGTTATTTCTTGTGTTTGTTGTTGAACATTTTCGCGTTTCTCTTATAAATTGCTTTCAATATGTTTTTGTGCCTCTCGTCATTTGTTTTGTGTAAATACAAAGTACAAAAATAAAATTCAGTGCTGAGGCGTTGCGGCGTTTAGGGACAAGACGGATCTGTTAAAATATTCCGTTTTTATTGATTATCGATATCTGATGACGAATTGATAATCAATTATCGATAACTAGTAATTCTAGTAAGTAATTAATCGATAGTTAAAAAGATAATTGAAAGTGGATAATTCACAATCGATAATCAATGAAATTAGCGAAAATATATTATCGATAAATAATATTCGATAATTATCCATATTTCGACATGGTATATGATAAATACTCAGTAATTGTTAATCGGCAAACGTACATTAATAATCGATAACTAACAAACTACTTTAAATGGCAAGTTCAAGTATCAAGTGCTAATCGATTACGATAATTCATGACTAATGATTGACAACTTTCATGTACTTGCAAATGAAGTGCAATATATGCCAATTTTAACAACAATAATCGATAATAAAACAAATACTATAACTTGATTACTAAATTGCTAGACTTCTTGCTGAATAGAA
Organism: Drosophila koepferae; assembly: GCA_030914345.1. Taxonomy (NCBI): domain Eukaryota; kingdom Metazoa; phylum Arthropoda; class Insecta; order Diptera; family Drosophilidae; genus Drosophila; species Drosophila koepferae. The sequence continues at coordinate 13,188,378 of JAUESR010000196.1, read as the reverse complement.
ATATATATTCATTATTATTCATAGCAAAGTCGTTTTTCCATTTGCTGTATACAAATAGCAAAGTAAATAGAAAACTATTTGCAAAAGACAACTACAAAGATGCTGCACAAAAGACTATGAAATACCCTGTAAATTAAGAATTACAAAACTGAGAGTATTATTTCGTCGATTTGTGTTGCATAATCGCTTATATATATTTGTCTAATGAATTAAAATATATAGAACTAAATAGTTGCAATTTCAAGCTGAAGAAATTTTGAATATTTTTCAGTTATTTTTTTGGTCTTTATGGAAACTTGATAAACATATCGGTTTACTAGTTTACTTTATGTACTCTGTACCAGCCATATTTACAGGGTATACAAAAAAAAGGCAAATAAATAATCTAGCAGCAACAGCACAGCAAAGGCCAAAGATGAGAAATGTGCGAAACAAGCGAAACGAGCAAATCGTTTGCGACACTCGGAAAAATGCGTAAGGTAAGTGAATGTGTGTGCAGACAGACACATAAACACACCCACAGATACCCCTAGCTATATATTTATATATATATATATATATATATATATATGTACATATATGAATATATATGTATATCTCTATATTTATGCATACGTCAATGGTGCATGGGGATGGCGCAGACTGTGGTATGTGTCGAGGCCGCCATTTCATTTATATGTAGGTCTTTACAGACAGACATCGATATATAGCATATATATATGTGTGTGGACATAGATATATATCATATATATATATGTGTATATTCTCGCTATAAATTGGTGTGGGCTAAATATTTGGAGCGACGATCGGTGTTTGCGTGCACTTGGCAAATGAATTTGTGAATGAAACAAACTGAAAGCGATTAGCCAGAGCTATAATTCATGTAAAACGTATTAGCGCTTATAAGTGAGACTACTTTCGATAGATAAGTCACTGACTAGCACTAGTCAAATAGTAGTATTTGTACTACTAGTTCTACTACTATTCTTACTACTACTTTGATCGTTATCATAAGGCATATACTCTCCTCTCAATCTCCCTCTCTCTCTCTCTCTCTCTCTCTCTCTCTCCTCTCTCTCTCTCTCTCTCTCTCTCTCTCTCTCTCTCTCTCTCCCTCTCCCTCTCTGACTCGATTTGCCTTGACTATAGATTGTACTATATATCCAGAACTATAGTGCAGTTTATAGCATGGTTTCAATTGCTTTCAGAACTCGATCAAATGCCTTTGCAATGAAAGAAAATCTGTTCACATTTCCAAGTACGTTGATAAAGAAACCAAATCCCAGCGTATCGTTTGTTATATGATCAAATATTTCCGCTCGACATATATATTATGTATATATTATGTCTTTAATAATTCAAACAATTTCCGCTGAAATTATTAAAGAAATTTTCCTAGTGTAATAAAAAAGTTGATGGCCATGATGTCATTAATACTTAGAACGTAAAACTCAAGTGTTCGGCAATTCTGAGAAATCTTTAGAGGAAAGCATCGAACATGTTTTATAATATGTTTAATATTAACATATTAAAATATTATTTAAAAATTTTTAAATATTTTAATATAAATTTCTAGGTTGCCAAAGATTTAATTCAAGATTTTTCCCTCTAATTTACTAAGGCTTAATAATTTTTATTAAAAAAAATTCTTTTCTTACATTTTTATTATTATTAAAAATTTTAAATTTAATTTTTTTGTCAAATTCCTTAATTTTTTAAAAATAATTTAATTTAATTTTTTAATTGATTAAACATTTTTGTTTATACTTTCATAAGGCAATTTTTTTTTTTTTTTTTTTTTAATAAAAAAATTATTTTCTTAGATTTTTATTGTTATTAAAATTTTTATTTACTGTCAAATTTAAATTCCTTAATTTTTTAAAAATAAATTTAATATAATTTTTAATTGATTAAACATTTTTGCTTTAAGGAATTTTTTTAAAAATATTTTCTGAGATTTTTATAAAAACTTTATTTATTGTCAAATTTAAATTCCTTAATAAAAAAAATTTTTTAATTTAATTTTTAATTGATTAAACATTTTTGCTTTAAGGATTTTTTTTTTTTAATATTTTCTGAGATTTTTATTATTATAAAAACTTTATTTATTGTCAAATTTAAATTCCTTAGCTAGCATTTCGAGATTTCCATTTTACCCACTTGTTAAGAATTATAATTAGAAACGTTTGCTTTTTTATTATTATTATTTTTGATTAGTTCTCAACGCATTCTCCACATTTTTTTTTTTTTTTGCCTAATTTTCCATATGCCTCCATTCCATCGCGCTTAGGCACACTTATCATATATAAGTTTCCATCAACGCCGCAATTAAGACATAAAATTTTGTATTTCTTTCTCGATTAGCGCATGAGTATTCTTGAGGCTCTCATGTAGTAGAGAGATCACATCTTCTTCGTCTTCGCCCGGCCACTTATCGGGCGGGCACATTGAAATCAACGCAACAAACTGAGACGATTGAACCCTGAACTCCACTGTCGACATGCTGCACGAGTGTTATCTGCCTCAACCCTGACCTAATATGATCGAATTCGTTTCAACGAGAGAGAGAGAGAGAGAGAGAGAGATTGTATGTGTAGCTGTTGATATGCATGGGGCATATGTTTAGCTTGTGTGCAGCGACAATTAGCAGCTAAATTTCAGCGGCAAAAAATTAAATTTTATTTATTTCAATGCTCATTCACGACACGCCATTTAGGGTATATAGCTTGTGAGCTAAACTATGTGAGAGGCAGATGTATGTGGGGCAGAATCCATTAAATATATGGATTAGTTTAGATTGAGCTGAGCTTGATCTAGCTAGAACTAGCTAAATGTGTCTTCATACTCAATCCGGTCATGCGAGCACAGTCTTGAGATATATAGTCTTCTATATCATCGATCAAGCTTATCATACATTTTTCGATAACTCAGTTCATTTCGCTGTTATCGATAAGAATCGATATTTAAAGTTGATTTCTTTAGCCATAACTTAAACATCACTAAAGCTAGATTCTTCAAGCATACTATGCATTTTAGTTACCTGCCCGAAATGCAGTGATAATCTCTCTAGTTACGTCTTCAGATGCCCTCTCCCAGTCCCTCACCCGCTCTTTCCTCTTTTACTGACTACTGACAGCCGCATCTCAGCTTGAAGCTGAAGCATATCCTAGTCGAACACTAACGCTTGAAAGCATTCCAACATAGCAACGCCCACAAAATGAGCTCATGTCCACGCCCATATTGTGGCCAATTTCATTGTTTCGCCGTCCCCAATTGCCATATGAAAATTAATGCGTAAATATTTTAATGAATTTTAATTGCGGTACTTAGATAACGCAATCAATTTGTGTCCAACTGATGAATCAGCGACGAACAGCGCCATCTACATCATCATCATCATCATCATCATCATCATTATCATGATTAGCATGATCATGATGAATATTCATTCGCCAACGCTCGTCGCATTTCATTCACTTGACTTCGCTTCGTTTCGCCCACGCAACGCTTGACGTTTTCTTCTTCTTCTTCTTTTTTAATATTTTGTTCGTCTTGCATTTAATTGTGCTTGGCATTTGTTTGTAAATGTTTTTCACTCTTCTTCTTCTTCTTCTTCCTCTTGTTGGAGTCTATTGTATTACATCTTGAATTTATTTTAATTTTACTTTCCTCCTGTCCCAACAACTTTCTAAAACTCCAATACACAAAAGAAGCTGCTAGCCATCTCTGGTCGTCGCTTCGTTCATCTTAAATACAATTTCAATGCACATACACTGTGAGAAAATGTGTGCAAGTTTACCACGGCTGCTCTACCTGAACCTTTTTCTATACATCTTTGTTTTGAAGTTTACTGTCTTTATATATATTATATGATATTTGTCTGTCTGTCTCTCTAACTCTGTATTTCTTTCGCTCTCTTTCTCTCTCTCTCTCTCTCTCTCTCTCTCTCTCTCTTTCACTTATCCCTTTTATATACTTTTATATATACTTTTATCTTTTCATAACTTCCTACCCCATTTTCTAGATTTTTTTCCCTTTCTCTCTGCCTTATCTTCTCCCTACTTCTCTCTTCCTCTCTCTATTTCTCTCTCTCTCTCTCTCTATCTATCTCTATCTCTCTCTCTCTCTATCTATCTATCTATCTCTATCTCTCTCTCTCTATCTATCTATCTCTCTCTATCTCTCTCTCTCTATCTATCTATCTCTCTCTCTCTATCTATATATCTATATATCTATCTCTCTCTCTCTCTCTCTCTCTCCCGCCATCTCACTTTTTCTCCCTCTCTCTCTATCTCTCCCTCCTCTTTCTTTCTCTCCCTACTCTTTCTCTCTCTCTCTATCTCTCTATCTCTCTCTCTCTCTCTCTCTCTCTCTCTCTCTGCCTTTACTTCGCTTGCCCTCTCTCCAACTCAATATCTCTTGTCTTCCCCCTCTTCCACTTTGTCTCTCCTCTCTTTTTCTCTACTTTGAAATACCCAAGCAAAGGAGTAAAAGATCATCAAGAAAATGCATTTAATTTATTTCATTAAAATGTCAATACATAGATATGTATATATCTGTGTGCTCATTATTCCAATGTCTAATAATCAGCTAGTTCCCTTGATTAATTATGAAAAAGGCATTCCATGGACCAATTAGCATAATATTCCAAGTGTTTTTTATTGATGCGTTCGCTCTTAGTGTTGTTGTTGTTGTTGTTTTTCTTGTATTTTAATTATAAATAGTTTATGCAACATTTTAGCCATGGTTGGCTGTTGAAGCCCCCGCTTCGATAATGAACCGAGGGATTGGGGCTACGCTGCGGTTCGTTCACACGAATTTTCACTCAAGCGCAGCGCTACATTCACATGTTTTATTTTCGGCATTAGTCGTTAAGGGACAGACAAAGCAAGAGAGAGAGAGAGAGAGAGAGAGAGAGAGAGAGAGAGAGAGAGAGAGAGGGAGAGAGAGAGAGAGAGAGAGAGAGAGAGAGAGAGACAGCGCCACTGAACATGACACATTCTGAATGCTCTGCTAATAAAGTGTGTTCCGAGTGCTCTATAATCTATTATTCATGAACTACTTTGGGCAAATGCATAATACAGAAATTTATTGCAGATTGATAGAATTTCTGAACTCATCACGTAATATGCATTAAGAAAATATAAACACAATATTCAGCATAAATCATAAATGACTAAACAAATTGCATTTTCAATATTTAATAAGAGAAAAGAACAAACAAAAAATTCTAAACTTGTTACCAACCGAATGTCATAGCTATAAGGCCATGAAGCTAGAGTAAGAGAAAGAGAGAGAGTGGGTGGTAGAGAGAGAGAGAGAGAGAGAGAGAGAGGAGAGAGAGGAGAGAGAGAGAGAGAGAGAGAGAGAGAGAGAGAGAGAGCGAGAGGTGTAACAAACATTTCTTGAACATTGCATTGTGCATTGTGCAAGAGTGTGAAAGTTTTCGCCGTTGCCCACATTACGTTGATAATGCTCAAATAGCTCGAAATGAATTATAAATAAATAACAAATAATGCACATAAATATAGATAAACATATACACATATACATATACATATGTGCATATTATAAATATGATGCTGGATTACGTTTGGGGAAAACTGAGACCGAAACCAAGCACGCAAATGCATGACAAACACTTCAAAGCGCATTCTAAATTTAGTTGTTCACACTTTGCGTTGGCACCACACCACACCACACCACACCACAGAGAGATGCAACGGCACAAAGATACAGATACAACACAGATATATAGAGCCACAGATACAGATACACAGAATGAGGACAACAGCATTGACAAACGCCTCATAACATTCGGCTGCATTCCTCACGGGGCGCTATTCGACTTCAAGGCTGATTTTTTTTTTTTTTTTTTTTGAATTTCATTTCCAATTATATATAAAATATCTGTAAATAATTGAAATCAATTTGAATATTCAAGAACTAAGCTAAGTTTGACACTGAAAACTTGGCCAAGATGATTGAATTAATATTGTTTCGTGAGCGGGTATTAAACAGTCGTTGCTGGCTTGTTATTTCATCGTTGTATATGTTCAATGTGTGGTTAATGTTGTTATTGTTGTTGTTGTAATTGTGGTTTATTTTATAGTTAATTATACTATACTATTATTTTCTCTATATTCCTACACCATTTCTCTCTCTCTCTCTCTCACTTTTTGTTGTTGTTGCTTTTTGTGTTTATAAATAGGCCATTAGGCAGTGAGAGGCGCCCAAGAGGCAGTGAAGCCAAATGAGCTTCGTCGTAACTGTTGTCAGTTATGTGGCCCATAAATGCGAATGGCTCAAACGGCAAAAAGAGAGAAACAAACGGAAAGAAACTGGCAAAAGCAAAAAAAAAAAACAAAAATAACATCATTTATTTTGGTCACCCACCATAATGATCATTATGCAGCTAATCAATCAAGCCGAGCAAACCCACACATAATGCCAAGAAATTGCTCATAAAGTAACCAAAAATTAAACTCCATCTGTTTGGCCAATCCAATTTGACTATGATTAATCACAGTGCTGAAACTATAAACTCTAAACTATCAATATAGGAGTGAGCTGTAAATAGTATATAGTATATTTCATGTGTTTCGGTTTGCTTTGAAGCAGAGCAATTGAGAGCGAGTTCAACTCATATATTAATATGAATGAAATGATTTCGAAAATATTGAATATTAACGGAGAAAATAAAGTTGAAACTGCTGTGAGCTAGTTGAAAGAATGCATAGGAAATGAGATTATAGAGTCTTCACGAAGGGAAGTATTTCGTTTTATGTTTTATGAAAAACAAATTCTGAAATACAAATTGTTTTTTATTCCCTTCTCATAAACTTTTTCTGCAATATTACGAATTTCATGATCTACCACGATTTCAATTTCGTTATATCTAACACGATTTTTATAGTATATCTGCATCTGATTAAACATGCATATATCTATGTACATATATGAACACATTCGCGTTAGCTCTGCGAGAGCCACTTCAATTTGAGTGTAATTTAATGAATTGCTGCTCTTTTGCGGCTCTTGTCATAAATGTCATATATGAGGGGGCCTCTTGACAAGGCCAACTAATGCAAAGCGATGGAGGCCAGAGCGAGTGGTGGGGTCTGTCTTAGCGGGTGTGCCGGCCAATGAAGTGCCAATTCAATTTGGCACAAACCCTTTTTCAATTTGAAGTATTTATATAATTGATGCCAAACGATTCACGAAATGCTTTTGGCTTCGTTTCGTTGCCGCCGGCTTGGCGTTGTCCTTGACTGTGTTTTGCTTCTCCTGCTTTTTTCTTGTTTTCTATCTTTCTATATTATATATACATCTGTCTCATTCTGCACATATACATATACATATATTTCTCATTTCAAATGGCATTTGCTGCTCATTGTTGTTGTTGTTGTTGTTGTTATTGTTTGATGATGTAATAGCCAGAGGTTTGTCGATTCGCCGTTCGTTCGGGGCGTGCGAGCCTCACTTGATTAGTCATTTTGTATCTGTATCTGTGTATCTAAATGTATCTTGTATCTATTAGCTATAGGTGCATAGCTGCTGCAGCTGTATCTGTATCGATGACTATATCTGTTATATAGATGTATCTGTATCTGTATCTGCAACTGTATCTGTATCTGTATCTGTATCTGTATCTGTATCTGTATCTGTATCTGTATCTGTATCTGTATCTGTATCTGTATCTGTATCTGTATCTGTATCTGTATCTGTATCTGTATCGTATCTGTATCTGTATCTGTATCTGTATCTATCTGTATCTGTATCTGTATCTGTATCTGTATCTGTATCTGTATCTGTATCTGTATCTGTATCTGTATCTGTATCTGTATCTGTATCTGTATCTGTATCTGCATCTGTATCTGCATCTGTATCTGCAACTGTAGCTGCATCTGTACCTACAGGATAGGCGTAACAGAGCTTTTTAGCGAGTCTTGACTGTACTGTATCTATATATGTATATATATATTATCATTTCCTTTATGCCTATATATTTACATTATTCAGGATCGATTTCTCTCATAGCAAGTGAAGTTCAGGACAATTAGCTCTCGCTCAGTGATAGAGGTTAATGTCCCTTGGCAAATTTTGCGCTTGGACAGGAAATGACTTTCAAGCAACCCCAATAACAACAACAACAACAACAACATAAACAACAACAGCAACATATCAAAAACAAGGCTCTAATAGCAGCTCTGTCAGCTCCTGCATATATGTTCTGCCTCCCACTGTCTCTTCTCCCACACTCTCTCTCTCTCTCTCTCTCTCCTCCCTCTCTCCCACTCACAGTCTGTTGCTTTCGTAACACGCATACGCCATGTTTTGCCCCTGTAGCATGACTCATACGACCCTCGACCAGAGTCAGTCGGTTGGGGATGAAGCGAGCGAGGGGCGAGGGGCGGGTTGTTGTTGTTGTTTGTCGTAGCCATTGCAAAAACTACCCCCGTCTAAATTTATACAATTTGATTATTGTTTCAGTCAGTCAGGCATGTCAGGATATGTGTGGCTCCTCAAGGCTAAATAACAGCAGCACAGTTCCTGACACCCCTAACTCCCTCGCTCAGACCCAGCAGCTGGTAATATGAGCTCTCAATTGAGTTTTTATAATTGGCCGGCAGTCGCCTTACATAATTGATTAAACCGAACGCACAAATGGTAATGCGATCTCAAGTCAGCAGGCCACTGAATTCATTAAGGGCCCAGTTAACTGGGCTAAAATTAGCGAGCTGCATATGCAAGTTAACATTGAGTTAACAGTAACTGTTAAAGCTAAATATTTAACTGAGTGCTAAACTTTTTGTTAAATGTAATGAAATATATATTCAAAAATAATATAATTAAATATATATCTTAAATATGTAAAAATCAAATTCATCTATATATATTTTTTATTTTAGAATATTTTATTTTAATTTTATTAATTCTTTTTTACGTTAACAAACTAGACAAGAAACTAAAGCACCAAAGAAATTGTTGAGTTTATCTGCCAGACATCACAGAATGATTTATCTGGCTGTTAAATGTTAACATGCGGTTAAGCGTCGTGCAGACAAGAGAACTAAAGTGTCCCAGCATGGAGAGAATTTATGGAGGCTGAATGGCCCACACATCATGCGATAACCGCTAAAGGCAGGCCAACATTTATAATTTGGCTAAAACGTGTTTTGTTCTTGGCCATTTTGAGGCAGATTTCAAGCAGGATTTCGGCAACAGGACATTGAACTTAGCCGCACACAAGTAGGTCGCCAGCTGGGAGCTGCGAACAGCGTCACTTCCAGTTCCAATACGAATTCCGCTTCCAATTCCATTAGCACTTCCACTGCCAGTTGCAAGCTGCTGACAATTGCATCAGCAATATATAATAGAGAGAAAATAAAAGTTGTCTCACAAATCAGATTAAATGTCTAGCTAGAGAGCTGGGGTTAGCTGAGTCGGTGCTGGGTGCCGGGGAGCAGGGGTCGAGCTGTGTGCGGAGATGGGGCCATGTCGCGTGTCCCACGCTGTGGCCAACTGGCTGGCCAAACCGGAAAGCCGGGGCTCACAAAACTCTTGACCAACTGGCGGGCTTCGAGCCATATGTGTGCACACTGTACAGTATTGCATGGCGCATATGGTCAGCGAGCGCTTAACTGGCACACAAATGCGACTGTTTTTTTTTTTATTTCTTCTTTATGTAGCCGTCACATGCAACAACAACAACAACAAGTCAACAGAATAAACTCGCATTTAATGGTTCCATTTAAGCGCTGTGTGAATCGAATTTGGTATATCTCATATATCATATGCAACTCAGGTTTATATTTTCAAAGTTCCGCTAATCGATAAAGAACAAATTGAACTGTCGATTGTGATAGACTAAGCAATACCCTATATAATCAAAGGAACTAACTAATCTAGTTCCATTTGATAGATGATGATATTGGCAATCTTTATTTAAATCTAGTTCATGATCGAGAACTAGACAGTTCAATTGAACGAACAAAGTATTCAATCGCTGCTGAGCAATTAAATGAGTGAGCAAAAACTCTAACTAATCTCTGTAAAAGCTCACTAGCATATTCCAATAAATTGTTCAATAGTTCAATAGTTCCTGAAGTTGTTCATGAGTAATTGAGCAAGTGAGCAAAGAATGGCAGATTAAGGAACAATGAATTATTCAATTGAACTTGTTCTTGAAGTGCAAACGTTCAATTAAATAATTAATTCATTCATTTTCGATTCAATCGATAATCGATAAATACTGACACTAAAGCTCTAATCCTAATTACTAATTCCATTTCATATTGAAATATAAAATTAAATAATAATAAACATTTTTTGTTTAAAAAAAAGTTTTCATATTTCTACAAACTTTGCTTGCAGCGCATTTAACAATCGAGCAGACTCAGCTTAATCATTTGCAAGTTTATTTTCCTAAGTCATTCCTTTCGCTTAGTGTAAATATTGCGTCGTTGTTGTTGTTGTTGCTGTGGCGATTGCGACGCAGAAATGCCGCAAAAAAAAAATAAAGTTTGCCGAGCCGCTAACGTTGCAGTTGCCGTTGCCTTGTTCTTGTTATTTATTTATTTATTTAATTTTTGCGCTTTTGTAGAGTTGGCAAAGCGTTAAGCGTTGATGATGTTGCGGCACAAGAGAATTTAACCAACAACAACAACACAGATATATAAACTGCAGCGAGACAGAAGAAGATGGAGAAAATGAATGAGCAGCAGCAGAGGAAGCGGCAGCAGCAGCGGCAGCGGCAGCTTTCTGGGCAGCAAATACTCGACTTGGAAGAGACCTTCGTCAAATGTCATACACGCACACATACATATGTAAGTGCATGCACACATGCATAAGCAAAGACAATACTCGGCCTTCGTTCAAAACAGAACGATTGAGAGCAATACAGAGAGCGAGAGAGAGCATATTTTCAGTAATACTTAACGTAAACATTGACAAAGCGCTTGGCTTGCAGTGCGGCCACACGACGCACTTGATGCGCGCAGGTAAACAAGAACAAAAACAAAAGAAATATAAAGAGGACAATAACAGTTAGTTAAGCAGCGCAGCATTCACATGGGACGCTGCAGCAGCGCTAGGCAGTGAGAGCAGGAAATCTGCCACTACTGCTGTAAAGCAGTTAAAGCAATGCAGTGTATGAGTGCGAGGGCAAAGGGTGTTCTCAGCGTGGGAAGCTTCTAGGGAATAGCATAGAAAGCAATAGTGAGAGACAGCGAGAGAGGGCAGAGAGCAAGACAGAGAGACAGCGGCAGATATTCAATAACTGCCATACGGTGAAAATAAACGAAAATGCAAAATGCTCATTAAATTAATAAAAAGCTGCATGATGAATAGTGCTTAAGTGCTTTTGTTTTTCATTTATTATTTGTTTTGCTTAATTGCCAACGATTTGCATTCAGATTTGCGTGCAGCAGTTTCATTATATATTTATAAACATTATTCATTGTTTGCAATCATGCATATGTATGCAAGTGTGTGCGTGCTTGCGTTTGCACTAATTCATGCACACACACACGCACTTCTGCGAGGAGAGCGAAAGATTCGTTAAGTTGCAGCTGATTATCAAATTTATTGACTGATGTCAGCGTCAACAATAACAACAACAACGACGCCCGAAATTCACTTCGCTTGACAGTGTCAGTGCTGCCACGCTCGCTTTTTTCCCGCTGCATCTGGCGTTTTTTGACAACTAATAAAATTTGTCTGATAATCAATTTGGAATATTTTGATTGATTTTTAACATTTTTGGCTTATTTACCACTTTTTTTTATAAATATTTTTGTTTGGCCATCATTGATAGAAAAATTATAAAAAGATATGGCTTCATTATTTTTAAATATATATATTTAGTTAGTTTAGCTTAACCTACTTTATCTTTATTTGCAGATTATATAGTGTATCGATATAGACAGGAGCTACCTTCCTATAATGAATACAAATCTTATGTATCTGAAACCGATCTTTCTGTGTAAGATGATCTAATGAAAATACTCTACACATATTTAATAAAATATCATGTAAAACCTAATAAGCTCTTGTTTGTTGTTAAGATTAGCTTTTTTTCTGATAAAAAATGACAGCACTGCTTAGCACAATGGCAACGCTCTCTCTCCCACTCTCCCACTTTCGTTCACTTATTCGCGTTGCATGCATTTCCTGCTCTCTTCACTTTCCAGGCAAATGCACTTACAAGTGCTTTTTATCAACGGTCAAACCAGCTGCTGATGCCAACGTTGACGTCGCCGTCGCCGTCGACGTCGCGGCTTTTTATTATTGTTATGATTTATGATCTACGCACTGGAAAACGAAGCCAATTTCAGTTTTTGCAATTGCTTTGCTTGACAAGCGCTGATTGCGACTTCCCCCGTCCCCTCAGCCCCTTCGCTGACCCCTCGCCCACTCACTGGGTTTATCATTGAATTGTTTTGTTTTGATAAAAGGGGATTGGGGTTACGCTTCCGCTTAGACGCTGGTCAAGGGTTGCCACTCATTCAATTGGGATGCAGCAAATGCCTCGAGATGGAAATTCTTCGAGAGAGACAGAAAGCAACAGAGAGAGAGGGTGAGAGAGCGTGGCAGTCGCGAGACTTTTATCGATCCAACAATGCTGCTTCGCCCCGTCAGCCGGCCTCCCATCCCCTGTCGGCAGGATTACGTCGTTATATGGCGCCAGGGTTGGTTCAGACAGAGGACAGAGGGGTGGCTTAGCTGGCGCATGCGCTTTGCCCAAATGTCCAAAACATTGCCGAATGCATTTTACATAATTTTATTAACATATATTAGACGGTAAAGAGATGAGAGAGAAGGAGAGAAAGAGAGAGAGAGGGAGAGAATGCAAACCGGTTCCAGAGCAATAAAAAAAGCTATGGAAAATAAGAGCTTTAAGATATATTTGAGCCGCAAGTAGTAAGCCAAGCTTAACCAATTGTTTTTCCTAGCTCGATGTTGAACTGAACTATGAAAGTTCAGTTCGTAATATATAAGGAAAATACAACAAATGTTATAAAATAACATCGACAGGTTTTTCCAAGAATTTCTAGTCGATTCCCAGCAAATAAAAAAGCTGTGTTTTCAGCTGATAAGCGTTGCTATTATATTCCTTCGTTTTAAAGTCGTTAGCCAAGCTTAAAGTTTGACGTAGACCTAGTAAATTATATCTACGTTTTCTATTACGAAAACTCTTCCAGCATCTCACCTTGTCCAGTTTCCATACTGCTTTGAAAGATTTTTGATCTTACAGACTCTTAACTCTTGCAGCTTGGAAACCCTTCTACTTACTCTAGTCTACCCACTTTTTATCTCTTCCCACATTTGTTCTCTTATAACTGTTTTTATAGATTTCATTTTAGTTTTTCAGCTTCTTTTCTCTCCCAACTTCTTCACTCTTCCATCTCACTCTTTTGAAAGTTTCTTCTATCGTACAGATTCTTTACTCTTCCAGCTTCCAAGCCTTCCAGCATTGGTTACTTTACTCTCCCCGTTACTCTACTCTTCCAATTTTCTACTTTTCCAGCTTCTCTTCTCTTCCATTGATAACCCAATTAGAATGCCTTGCATAGAGCCCACACAGCTTTCCATTTCTGGCTTCCAGCCGCAAGCTGAACTTTAAGCTTCACAGCAAACGGTTTAGCTTAATCCTAATACAATTTGCTTCACTTACTGGCATTCGTTCATGATCTCCTCCTGACTGCGCACCTGGACTGGTGCCAGCTCCTCAACGTTTTCCTCGTAATTGCCAAAGCATTTGGTGATCTTCTCGTCGAATGTGTTGACCAGATCCTCGAGGCTGCCCCCAAAGGTCTCCGTGAAGTTATCTACATGATCGCCGCCTCGTTTATCCAGGCCACCGGCCAAGCCGTCGGTCAAGCCCAGATCCGCAAGGTTTTGCGTATTGCAATTGGGACTAATGTTGCCCGCTCCGGTTCCAGTTCCAGTTCCACCAACTGCTCCACCGGCCACGACACCGTTCTTGCTGATGTGCGCATCACGTACCGCATCCTCGAGCAGGCGCAGCTTGTCCTGCTGCTGCTGCTGCTTGGCGCTGCCCTCCTTCTGATTCCGATTGGAGCTGAGATTCAGATTCAGCGTATCGTTCAGTGCATTCTGATTGGAAATGAAGTCGCAGCCGCCCCATTCGTCCGTCTCCTCGAACTTTGCCAATGGAGCCTCAAATTTAAGCTCGGCCATTTTGGTGCCGAGGTCACGCATGGCACGCGGCACACGCAGCGCTGAGAGGGGAGGGTGGGTGGTTGGGTGCTTACTTTGCCGACTGGGATTGAGGGGGTGGGGAGGAAAGAGTGATTCAATTTAGGTGCCTGACAAAGAGGAAGAACGAAGCTAAGATTTGTTTTTGTTACGTCCAACTTCCAGTCTCTCTTTCACTCTCACTCACTCACTCTCTCTCTCTCTCTTTCTCGCACCTGAGTTGGAAAAATTTGCAACCCCTATTTGTGCACTTGTCACCCACTGCTCAGAGTATTTCGTATTTGTTTTTGGGTTTGTATATTTTGATTGCAAATCTCTTGAATTTGTTCGTTTTTGCTTTGCTTCTGCACCGGTTTTTGTCGCACACGAAAAAAAAAACAACTGTTAAAAAAAGACGTGCGTCTGAACACTGTTTTTATTAGCTTAACACAATTTAATAACGAACGCTAAATGTTGCTGCTTTTGTTGTTGTTGATGTTGCGCACGCAAATAAAATAAACACAGCAGATACGAGTGGACGAAACGCGCAACGCGACGGCAACGACCAGACCAAAACACAACGAAGTTTTTTTTGCGACTGCACGACGGCAGTGTGAACGCACGCAGCAAACGCCGAAAAACGCAAGAAAAAACACACAATTATCGTTTATCGAAAAATACTGCAAAGATACTGTAAGCAACGAATATCTCAAATTTATTTATATTGAAAAATTGGTAAATGTTGAGAAAAACAATGCATGCATATAAATTGTGAATTAGGCATACCACAAAACAAATATTTATATGCACAGCAGTGCTTAAATATTTATTAGCTCTCTTTTCTAGGAGTGATGACAAATATCGATAAATACTTGAGCGTTTTGCAGCACTAACAACATTGGCGCTCACTTTTAAAACTTCTTCAAGACTTCTCCAATAGAAATGCCCAGCTCAAAATATAAAAGACCATTCAAGACCATTTCTCATTTGTTTACATTCAGTTTTATTACAATATAAATTAATATTTATATTTAATAATACATTATTAGAGTCAGATTCCTAACGATTTAAATTAATTTTTAGTTTTTCTTTTTGTTTTTATACTGCGTAATATCGAAGCACACTTTTTTTTCATTTTTATTTAAGTTGTTTAAAACATGTGGATTTAAAAAAAAAACTATTAGTTTTTTTTTCCATTTTACTTTGTTTTTTCTTTTATTTTTTATATTTATAGTAAGTAGGACCTGTTTCTGCCCATTTTCTTAAGAGAAATGCAATCAATAACAGAATTTAATTAATTTGTTTAAACATTTTTTCTTTTCTTTTTTTTGGGCGGGGAATTTTGGTTAATTGTCTTAGGTGAAAGCACAGATAAGCTACAACAGATCCAGCCATTTAAATGTTTCTTTCTTTATTTTTACTCTTTAAAAAGCAGTTTATTTTCATTTTGTTTTTCTCTTTTTTTTCAGTGTCTTTTATAGTCTTTGTTAGATAAGCATTAAATATAAAATAAATATTAGTAAATAACTATATATAATGCTAAACAAGAAATGCATAAAAAATTATTAAAAAAAAAAAAAAAAAACATTTCTTCTTCAATCTCAACTGCACTTAAATAGTGTTTTTTTCTTTTTTTTTTACCAAAAAGTCGTTGCTTAATATATATATAGAGAGAGAGAGAAAGAGTTATATATAGGTTGCTTTTCTTTTATAGATTATATCAAATGAAGATCGACTGGAAAAGTTTGACGTCTTCATAAATTCTTTGCATCAACAACTAAAGCTAAGCAAAAAAAAAAAAATAATAATTATTATAAAAAAGGAGTTAAATACATATAAAATAAAAAAGAAATTGATAAAACATTTCTTTTCGCTATGTTTAATTGAAGTAACAAATATTTTTTTTAGCAATACGTAAATTGGATTTGGTGCGATTTGTTATTTTTTAATAAATTAATACAAATTAAATACAGTTTGTGGCCATTTTTTTTTTTTCTTTCGGTTTTCTTTGTTTAAATAAATACAGTGTGTAATTATTAAATAGTTGTAAATGTAATCAGACAGCAAGAAAATTAAAGAATGGAATCTCATATTTATTAGTTTGTTTTGTTTTTGTTTCTCTTCTTTTAGTATTATTTTATATTTATATTTATATTTTATTCATTTATATATATACATATATAAATTGATGTGTTTATGTTTTTTTTTTTTGTGTATAAAATAAATGTCTTTTTTTTATGGACACGAAACTAAAGAGAGAAAAAATAAATCACACACACAATTTGCATTTTGTTCAAGTTGTTGTTGTAATATATATATATAAACGTTGCATATGCGATATAGTTATTTATATATATAATATATATATATATATTCTTAGAGCTCGCACATATATCACTTTTCCCACTTGCGCGAGGGAGAGCGAAAAGGTATTTAAAGTGCGAGCACAATGAATAAAAAAAAAAAATACTGCAGCTCCGGCTGCTCCTTGCGGCGCTCGTTTGTATGCGTGTGTGTGTGGGTGTGTATTTTTAGTGTTGCATAACGCGTGAAGTCTTTAACGTTTATTCAAATGAATGCAAAATTCGATTTTGACTTTTTGAAAGTATTTCGTTTTTTTTTTTTTGTTTTTTTGCTTTTTATTATTATAATTATTATTATTCTTGTTGTGCAGTTGAAACAATGCCCCGAGAAATGGAAAATATATAATAATAAAAAGAAAATTTCGAATAAATAAATAAAAAAAATTAAAAATAATAAAATGAAACGAGAACAAAAACGAATTTTTGCATTGGAAAAACTGGCTTTTCATCAGTTGACGTGTTCGATTGTGTGTGTGTGTGTGTGCCTAGTTAACAACTAAATATGTCAGGCTAGGATATTTGTTGACTACAAATTTGCAAATAAACTAATTAAAGAGGGGCGTTACAAAAATTATAAAAAAAAAAAAAACAAAATTAAGAAGAAAACAAAAGTAAAGAAATTAAAAAAAAAAGAACTAAATAACTGACATAGTTGTTGTTTTGCTGCTGCTGCTGCTACTGCTGCTGCTGCTCTTCTTCTTCTTCTTGTTGTTGTTGTGTGTGTGTTTGTTGTGTGTTGTGTGTGTGTGTATATGTTTAACGCTTATTGGTTGGCTTAAAGTTACAGGACAACATCTCCTCCTTGGCCAATTTGGCACGATACTCGGCCATCATATCGCGACACTGTATGGCAATATCTAATAGGGTCGAGAACATTGTCTCGCCACGTTTACAATACGCATCCTGATCGTAATCCACGTAATTGGTCAAATCATATAAGGCCTTCGATTCGGCTAGGAAAGTCTCCAATGTTGAATTCACGCTGCGATGATATTCAACGACCATTTCCTCGGTCTGTTGCAGATCATCGATAGCCTGATGCTGTACGATCAGCTCCTCCGACATTTCATGTTCCTGCAAAATCCATTTACAACAAGCGATATTGATATTGAGTTATGTATGGATGGTGGGATTGATCGATATGGATATGGATGCAAGTGCAACTAGAGCTAGAGTTATGCTATCATTTATCAATATGATTCAGATTCTGATTCCGATGCTTATTGTAGCTAAGCTTAAGTTTAGGATTAGGATTAGGTTTAGGATTAAATGAATGCCAAACTCTTTGTTGATCATAAATGAAACATTTTATTGAACATTCGCTACATATTGAGATGGATTGATATATACATATATATATATATTTTTTTTTTCATATATATATATATATAATATGATGTATTATATATATGTATTTATATATATATATATGTATATATATCTATATATACAAACACACTACACTGAAAATTATTGCAATTTGGTTACTCCGCTTGTCAAAATTGATAATATATATATTATATATATCGAGATTTGGGTCAGACTTTGATTGGATTGGCTTGTGCGCTTGTTTCCCCCTCCAGGCTTTTGATTGGATCAGCTTAAGAGATCTATATGCATATATATAAATGGATAATGGATGTATATATATATACACCCAGCTATATCTAAATCTGTATATATATTTCTACATTAATAAATAACTCTTTTCTTTTTTTTTTTTTTTTTTTATATGCCTTTGCTATTATTTCCATATGTATATAATTACATATATATGTATATACATGTATATATGTTTGCCTGAATATAGATACACATTTATATATATACATATATATATAGATAGATATATTGATTGTTAGATATTAACGTCTTGCTGCTGGGCCGCGTGGAAGCTGATGAGTCGTCGGCTTGGTGCGTTTGCGTGCCTAGCGATGGAAAGGCAATGATGACGATGATAATGAAAGAGGAACAGGACGATGGACAGAACGTGTGTGAAAGAGCAGGGTAGTGCAAAGGAGTTGGCGAGAGAGAGAGAGAGAGAGGGCCTAGTGCCTAGTGCCTAGACTAAATTGAGCTAGCCTCACACAGAGACATATTGACAAGCGGACGTGACAGCGGCTAAATCGAATCGAAACTAAATCTGAACTTCACGCACACACAGAGAGAGAGATGGAGTATCTCACTCACACACACACACACACGCACACACACACACACACAGAGAGAGAGCGTCTTCTATGACTGCAGATGTCCGGCGTATTCGCGCACCAGCATCTGTCGCTCCAGTGTTGGAAAATTGCATAGAGTCACAGTGTCCGTGCGCTTGATGCGATATCTCCAGGCATTCTGATCCTCATCATTGTCAGCAAATTGCGGCGGCGGCGGCACCAGCTCATCCAGCGGCAACCACTGCGGCAACAGCGTGCGCGTAGCCTCCACCAATTCACGCATTTCGGCTTTGTTGCGCTCCTGCTCCAGCTCCTGGTCACGCTGCAACTTCTGCAGATAGCGCTGTCCGGCCGGACGCAGCTGCTGGAAGTCACGTGGCGTCGTCCGCTTCAGCAGCGGCACAAAGAAACGCTTGAACGAGTTGTAGGCACGTCGCGGCTTGGCCAACACCTGACATTGGATCTGATCTTGACCATGGCCTTGGCTTTTACTTGGGGCTTGGCCTTGGCTACGAATTGGGGCTTGGCCTTGGCTTTGCATTTTATTTTGACCTTGATCTTTCTCATGGGTTTCACTTTGACCTTGATCTTTCGCTTGAATTTGGTTTTTGCCTTGATCTTTGTCTTGGGCTTGGTTTTTACCTTGACATTTCTCTTGGATTTGGTTTTTAATTTGATCTTTGTCTTGGGCTTGTCTTTTATCTTGATCTTTCTCTTGACTTTGGCTTTGACCTTTATCTTTTTCTTGCTTGTGGCTTTGAGCTTTATCTTTCACTTGCTTCACATTTCGACTTTGACTCATGGCATTGCGCTGGATGCCGCCCAGCTCGGGTTTGGCATTTGTTGGCTTCTTTGCAGCTGACGGTGGGGGCTGCTTCTTGGCCGTCTGCTTGCCATAGACATCGTAGCTGCGACCAAACTTCGGCTTGGCCTCTTGACTCGGTAGAGAGATGGCTCTTGGCTTGCTGCTGCTGAGAGCTGTGGATGCAGCGCCCGCTGTTCCTCCTGCTCCCGGCTTCACTGCATAGTTGCGTCCATGAGTAGTAGTTTTGGCCATTTGTTTGCCAATATCACCAGCCATGCCAGACGTCGAGTGACGTTTGGTAGCTGCTTCGGCTGCACTTTGACGCTGCTTAACGGTCGCAACTGTAGCTGCACGCATCACATCGGCATTATGGCGCTGTGTACCTTGAGTCTTCTTGCCAGCATCCAGATTCTTTGCATTGCTCATCTTCATTCCGACTCCGACTCCAGCTCGAGTTGTAGTTGCAGTTGCAGCTCCGGCACCGGCTGTAGCAGCACGTCCAGTTCGAGGTGTTGAAACGCACTTGATATTGCTGCCGGCCTGCAGCAGGGTGCTGGAGCACTTATTCTTAGTAGCGCGCTGCATTTGATGGCTTCGTCCACAGACACAGGAAGACGTTCTCTTACCAAGACCACACCACACACAAAGCAGCTTATCGAAATCAATTGAATAGTGATGCTGAGCCAAGAGATCAGATCTAATATTTGCTTGGATAAGAAATATTTACTAACTGGTTTTTGTTACTACACTATTTTGTGTGTCTGAATCTTTTGGGTTTGTTCTGACTGGTGTGGCTACTACATCTATAATGAAACACAATTCTCAACACTTTTGACAGAGCAACATTTTGGACAGCTTTCTCAATGAGTACTGAATCTGGCTGGATATAAATGGAAAAATTATTACTATATAATATTGAACTAAACGTTAGAGCGAGATCTAGCGGATATAACAAGTACTAAATGGACCAGCAATGAGATCTATATGAGCCAATGAAGTGGGCATAGACATTATATAAACACATAACAAGCTTTGATCTATAATGAAGAATCGACTAGGACGCCATCTGGCGGACATTACAAATACTAGCCAAATGGCCAGTAATATTAGCAAATTAAATCTCCATACCTTATATATGCATTAATTAAGACTCCTGTCATATTACAATTAAATATACCAAGACGCCACCTGGCGGAAATTATTAAATTTCTATATCGCTTGATCAGAGGATCAATTAGACATATATATATCGAGAAGTTATAATAGAAAAGTGACGACATTAATTAGATCTATCAGTGAGCTGCTACGCCATCTGGCGGACATTGTTAGTAATATCAGTAAGTTAATGAAGCGTGAATATCAAGTATTGTTATATGATATATACAGCTAATAGCAATATTACAAAAGGGGTAAGTAGAAATATTTTCAATGAAATGCGCCATCTATCGGCGGAAAATTAGCTAGTTTAAATGACGCCTGAGTTTAGCAGGAAAAGAAATATATATATAAATTAAAAACTTAGATTATTCTAGCAATAAGTACAAAAAACAAATCTAGGAATGTACTTGTAATACGAGCTACATTTGATTTACTTTGGCCCAACATGAATTTAAGATATTATTATTAAGTACTTGATATATTGTTACGCCCTCAGGCGGAAATTCATTACTATTGATGATAATTGAGCTGAGATCTATTAGTTATAGATCGAAAATGGTATAAGGCAAAGCCAAGCTGCAATTTATAACAAATTTCGCTCAAATAAAAACTCTATCACTGCTATGGAATATACAAATACGCTGAAACGCCATCTAGCGGAAATTCGTTTAACTTAAACAAAGTACCTAATAACTAGACTTAAATGCTGCTTAA
Source organism: Drosophila koepferae (assembly GCA_030914345.1). NCBI lineage: Eukaryota > Metazoa > Arthropoda > Insecta > Diptera > Drosophilidae > Drosophila > Drosophila koepferae. Next base: position 13,166,965 of record JAUESR010000196.1, on the reverse strand, counting down.
ACTATCTACTATTTCTAATACAATTAGCTTATGCTTATTAACTAAATGTTGCTTAAAATTATAAACTAAATAGGGGAAGGGGGCAGCACAGTGGCTAGGGGCATGCAAGACGGACAGGCCGCCAGCGAATTTCTGTAAATTTGGCAAGGTCTTTGGAATTGGTTATACTTACGCTCAGCGAACTAAGCATGGCCAGATCCATGTTGGCAGCATTTCCGTTCTTGCTGTTGTTGTTGTTATTGTTGTGGCCGCGCTGCAGCGATTGCTGATGCTGATGCTGATGCTGATGGTGGTGATGATGGGCCGACTGCTGAGCCATGTTATGTTCGGCCAGCTGTTGCTCCTCTACCTCCTCCTCGTCGTCCATGTCGATGGGTTCACAGTCGCCATGTCCGATCTCGGCCACATCCTTGACCACCAGCTCTTTGACACGATCCGCATAGCGTAACGTGTTTAGTGTATGCTCGCAACTGCTCAAACCAGGCGAGATCATGGCAATCATGCACGTCTTGCTCTTCTCCCCAATGAAGGAATCGCGCAGCACCTGCGTCAGCTTGGAGACACGGAATGGCAAATGTGCCGACTGTTTGCCCAATGCACGGATGCACTCCTTGAGTGCTAGCAACGACTTATTGATTTCGGCACCCTCCATGCGGGTTTGACGATCCGCCGAGGATGTGTCCACGCCACGCTCATTTCCCGCCAGGTCAATGAATGAAAATTTGCCATGGATTTTGCTGCTGCCCAAGGGACGCAAGACAATTTGGAATACGGCATGCGAGCGCGATGAATTTGAATTGGCCGACGTTTGGCCAGATGTTCGCGCTGCATTGCCGTGCTGGATGAGTTTCAGTACTTCTTCGACGCTGTCCACCACCTTCTCGGTGAGGCCAACGACCTGTACCTGTTGCTTGCCATCCTCCAAGACGCGCAGCTTTTGCTTATCAGCAAGCAAATCAAAGACCTATAACAAAGCCAATATAATATATTAAGATCAAGAGTGATAGGAAGATATTTGTTATATGATCCTTGCCTTGCCACTGTATATTTCAAAGAAACTGGCCGAAACGACCAAATTCAGTGAGCGATAACGGGGCCCATTGAGTGTGACGAAGACATCCTTGGCGGCCATGGCATAGATGCCGTTCTTGCAGTCCTGCACCTTGCCGTTGAATTCACCTCCCATTGTGTGTGTTTTTCCGGATCCAGTTTGTCCGTAAGCAAAGCAAGTGGCCATACCTCCCTCGAAAATGGTCTTGACCAAGGGTTTAGCGGTGTATCTGAATAATAGAGATAAGTAAGGAGATTCGTTAGTATTAGTAGATGAAGTAATTTAATAAAAATATAAAATTTATAAAGTTATAAAGTTATTATTATATATTACAAGTTTGAAACCTAATTTCGTTAAGTTAATGTAAAAGACTTATCTAATTTACTTCACAGAGAAATTATGCGTAGAATTCTTTCGTTAAGTTAATGTATATATAGGCTATATCTTAGCTAGTATAGTAATCCATATATCTTAGCTAATGTAGAATTAGAATCCAATTGGGAGCATAAGAGAAAATATAATATATCTAAGCATATCTGAAAAACCAACACCGGCAATCTATATAAGTATATACAAACAATGATATATCATCCATCAAACAATCGTTACTATTAACAATCTGTTTATTGAAAGCTATATGTCTACCGTATTATGATAATGTTATCTACACTACGAATTTAATGGCTTGCGACATTTTTGGCATTCTTCAATTAAAGCTATAGAAAAGTAAATATAAAAGAATAGTTACTTATAAAATAGTTAAATAAATAAACATTATAATATATAATATATAATACGTTATCGTAATGTATGGTTTGCGACTATAATTAGTTAATATATTCGCAAACAGCTGCAAATGAGTCTAAACAGACTCACTCAGCTGTGCTTATCAAATTCGATGATTAAATTTCACCGTATTTACGTGGCGCAGCAGTTTTTAATGCCATTGACTCATGCGCAAAAAGCCGGAAGGAAGCGGCATTAGAAATGTGTGCTAAAGGCAGAAAGGCAAGAGGGGAGGGAGCCGAGGAGGCGGCAGCAGCTACCACCGAAAAGCCATTTAATTCGCCCAGGCAAAACAGGGACGGCACGAAATACAAAGTAAGAACTGAGTCTCATTCACTTGGGAAAATAAATGCTGCGACGACGCGACGGTTACTTTTTGAAATGGGCAAGCGAAAAAGAAGAAAGCAAAGAGAGGAGAGCAAGAACACCCAAATAAACGCATGTGTCATTGACTGACTGCGCCATACACTGTTAGGCTTCTCTCGTTATACTAGCAGCGCAATAAGATGCGAGCAAACCAAATATGCCCTCTCCCAGATCCCCATTGTCCAGTTGCTTTGAGCGGCGTCTTCGATGAGAAATCAAAGTCGAGACGCGGCCAAGTTCATTGAGGCAAATTTAAACGAAACGAAACACAAAACGAATGACCGACCGAGCGAGCAGGCAAATGGACAGACAGACAGACGGGCGAACGGTCTAAACAGATGGAGCTGCTTTTTGCGTTTAGTCATACACCAACAACAACAACAACAGCAAAAAGAAGAAATAAAGCAACAACAACAAGAAGAATGGCACAACTTTGCTATTTCGGGAGCGAACGGTTTAACTTTGCGCGCTTCTAAGCAAGTGTGTGTGTGTGAGAGTGCGCGTGTAGAGTGTGTTCGCATATGCATGTGATACATTTGCCTTTGTGTGAGTCTCTCTGTGAGTCAGTTGCTGTTGCTATTGAGCTGAACTTGTGCGCATTTCATGTGTCGCCAACGCAACAACAAAAATAACAACAGTTACAATAAGAAGAACGCACAGCTGTTCGCATTACTTGACATCTGCTAGACAAGGAAGGCCACAGGATAAAGCGAGACATCACATATGCCAACCTGAGTGCAAAACCAAACAATTTTGCAGATCAACTGAAATCTGTTTGCTATATCTGAACACGTATATGATTAATCAATGAAGGTTTTTTTTTTTATCAGAGGGAACTCAAGATGGTTCCTATAGCAACCATACATACATATGTATGTACGTACGTGATATATTGTATGCGGTGCGTTTACAAGTTATATTTACATACTTTAACTTAATGAGAAATGTTGGCATAGAAACGCATAAGACAGACAATTTCATATTTTGACAGTTTAAATGAATCAAAGATGATTGGGAAGATTATCATTACTTCCTATCTATGCTGTCTGAAGCCTTGCTATCTTACGTTAAGTACTTAATGAATAGAATAAAAATAAATAAATTTGAAAACACAAGAGTTTAACAAATATATACGACAGTAAATATTTAAAGCTATAGAGATTTTAAAAATAATTATGAAATATAAAAATAAACTTTAAATAATAATTAAAAGAAATGGCAATATAAATCAATAAAAAATTAAACTAATCAGAGATCAATTAATATTAATTATTAATATTTCTCAAAATCAATTCCTTCACATTGCAGGAATACCAAGATCTAAATGGAGTTTACCCTAACATTCAAACTAACTAAAAATCTTATCACAAATCTTTAAAAGATATTAGTTATCCATATTATATAGCTTATAATTAATCAGATTCGGTACTCACTTGTAGACCATAGCATTATCGCACGTATCGTTGAACGCGTAGTCGAAACGGAATTTGTGATTCTCGAGGAATTTGGTTAGATCAACTTTGTTGCGCGGTTCGTGGACCATGAGCATATCCTTGCGCGGCACGGATATGACGTCAATCTCCTTGCGATTGATCTCTTTGCGGCTGAGCGGACGTTTGCGCACACAGACCGTGATCTGATGATCGTCGACTACTTGGCCATCGAGCAGCGGCACAAATTCCAGGGTATTCTGATATTCGCGTATCATTTGTGCCGTCTCCCAATTGGGATTGCCCGGATCTTGATTCATCAGTGCGACCTTCTCTTCCTTGATCTCGGCCTGGCGAGCGCGACGCTTCTCACGATTCTCCTTGAGACGCTCCACCTCCTTCAGGGCGTGGCTGCGACGAGCACCCGCAGCAGCTGCAGTTGAGTTATTCGAATTGTTTGTGGTGCTGCCCGCTGCTGCAGCTGCGCCTGATCCTGCCAACGAGGGGCGCTCGTTCATCATCACGTTGTTGCTGTTGTTGCCACCACTGCCGGACACCGCCGAAGCGATGCGTGTCTGTGCATTGCTATTGAGCTGCATGTGGCCATAGCGGGGTCGCATCGCCCCACCAGCTGTCGCCCCGACGTTGCTGCTGTTGTTGCTGCCCATGGCATTGGCCATCGAGGCGGCGGTCATGTTGCCAACGCTCTGGCTGTTGCCCAGCTGTGTGCCCATTTCGCGGTGGCTCGTCTCGGTGATTTTGTTCAGCTGTGTGCCGGTCATGGTCATGCGGGCTGTCGAGCTGCCACCGCCGCCGCCACCACCTCCGCCGCTGACGCCACCAATGGCCGACTGTGTGGGATTGCGCGAGAGATTATTGGGGGCTGTGGCCTGCTTTTTGGGCTCCGGTGCTGTGTGATGCATCTCATTTGGATCGCCCATAGCCAGCTCTGGATTCAGTGAGAGTATGGCCTCCAGCTCCACCTCCTTGCCCTTTGTTTCTCCGCGCTCATACCACTCAACGGTGATGCAACGTGCCGACGGATTCAGTTTGGATACAACGGCGCCATGGACGCGGCCGTCGGTGCGTTTGATTTTAACGCTCTGCCCGATGTTGATCATGTCCATTGATAGTGTAATTACAGCTGTTGATAATGCTGTTTTTCTTCCTCTTTTATTGCTTCAATGTATTTAATACTTGCTCAGGCTTACGCTAAAGACCTTGCTGGGATTTTGAGATATTTTTGCTGCAATTGTTTTTGTTGTTGATGTTGAATCAAATCCAAAACGAGATCCTGATCCGCGTTTAGTATGTGTGCGTCCCACTCGCTGCTTCGCTCTTTTTCTGCATATAAGGAAGAGATATTTATATTAATATGATATATATCACAATATAAACATAAATACATACAAATCAATTTAGCTATTTATACTAAAGTTGAAATTTATGCTTTCTAAACTAAATTTAATTTGTTTTTATAAATATATATTCAAATTGCCTAATTTTAAAATTTTTTTTTTTTATTTTCTTAATTTTTGACTGTTTTCTGTATTTTCCGACTGAAAATGAGGCAAATTGTCAAATGCTGCTCGCCGCGCGCTGTGTTCCACTGACAGTGCAGTCGACGCTTACTCACATCAACTACTGCTGCTGCTGCCTGGTTTCCAACAACAATAACAATAAACTACAAATCAAATAACAACGTTCGAAATGCTGAAGCGAGACAGCAATATATCAAAAATGGCTACTGCCGCCTTGGTGTTGCTGCTGCTGCTGCTGCTGCCGCTGCTACGGAATGTAGTGCTGGCAAACTATCGATAGCACTATCGATATATCGAATTTTCACATTTTTGCGCCACCATCGATATTTTTTATCCACTATCGATAGGGATCGAAAATAACGCTCGCAGTTTGACACATCACTCGTTTTGGCGATTTGGTTATACGAAATTTATTAAAATATAATCCGGTATAAGCTTTTTGGTTAGTGGTATAGAACAAATTTGGCATGGACAAATTTTTGATCGATAATAACAAGGGTGAGTATTATTTTCCATTTCATTGTTAGAACCGTAAAACTAATTTTATAAGTATGTATTAACATAGATGGCGACATTTGCAATGTGGATCTTGAAAACACGGTTGCCAAAAAACCGCGCATTGGCAAATCTAAAGTTTGGCAATTCTTTACAAAAACTAATGATGGTAAATTGGCAAAGTGTCGTTCATGTGATAAAACGTACAAGACAAGTGGAAATACATCTAATTTATTCGACCACCTCAAACGTGTACATCCAACACTGCAAATAAATGAATTGCCAATCGTTAACAAAATCGAGAGCTACGTAAGCGCAACATATGATTCTTCAAACAAGCGTAAAAAGGAGCTTGATATCGCACTTATGGAGTACATCTCATCAGACATGCGACCATTCTCCGTTGTTGAAAATGCCGGGTTCGTTAATTTTATTAAGCTCCTAGACCCACGGTATAAGTTACCATCAAGGAATACTTTAAAAAATGTTATGATGGTTGAGCTATACGAAAATAAGAAATCGAAGTTGCAAGACTATTTACGCAAAACTAATGTTTGTGCCATAACCACTGACATGTGGACGTCTGTATCCAATGATGCATATTTGACAGTAACTTGCACATTTGTGACAGATGATTTCAGTTTACGAACAGTTGTTCTCTCAACAAATAAATTGGTGGATTCTTCAAATCACACTGCCTCAAACATTGCGCAATCTCTTCAAGCTATCTGCTGCGAATGGGGCATATTTAATAAAATTGCAGCTATTGTCACAGACAATGCAAGTACCATGGTAAAAGCATGTGAGCTGCTCCAGAAGAGGCATTTACCATGCTTTGCACATTCGCTCAATTTAGTGGTGCAAGATTCTCTTAAAATGGATTGCCTTGTTGCTTTATTAAAAAAATGCAAGAGCATTGTAGCTTATTTTAAAAGCAGTACGATTGCGTACCAAAAATTAAAGGACTCCCAACATACTGATATTAAGTATGGCCTTAAACAGGAAGTTCCAACGAGATGGAATAGTGCCTATGTAATGGTTAAAAGAATTTTGCTGATTTCTCAAGAAATCAATAGTGCCTTGCTAAGTTTTTCAAAAGCACCTCAACCGCTGACAATCGACGAAATCGATACACTGCGAGATGTATATGATCTTCTGTCGCCGTTTGATAACGCAACAACCAAAGTATCGTCGAACACTACAGCAACTATATCACTAATTATACCAATAACATGTGGTATACTACATAATTTAGAAAACTCTAAACAAAATCTTCGCACTGTTAGTGGTCGTGCAGTATGCAGTTTTTTAATTGAATCAATAGTAAAAAGACTGACAAAATATGAAGAGCGGACAGTGCCACGGATAGCTACATTGCTTGATCCTCGATTTAAAAAGCAAGGATTTCGATGCCCCACCAACGCATTCCAAGGAGAAAAACAATTGCAGGATGAGTTGATAAATGCAATCAAGTCTCAAGGTGATATCTCCGAATCTCCGCTTCCTAATTTGCCACCGTCAACAACAATAGAAAAACCCCAGCAACCACTGTTTCAATTTGTAAAAAAAAATATTGAAAATTTGCCCAGGACAAAGCGTTCAGAGTCTATTGTTCAAATTCACAAATATTTCGGAATCGAGCACTCCTCTGAGGATATAGATCCCCTTAAATATTGGCAGGTAATTTTTTATTGAGATTCAATGTCATGCTAAATAAGTAATACCTATTTATTATTATATTTTAAGCACAATGATTCATGTTTGCGGGATGTCGCTAAAAAAATTTTATGCATTCCTGCAACATCCACCGATGCTGAAAGAATGTTCAGCAAAGCTGGACAAATAATCGCCGATCGCCGAGCTTCATTAAAGCCTAAAAATGTGGATATGCTCCTCTTTCTCCAACACAATCAATGGATCTCCCAGTAAAATTGTTTTAACTTTAAGAAAAAAGTCAGTTATGAAGTAAAACTGATTGTTTTTTAAGTTAATATAATTTTTGTTATTTTGTTAATTTTCTTGTTATAATTTGTTTTGTTATTTTTCGTTATTTTTAAATTTAAATGAAAATAAAAACGGTTTTAGCGATAGTATCGATAGTATCGAATTTTTTTCTAGAAAATATCGAAAATATCGAATGGCGCCACTATCGATAGTTTGCCAGCTCTAACGGAATGACGACGACTGCTTTGGCTTTGGCTTTGGCGTTGGCTTCTTCTATGTCGAGGTCGCAAAATAAACGGCGTCGCTCAGCGCGCCTTTGCATGTGTGTATGTGTGTGTGTGTTAGTGCGTGTGTTCACACAAAATTCAAATGCCCAACTGTCGCTTCGCTATCGATAACAGCAACAAAATCAAACATATGCAATTTATGCATATACAGAGATTAATATATGTATATACATATATGAATGTAGAAATGTGTGGAAGTATATGTATGTATGTTCAGCGACGCGCTGCTAGGCTTTGCCCAATTGTGATTTGTACGCCAATTTGATTTTTGCATGCACTTAGAGCGGCGTTGTGCAACACTGTTAACGTATGCGGCACATAGCGACAGTGACACAAACTCACACGCACCACACATACATTTGTATGTAACTTGCATATTTGCACACACACAAACACAAACACATAGACGCAGGCGCGCTCATACATGCATGCCTGATGCATATATGCATATAAGGCGCGTGTAAAAGTGCCAAAAACACTTCAAACAGCCGCTAATCAATGCCAGCAGCTTTACGTTGTTAATTACACACATACATCCACAGACACACACACATCTATACACATGTCTTGTTACGCTGTTGCGGCCAAAGCAGCAGCAGTAGCTTTACGTCATGCAGTAGCTGACGGCTGCGGCTCCCACATAGAAAACATTCGTATTCGCACACACAAACACATGCATACTGACAGCAGCAAAAGACATTGGCTTCGCAGGGCTTTCATGCACATGCACACTCATACACATGCATATCTTTCTCATTTACGCGGAAATGAAATTGTAATTTTTTTGCAAAACTTCTGCTATTTCTGCGTCTGCAGCTGCGACGACGGCGGCGGATAGTTGATGGCGTTGCATCTAATATACAACGTGTAATATACGCTCACCTCGACACACAATCGCTGATTTGAACACACGCGCTGTTTCGTCTTCAAAAACTATTTAATAGCACAATCCATAAAATTACTAAAAGATTCGTTTTTAATATTTTTTTGGAATTAATCACAACTAGATATCACAAGAGTGTGTTCGAAATAAATTTACAAAGCGACCAGATGTCAACAACAGAATTTTAGTTCAGAGTTTGCTTCGCCATTGTTTTTTTTTTCTTTCTCTTCTTTTATTGCCAGCCAGTCATGGCGTGTATTTTACAGCACTGGCGCGCCGACACACGACTGTCCGTTAGAATCAAATAATTGAATAAAATGCTTATTTTAGAAAAGTAAGCAATATTTGTGAAACTTTTGTAAAACATTTTTTTAAACCATTAAAAATTGAATTTGCAATTAAAGTCTTTTCATACCTATACACAAGTCAATTCAACCAACTTTAAGCGCAACAGCTGCTTACCAGGACGTCTAGTATGTTTTGGTATTTGTAGCCATTTCTTGGGAATGACAAGTGCATACACGGCTATATATCGATATGCCGATATCATAAAAACACTAACCCTGTAGTAGATGTTTGTTTGTGGTGGTTGCAATAGATTTGTTTGTGCGTAGAAAGCGTAAATTATTGCAACGAAAAACGTCAAATTTTTGAACAACCTGACACGCGTGTCATTTGCAAATTGTATACGGTTAGTACAAACTCTTGAGATTAAATGAATGTCGCGAAATCGAAATTGACTGAAATTTGCTAAATACCAATCGCAGCACCAGCAGCAGCAGAATGGACATCATGGACATACAGGCTGTCGAATCGAAGCTAAGTGACGTCACAGTGACACCAATACCACGCTCGCAAGTGCAAAACTTTTACAATTATCAGCAGCAGCGTGAACAGCGCGAACAACAGCCCCAAATACAAATCTCTGCTATACATCATTCACGCAGCGGCGCCAACGCCGGCGCTGGCAGCGCAGCCAGCAACAATGACTATGTGAATAGCAGCAGCAGCTCTGTCAGCGGCGCTGCCGGCGGCGGCAATAGCAGTGGCAGCAAACGTGATCGCAACAACGCGTCAAACAGCGCTGCAGCAACCGCAGCGGCTGCGGCCGCTGTCGCCGCATTGCAATATTCGCCTCAATTTCTGCAGGCACAGCTCGCCCTGCTGCAGAAGCAATCGAACACCACTGCCACACCGTCCGCTTCGTCTGCCGCTGTTGCAGCGGCTGCTCTGTCTCTAGCCAATATTGCAGCGGCAAGCAATGGACGCAATCTGACCAGCAACAACAACAACAACAGCAGCAACAACACCATCAACAACAGCATTAATAATAATAGCAACAACAACAGCAATGGGAATTCGGTCAGCCTTAATCTCGGCCTGAATCTCACGCAATCCCAGCTCAAATATCCACCCCCATCCACATCGCCGGCCGTGGTGACCACCCAGACCTCGGCCAACATCACCACACCGCTGACCTCCACTGCCAATCTGCCGACAGCGGGCAGCATTGTCAGCAGCAATGGCCTGAGCAAGTACGCCCAGCTGCTGGCCGTGATCGAGGAGATGGGCCGTGATATACGCCCAACCTATACGGGATCGCGCAGCTCAACGGAGCGCCTGAAGCGGGGCATTGTGCATGCCCGCATCTTGGTACGTGAGTGCCTAATGGAAACGGAGCGTGCGGCTCGTCAATGAGAGGAGGAGGAGTGCGGCATGCCGCAGCTAAGGTCACCTGATTAGGCTCCGACACACATACATACACACACACACACATATATATTACACTAGACAACACTACACTGAGAAAAAAGAAATGAAACACTATACAAGACACGCACTCGACATGGGCATGGTGAAAAGGAATCTAGCAGTTAAGTGTGACCAGACTCTGATAATTATTCGAAATTTTGTGTTTTTTTTTTGGCGTTACAATTTTCACGATTCGAACGATCCTTAAGAGCTGCTCTTAAGCACACACATTTTGGATACGAATACATATACATATATAAACATATATTGCTTTGATTAAGGATCGAGCTTATATATATATTCATATATATTTGGTTAAGGATCGTGCTAATACACATACTTAAATACGTTCGATCTTTAACCTAATCATAGCACTCTTAAGGACGTCGATGTTTTGGCTATGATATTTGCTTTCACTGTGCCTGTTAAAAGTAACGAGTAACGAGTTAAAGTAACGAGTAGGGTGTAATTATCGGTACTCGTTAGCTTTAACTGATTATGCTTTCACTTATTATTTGAGTGTATTATTATTATAATTACATTATAACATTTGATTATTAAACAATAGCGAATTCTAATTTCTTTGTTTTCTAATTCTAATTTGAATTTTCTTCCACTTTCTAACATTTAAGTTAATTTTTATTGAACTACAAAACTGGCAAATTGATTGCCTTTGGACCATAGTTAAAAAATGTTTAGACTAGCTCAGGTTATATATATATATATATATATATACATATATATGTATCTGTATGTTATATATACAATATACATTACATAGAAGTATATCTTATATATCTTATATATATACATATATGGGCATATTCAGGTATATATGCACATATATACAAGTATGTATACAGATTTGAAGCGAGCCACAAATAGCTTCGCATTTTCTACACACATATATATATGTTTAGAGTATATATATATATATTATTCTTATTCTTATGCATAAGCCTAGGCTAAGATTTCACCTGCGTATTTGCGTGTATTGTGTGTTCCAGAACGTTGATGTTGTACAGCTTTAAATAGGACACCCCAAATGCATACATATATCGAGATATATATATATATATATGCATATGTGTATTTGTATCAGGAAGAATTGCACGGATATTTTAGATATATATAGAGATGTCTATATATGCAATATATACATTTGTTATATAGAGTACACGGATCTGTCTGCGAATCATAAATATATATAAACAGATATATCTATATACGAGCATATTTATAAGTTCAAGCGTGTATACCAAACCGAAAATCGAATAAACTGATTTTTTTGGTTTTTATAAAATAAAACGGAAAAACAATATAAATTTATATGGATATAACAAATTGGCAACTTACCTTTCTATGGAATGCGCTCAGGACATATTTTATTTGTATAAATTTAGCGTGAATTCTGTATATTTGGTTAAAACTCGAAACTTATTTACGTTTACAAATTTAAAAAAATTAATTCTGGTTTTGTTAAAAAAGAAAACATCTAAAGTTATTTCCGTAACGAATTTACAATAGAAATACAATCGAAACTCATCGAAGCTCAGACATTTTGTGCTAGGCGTGCTGCGAGATCGAATTTTTTGTAATATTTTATGATTTGTTCGTTCCGTATTCAAAAAATCAAATTCGAAGCAGCTAAAAAAAAAAAACTATCGAAACGTTGGCATTTAAAGCCCAGCGTGCTGACGATTGTTTTTATCTGGATATTTTTAGTGTATTTCTGCAATGTGCAGCAAAAATTTATCGACGCTGTTGCCCTTTGATACAAAAGTATTTATCGAAATCATGGTAATCGCTGCGTGCTGCCAGACATGTAGATTATGAAAGTTTTCAAAATTGTATGTAATTTGCATTTATTATTGTTTATCCCTCATTTGTTTCATTTCTATTTTTATAGCCTTGGATTCTTAGGTTCACAATCGAAATAGGGACAGCACAAGGGAAACGGCTTTGTGACATCCTCGACTAGCTTGCAGGGCTTTAAGGTGGCCAGCAATGGGCAGCTATCAAGGCAAAACATATTATGCAGGGTATACATACAGTGGGGCATAAAAGTGTACTTACGTTTTGCCTGTAATGCCACCACCTTCCTGACAGGTGAACTCATTGCAGCTTCCGGGCGGCGAATAGGACTGACCCACCTTCAAAATTTGCCCTCCAAATTCGCAATCTAATAAGAATTTATTCCATGTACAGATCGATATACCCTCTAGATGCAGATAGTGACAACTTACTGCCCAGCACCAACAGCGAATGGGCGCCCAGCACCACAATAAGCAGGACAATTGTCTCCGTCTTCATATTGGAATGAATAATTAACGCAATGCTCAAATTTGGAACTAAAACTGTTTGCTCTGCCTTCGAGCTATGTCGATTATATAGCTCTATAGCTATCAGCTCTATAGCGTCGAGTTTATCAGATTGATTAGCGGCTGACCTGGGATTTCAGAGAGGTCACTCGAGTCGCTGATAGACTCGATTATGATGGAAAACTAATTATTGAAACGGATTCATATAGATTATATATAAAAATATATATGTCTAGAGAAGCCATCTGTTGTCAAATTTGGGCATTTCGTGCAGTCTGATTAATCAAAATGATATAGCCTTGTCTAATTTAATAGTAATGCTACATACATATATATATATATATATACATCCAATTGGACATCGGCCACACAATCGTAGCACTATATCTATGTATATATCCACCTATTTATATGCCTATCAAATGATGCGTTTTATTTCTGTGCCAGATTTGAGTGACTCTCGAGAAATCTCAAGCGAGCTTTACAATTCTACTCAATTGGCAGCGTTGTCCGTTACACATCTAATCAGACAATAAATAGCACGCCAATTGGAAGAGCCAACCGCTTGTCACTTAGCTTTTAGCTAAATGTGTCAATTCAATTTACATGCACTTTTTACTCTTATCCAATTAGCCATATGCAATCTGATTTCCAATTGGAACGCACTAATTTAAATATTAATGTCAACAATAATATACGTGAAAAATAAAACTTTTGCTGATCTAATTCGATTTCGTTATATATATTCTAATTGGATTTTCATCATTTATTACTTTGCAAAATACTTTACAAGCAGCAAGAGAGAGAGAGAGAAAGATATAGATTTTATTAACATCTAATTGGATAGTTTGTTTCCTATTGGATTGTACCCAACTAATTTCCAGCGAATTTTTAGGTAGAATAAGACCTAATTAACGAAGTGTATAGATCCGATTGGAACGTTTCCTGTTCAATTTACCAGGATTCACTAATCTCGCTCTTGGCAGCAGATTCATATTCCAATTGGAGCAATATAATAATATGTAATATAATATATAATATATATTTAAAAAATGCAAATATAACTTTGAAAACAACATATATATATATATAAATTCTAATTAGATATTGGATATATCATTTGGACAAATGCGCCTGGAACAGCAATCCGGATAAGGTTTCGTATAGTCATTGGGCATGAAATAGCAGCCATCCGCCAGCTGGATGCGATCACAGCTAAAGATATATGTAGATATAGATAAGATATACATATACAAGATATAGTAGCCTGATGCCGATACTTACTGCTTGATCATGAGCACATAGTCCTCCCGGCAAAAGATCTTGGCGCAAAAGTCAAACTGATCGACGGGAAAGACGGTGCCGTTGCGAGGCACAGCCAGCACCAGTTCCTCATAGAAGCAATGATCAGGTAGCGCTGTATCGGATATACATATGAACATATAGATAGATAGATATATAGATAGGATCTAACAATAGCCTGGAACTCACTTGGGTGCTTCGTATTGCCCCTGTACTGTGTGCTAAAGCCTTGCAGTGCATTCGCTAGCATTAGACATAGTCCAATTAGAATCCAGCATACTTCCAGTTGGCGCATCTTCCAGTTCCACTTGAGCAGTGACTATAGAGTGAGAACTTTCGCTTTATAAGGCAACAGATGTGACACTGAGCATCACAAGCTCAACTTATCAGCTCTTTAAATTGTTTTTTTGTCTTACACGTTTTAATTTGTCTGTCGTTCTCCGACTTTTATTTGTTTGTTGCGAATATATTGTTTATTTATATTAAGATATGTATGTGTGTGCATATTGAATAACATTATTTAGTCTCGTAATACTCACTGGGTTTTGGCCTATTCGCTATTCTATAGTGTTTGTTTATAAACGGTTTAAGATTTCGGGTTTATGAAGAGATAAGGAAGGGAGAGTGAAAGAGACAGATAAAGAGAGGGAGGGAGAGAGAGAGAACGCAAGTGAAATAAAGAAAAAAAGAAAGCGAATCAAAGATAGAGAGAGAGAAAGTAAGAGAACCATAAAGGAGAAACATTATAAGTCAAAAAGGGAGACATAGTCAACGAAATAAAGAGAGAGAGAGAGAGAGAGACGAAGGATGAGAAAGAGCTAAAACACATCAATTGAGAGATATTGAGAAGAAACCAGAACAAGACAGAAAAGAGACAAAAACAGAGCGAGAGAGACTTAGAGAGAAAGAGATTATATGAACAGTTTAGATTATAATTCATTCGATTCTTGACTATTATTAATCCTTATTATACTATTTAGCTCTTTATCTCTTTCTATATCTTTCTCTCTCTCCCTCTCTCTCTCTTTGTCTATCTCTTCCTCTCTCTTTCATATGCTCTACTCCATTTATGAGTTTCCATGTTTATATAATGCATTTGCTTTCATAGTGCATAGGATTTTCGTTGGGTTTGCATTTCATAAATATTTTTTCCGTTAACACAATTAACAATTTTTACACTACTGCATATATATATACTATATATAATATACATTCACATTGTTCGGGTGATGAATATCTATAAGTCATGCAGTCACTTTGAGTAATTTTTCTATACTCTCATCGACCTGTTATTGATGACGGATTTCCTATTGTTTTTGTTGCTGTTTTATACACTCTAAAAACTCCTTGAAATTGACTAGAACGGGTATATAGGTTTTTGTGTAACTAACATATATATATGTGTATATCGGATTCCAAGGCCATCCTAAAGCAAATAAATTCTGCTCATTTACTCTTGAAAATCCCATTAAACATTTAACTGTCAAAAATACAGAAAATTTTTTATATATATATATAAATAAAGCTGATAAGAATTTGTCAATCCAGTTGCCACAGCAACTGGGTCAGCCACAGTGCAGCCAGTTTAGCCTTTTTGTGGCCACAGCTGATTTGACTTTAAATTACTATTATTTAGATATTCTTAGTTCATTAAATATAATAAACCAAATATGCCCGTTATGTCGCTATAAACAGTGTTAATATATCGAAAGAAGCTTATTGAAAAGCAGGGTATAAAAAATAAGCAGGCGAGCTATAGAGCAATGACTAGTCGAACTTCATTTCTATATTGCGTCGTCTGCTCAAGTTCATCTTTAGTTAGTATATTGCTAAGCTTCAGCAAACTCTCATCATTAAGTGAGATGACTGCGAGTTGAGCTTATTCCGATTAACTTTATATATGTATTTCAATGATTTTCGTCTAATAACAAGATATTTTATAGTTGAGCATATAGTCTCTCTCTCTCTTTCTATGGAGGGATTTTTCACTCTCCCTGCCTGCCTGCCTGCCTCCCTCTCTCTCCCAATCGAGCTGTGCTGGGTATCTGCCCGTCGAGCATGCCAACTTCGTTCACTTCTAGTATTTACTCTTTTAAGTAGTATATTTTATTGTTTTTTTTTTTTGTTTTTGTTCACACTGACGCCCCCGCTTCAATGAACTCTCGCTTTCAGGGCTGGCGGCTTGTGCTTAATTAATGCAAACTAGATCAAAAGTAACAACAACAACAAATGACAAAAGTAAGACAAAAGCTGAAGCATATGTATGCCCCATATTCAGCTATAGCTACAGATACAGATACAGATGCAAAGATACATAGATACATAGATACAGTTACAGCCGAGCTTTATTAATTAATTTTATATAAAAGCAACAACAATTAATTGCATTTGACTCAGTCGCACGTTCGGCGTCCACTGAACAACTTTAATCTTTGTCTTTCCTTCCTTCGGTTGTGCGTTCGCTTCGTCTACGACCTCTGCTTTGCCATGGTAATACCCATAAGATCGGGACTGGGCATTGGCTACCATGGCCTGCTCATGCTGTTGCTATTGGCTCTGCTCTGTGGGAATTCTGCTGCCGATCTTCTATATCGTTCCAGTGCCATACATCCAGGTGAGAGAGAGAGAGAGGGCGAGAGAGTGTGTGAGATATTTATGTAATAATATATTCTCAGATTATCCGGGACAATGTTACTTTGAAGAACTGAAGCAGGCCATACCCAAGAATCAGTCCTATAAGCCCATCAATCGCGAGGGCCACTGCAAATCCTTCTTCTGTCGACCGGACTTTGTCCTAGAGATAAGCTAGTAAGTTTTCCAATTGAATATATAGGCATTATATAAAGCATATATAATATATGTTTATCTTACGTATTTCATATACATATGTATTTCTGCTAACCTATATATACAGTATATATACATATATGTATATCTGCACACATCTCGATTCATATCTGGACTTAATCTCAACATATCATATCATATTTAAAGTATTTTTTTCTGAATTTTGTGTTCCATAGACTTAAGCTCTAAGCAACTAGGCTCATATGTTTGTACTCTCAATCCATTCATCCATTGATGATATATCTACATATATATCCCTTCATTTATATTCCATCTGTCTGTATCTCACTTACCTATCTATCTATTTATCAATCAGTTCATCTATATATCTATCTATCTCACTAACCATAACCTATTTATATAAATCTATATATATACATTTAAATCTCTTCATATATTTTATTATATCTACAGTTGTTTTCAATATACATATATCTCTATTTCTTTAATACATCCATACATCCCATTAAAAATGTTGAGTAATATACCAAAACCTCATTGATTTGTGTTCCATATACATCTCTCTCTCACTCCGTCTCTTTTTATCTCTCTATCACCGTCGAACCCTCTCTCTTTACTATATACTCTCTCTATACCTTTCACTCTATCCATAGTTGCGGTCGACACAATCTGGTGCCCAGCAAGAACTGTAAAATTGGTTCCGATATGCGGCGCACTTTTCCACATTGCTGTCCCAAGCTGATCTGCCAGGAACCGGACTCCAATGATATAAAGCATTTATAATGATATATACATTTGTATATCTAGCATATCATATTTGATTCTTATGTAATACAAATACTTTACAATAAACTTGCAAAGCTCGAACTGTTCATAAAACAGCTGTTGATTATCAAATATATACATATCTATATTATAGATGATATAATATAATGCATATAAAGTATTACAGAGTTTACTTTTCTGTTTTTATGAACAGAAAACAGAACTCGTAAATATATATACATATATATCCATTTCTTATATATGCAATTCTATAATTCTATAGACTTCGAAGCTATACTTACCACAAGATCAATCTTTCTTGAGTCATATATCAATATGATATATGATATATAGATAACCTCATGCTCTTAAACTGCTCTATACCCAAATCAACTCTAGTAACACTTATATAGCCCCATTTCTGATAGCCCCTGCTCTATTTATCAATAACTCATATGTAGTTCAAGTATTATTCATTCAATTAGGCTGCACTTTTACGCTTTTTAAGGGCACCTCAACAGATGAGTGACGAGTGGAATAGAAAATAGAAAATAGAGATAAAGAAAAGCAAAAAAAAAAAAAAAAAAAAACAACTTTAAACGCAATTAACTCAATCAGAGCTTTGCGATCCAAGCCAGCCAGCGGGTCGTGCATCATCGTCGAGGGGGCGGCCGAAGGAAGTCTCCTAAATAGTGAACAATTAAACAATTCAAATGCGAATTGTACCAGCAAATCGCAGCCAGAGAAGCAACGGCCTAAAATTTCAGATGCGCTGCAAACCGGTTTCTTCAGTTACAAACAAGTTCGAGTCCCAAATACACGATTTGAACTATAATATAATATATAATATACAAATTTAGAAATTATCCAAAAATTTATTAAAATTTGAACAGAAATTTTGCATCTAATTAAAAATAAAATTATTAAAAAATAATCATGAATAAAATAAATAAAATATAACTGAGAAATTTTACAATTTTGTTTGTAGTTTCTAGTTAAAATAAAAATTAAGATTTAACTGAATTTTAAAGTTGAGAAAATAAAAAACTCCAGAGAAATATTAAACGCTTTGAGATTTGCAAGCCAAGTAGACATAAGAAATATATATATATATATGTATGTCCAGTATGGCTGATTCGAAAAGCAAAAAGATATTGAAGATATATTAAAATAATTTTCAGAAATTCGGGATAAATATATTATAAGACTAAATAATATTTAAATATCTCTAAATACTTTAATGAGAACTGAAATATAGTTAAAGCAAATCTAGTGAGATTCGCATTTTTATTTTTTTTTATTTTTAATTTTATTTATTTTCAGCTGTAGCGCACACAGCGAGTCTGGAATGCCACAGCTTGGCATTGTTATTCTTAATAGTATTTTTTTCGTTTGTGTGTATTGCAAATTAGAATTGTAAATTTGCGCATCAGTTGGCCGATCTAGCTGAGGGTATATATAGCGAACAGGTTGAGCCGATGGACTTTAGTTGATCCGAAGATTCAATAAACAAAAGATGCGTCACGCCTGGGCAATAGTTGGACTGATGTTGCTGATGTTGCAGCTGGTGATGTCGCATAAATGTGAGGCTCGAACGCCTCGAGAATGGACTCAAACTAATGGATATATGGATCCTTTTTTCTCTTCGCAGTGAGCGAGCCGGTGTGCACCTATCGCAATGCCGAGGACGAGACGGTGTTTCTCAAGTATTTACCATTGCTGAAGAAGGGCCAGGATTACGTTGATTTCGGCAAGGAGGGCAAGTGCCTGAAGCGCGCCATCTGTTCGGATACGTTCAAGACCGTTGTCGAGGAGTGAGTACAGATTCAGATAGATACATGCATATATATCTATATAATGAGCCTGATCAACAGATGCAGCGACCAGAAAGTCACCTGCCACAACAAGCAGCGCTACACTGGCGTCTTTCCCGCCTGCTGCGTCAAGTGTCCCTAGAGACAGTCGCCAGACGGCGTGGCAGCTCTACTACATCAATCAATCAATTATTGCAATATTAATCAATCAAGTTATCAATCTACTACAGCTAGACAATCACAATTGTGCTTAGCATTCAGCATAAATATTCAATAAACCTATTTACCTTTTATCTTCAATCAAAATATGAGAGTGCTCTTGTTATTCCTGTCAATCCAACGATTCAGCTCGCAGCAAATTTAGTGTCAAAACAAAATGTGTTAGTGCCTGTGTGTGTGTGTGTGTGTGGGTTCTATGAGTTTCGCTATGCCTGTCAAGCAAGCGATCAGTCTACATCAATCAAGTAGTCAAGCAGTCAACAGATAAACTAAGTGTATATAAAGTCTAAGAATATTTGTTTTAGAGAACTACAAGTTTTGCCGCTGTTGTTACTAAAAGTGCTCTTGTTATGTGTGAGTACAGATTCAGATAGATACATGCATATATATCTATATAATGAGCCTGATCAACAGATGCAGCGACCAGAAAGTCACCTGCCACAACAAGCAGCGCTACACTGGCGTCTTTCCCGCCTGCTGCGTCAAGTGTCCCTAGAGACAGTCGCCAGACGGCGTGGCAGCTCTACTACATCAATCAATCAATTATTGCAATATTAATCAATCAAGTTATCAATCTACTACAGCTAGACAATCACAATTGTGCTTAGCATTCAGCATAAATATTCAATAAACCTATTTACCTTTTATCTTCAATCAAAATATGAGAGTGCTCTTGTTATTCCTGTCAATCCAACGATTCAGCTCGCAGCAAATTTAGTGTCAAAACAAAATGTGTTAGTGCCTGTGTGTGTGTGTGTGTGTGTGGGTTCTATGAGTTTCGCTATGCCTGTCAAGCAAGCGATCAGTCTACATCAATCAAGTAGTCAAGCAGTCAACAGATAAACTAAGTGTATATAAAGTCTAAGAATATTTGTTTTAGAGAACTACAAGTTTTGCCGCTGTTGTTGCTAAAAGTGCTCTTGTTATTGCTGTCAATCAAGCCATCAATCGTTATCAATCCAGCAGCCAAAAGATAAATTAAACTATATGTGTTTTGGGCTATACAACTTTCCTTTTTGTGCACTACCCCATTGAATTTGCCATCATCCGATGAGGAACTGAGTATATATATATATAGGCTACACAGGCTTCTTTGTGGTGCTCTTTAAATCCAGCTATGAATCTGCATCAATCAAACAGTGAAACTTAGATAAACTTCATCATTAGCAAAATATGTGTTTGGACTATACAAGTTTTGCTTCTTTGCTCCCTCTTGCGACTGCTTTGAATCTAGCTATCAAATCCATCAATCAAACCGTGAAACTTAGTGTTAAGCAAAATATGTTTTTGGGCTTTACAAGTTTACAAATTGATCAATCAACAACTGAACTAATGTAATAAAAGAAATAAATATATAAAAATGTAATAAATTCAATCAAATTTTCCCTCTACAAGTCTCGCTTATGTGCTCAGGCTCTGGCTGTCAATCAAGGCTTCTTCAATGAAACAAGCAATAGATAAACTTAATATTAAACAAAATAGAAACTAGGATAACACACATTTCACTTTCATGTCAATCAAGCTAGCATCCTCTATATTCAAGAAAATATAAATATAAATAATAAAAATGTTTTTCTCAAATCATTAAAGTTCTCTTGATATTCAGGTGAATCAATCAATCAATCAGGCATATTATAGCTAGAGCATAAAAAAAAATTCATTTTACAGCTAGACAATGATAATATTTACCTTAGCATAATATTTCTACAATCGTTAAAAGTTTGCTCCAATCAAATAGTTTTAGTTACAAAATTTGCGCTTAGTCTAAAAAGTTGTTGCATAATAAAAACCTTTCGATGCGGTTCAAGTTCTATGTGTTTTCATTGCTTCTTCTTTTTATTATTCGTCTTAGCTATGTTTATTTATCCATTTTAAACGCAATAATTTATTGTTGTTTTTAGTGTTTTTAATGAACTTGCAGCTGTTGCAATATAAACTATTTATGATTTCAAAATTTTCACAATTACGTTAAGCAGAAAATTTGACTCCGTTGACAATTTCTCGTTCGCTTAATTCTTTTAATTACATTTGCATTGTTTTTGTTGTTTCTTAATAAGGTTTAGCATGTTTTCTCATTTCCCCCTTATTGGCTGCTGGCTACATTAAATGTTTTGTGGGTGTGTCACAAAAATGAAAAAAAAAAAAAAAGAAGCTAGCCAAATTACAAACAAAAAATATAAGGAACGGGCAAAATGAAAGATTTTAAATTAAATACATATGTATAGATCTATAAAAAAAAATTAGAACTGACTGCTCAACATCATAATTTATGGGAAACCCATCAATGCGCTCTGTGTCTGTAGTGTAGATATACAACTGCTTATATTTTAATAATCCCGGCGCTGCTTCTTCTGCTCATGCTGTTCACGTTGCTCTTGCTGTTGTTGTTGTTGTTGTTGTTTCCAAAATTGCCGTTTAACCTCTTCTTTTTTTTTTTTTTCATTATTTTTTTAATCTTCTTAGTTTTTAAGTTGGTTTTTTGTTTATGTTGTTGTTTTTCTCAATTAGATTTTGTTTTGAATTCATTGTAAACTAATATGCTTATAGATCCTCATCCTCATCAGGCAAGGCGGTCGCCTGCGCCTCCTGCAAGTCACGCTCGATCTGCAGCTGCCAGTCTTTATCCATTTTGACCTCCGGTGGCAGCAGCGCCGGCATTGCTACGAATTCCAGATTTGGATCACCGACCAGCTTGCGGGCCAGCCAAAGGAATGGTTTCTCAAAGTTGTAATTCGATTTTGCCGAGATATCATAGTACTAGAAGCAGAAAGAATCAATGATGAATTAGTCAGTTATTATAGAGTTGCTTATTTTCATATATATGGATATACAATTTCTGTAATACTAGATCATATTTGATGTACTCTATTATCTGCAATGTATTATACAAAGAAATATTCTGCAGATCCAATGTCTGTTTAAAAGTGTTAACAAATTACATTTATTTCCATGCAAGTCCGTTAGCTTCATGGGTTGTTTAAGATCTGATTACTGTTTTTCACATTTATGTTTATAATATCAATCCACTTTCCTTAAGTAACACATTTATTATTTACTTTACCATCCAGATTGTATTCAAGCTGACTGAAAGTACAGTAATAGAAGAGGCTTCTGCTTCATCAGCTAACAATATAGTATGATATATGAAGCCATTTCTTGTATACTTCGCTTTACAGTATAAATATTTAGCTTAATATGACACAATATGACACTGCAACAGATTGGAATGCTAGCAATATTTGCTAAATAACAATATAACACATTCCTATTTATGTTCTCCGAAACTGATTTACTTTGATCTATCTCTAGACTATGCTACACTATGCTGCATTCTCTCTGTCTCGCTCTTTAAGCTATGCTCCATTTCAGTTTTTACTCGTGACAAAGAGATAAGCAACATATTAATTATTATTGTATTATTATGGAATGCAAACTTACCTGCAAATTTTTCTTTCGGTGAAACACAATGCTTTTGGCTTTAACCTTGCGATCCTTAATATCGACCTTGTTACCGCACAGGACAATGGGTATATTCTCACAGACGCGCACCAGATCTCTATGCCAGTTGGGCACATTCTTGTAGGTAACACGCGATGTTACATCGAACATAATGACAGCGCATTGGCCCTGAATGTAATAGCCATCGCGAAGTCCGCCAAATTTCTCCTGGCCAGCTGTGTCCCATACATTGAAACGGATCGCGCCGCGATTGGTGTGGAAGATCAATGGATGCACCTCCACGCCCAGTGTGGCCACATATTTCTTCTCGAATTCGCCGGTCATGTGACGTTTGACGAATGTTGTCTTTCCAGTGCCACCATCGCCGACCAGCACGCACTTGAATGTGGGCATATCCTGTCCTTCCTGAGCCATGTTTTTGCTGTTTTTCTGCCTCTTTGTATTTGCTGGTGCTTGTAATTTATTTTATGCTCTTTGCAACACTTTTCTGTTTTTCCGATGCTGTTGAATGCTGACTGCTGTTTATGACAAAATATGAAACACGTTTGAATTATTTTCGTTAAGGTTCAGATTTTGTTTGAAAATAAAAGCAAACAAATCGAGATTACGAAAAAAAAAAAAAAAAAACAAAAAATAACAATTTCTTCACACTGCGAGGCTGATGTAAAGCGTGCGAGGAGCGCAAGGCGAATGCGAATTTGCAACCTAGATATGAAATGTAAGTTCAATGCAGAAACAGCAAAGGTAGCTGTAAAGCGCGCCAAAGGGCAACAACAGCTGTTAGCTGCGTACGAGAGAGATGCAGATAGAGAGAGAGAGTGTGTGTATAGGGAGGGAGCGGCGACTGCAAGAGAGAAGACAACACACAAAATGCAGCTGCTGTCATGCGTATATATGTATGTGTGTGTGTGTGTGTGTGTGAGTTTTGTGTGCAGGCAGGTAGCATGCGACAATGCCGTGAGAGTAGGCTGTAGGGTGATACGCGTTCGCTCTTTACAAATGCAACCACCCTTATACATGTGTATATTTTAGCATTTTACAGCATTGAGAAGGCGCATGCTATCATGATCTTTCAAATATTGTTTATAGACTTTCTCTTGGCGATCATTGAAATTTCAAGCAAATATTCATTTGCATATTGAATTGCTGAATTAAGTATTTAAGTCGAGTTTTGTTTGATACATAAAGAAGCCAACATATAAACATGCATAAACTACGCTTGTACGCCTGTATGCGTGTAAGGATTGCAGGCGTTTTGCTGTCTCGCTTGCTCTGGCACGTGGGTTTTGCTGCGAGAACTTATTTGATTGATAATGCTGTTTCATATTACATTCATATCTATATGCCAAACCAAACTGTATGTCTCTAGTATTTGAAATACATTTTTTACACATTTGGCGTGGGCATGAATTGGGGACCTGAATTCGCAATCTGACAAAAAACGAAATTGTATTAAATTAGTGTCTATATATATGCAGAAGACGACTTGAAGACTCCTCTAACTCTAAAGATGAATGAGTACAATTTTAAAACTGATTCTCGATCAATTGTTTGATCGATAACTCTGGAAATATACAAGTTATCGAATTTCTGAAACAAACTCGTTCAATATGCGAATATCTATACTTTATGGGGTCTGCCACGCCTCCTTCTGCCCAGATTTCCCATTTTCAATGTGCTCAGGGCATAAATAGACCTCAAACAAATATCAATGCAAGTAGTTAGACTGATATCTTAACACATTCCATAACTCATATTATTTTCAAATTATTTTGAAAACTAATGTAGCTCATTTTGTTTTTTATAAGTTTAAACATTAAGCTAGTAATTTGCATTTTAATTTTCTTGATAAATAGATATATGAGTACAGATTTTGTTGTGCTGATTAAAAAAAAGTTACGAACCACTGCATATTTATATATCTTTGAATTTCAATTCAGCATAGATCTGATACATTTAATACACATGCATATTTGCATTACTTTGTAGCAGCAAGAGCAATGACAATATGACTATGGCTTGGCTACCGCTCTCGTTTATGACTCCCGTAATTTTTGCGTGAAGTGGACGCAACTATAGCGCGCCAAAATGCAAACGCATTGAAGGTAGGGGGGGGCAAGCCAAATGGTGATGCAGAGTTAATTCAGATGAATGTAATGCAATGCAGATATTAGGGCGAGTGTCTTATTATTTATACTGTCAAATAACAAATGCTAACGAATACACACACGCACGCACTCAAACACACATATGTAAGACCGACAGACGCCAGTACATGCGCTAGTGCGAAACATGACGCAAATTCTTCATTGGTAGTCGGTTTTAACCTCAAATTTCGGAGTAAAGTCCGTCAGATATTTGAGTTCTTCAAATACACCAACTGTACGAAAAAAAAACTCTAGCTATGTGCACTCGCATAGTTAGCAACAGTTTGTGCAAGTGGGCAAGTGCATCAATGTTTATTTGTAAATATTTAGATGCATACGCATGCACATGCAGATATATGTACATACATATGTATGTACATATACTGTTCAATTAAAATATTCACGAGCACGACCCGCCGACAACCAGACAGCTCATCGTCAGCGGCGTCATCAATTGCTTTTGATTGGAGTTTGCAAAAATTGCAATGTATCATTTACAATGCGTCTTAGCGTCTAGTTGATAGTTAACTTTACTTACATGTTGGATTTCTTTCTATTTCAACAACTAGCAAAGAGCACACAAACTAAATGTTTCTTTCAACAGTACGGACACAAATGACAGACCATTCAATACCATCTCTTATAAATAAATTCTGTCATGCCGACAATATATATATCGATGTGCTCAGCTCTGAGAGCGACAGTCTCATTGCGACCATGCGACCTTTGTTGCGCATCGCAACGAAATAAAGATGACGCATGTTGCTATCGATATAATGCGGCTCATCGCTAGTATGTGACATATCGATATAATGTTGGCAATTTACAGTATGTTTTGTTGTACCGCAATCGGCCGCTGTGGGAGTTGAAGCATTCAATTTGCGCTAGCGTCTATTTAATTATATTATATGAATGTTGCCCCTGGGAGATGACAAAAGGGATCGCTATGCCAAGCTATCCTTTCTTGGCGAGGGTCAGGTGAGCACTCACTTATATAGAAAGATATACATATGTAAATACAATATGCGCAACTGTTGAATTATCTCATTTATATCAATTTGTGTTGTAGTTTGCCGTTGTGTACAAGGCGCGCGACACCGTCACCAGCCAAATTGTGGCCGTGAAGAAGATCAAGAAGGGCAACCGGGATGATGCACGTGATGGCATCAATCGCACAGCATTGCGTGAAATTAAGATACTGCAAGAGCTGCAGCATGAGAACATCATTGGGCTCGCCGATGTGTTTGGCCAGCTGTCGAATGTGTCGCTGGTGTTTGATTTCATGGACACCGATCTGGAGGTGATTATCAAGGATACCAAGATTATACTGACACAGGCGAACATTAAGGCATATGCCATTATGACGCTACGTGGCCTGGAATATCTGCACGTCAATTGGATTTTGCATCGTGATCTCAAGCCTAATAATTTGCTGGTCAATAGCGATGGCATCTTGAAAATTGGTGATTTCGGTCTGGCGAAAAGTTTTGGTTCACCCAATCGTATCTACACGCATCATGTGGTCACACGATGGTATCGCTCGCCAGAGCTGCTCTTCGGTGCCCGGCAATATGGAACCGGTGTGGACATGTGGGCCGTTGGCTGCATACTGGCTGAGCTCATGTTGCGTGTGCCTTTCTTGGCCGGCGATTCGGATCTGGATCAGTTGACGCGCATCTTCAGCGTCCTGGGCACACCCACTGAGGTCGATTGGCCTTATATCACCAAACTCCACGATTATCTTCAGTTCCGTCAATTTGTGGGCACCCCACTACCGAATATCTTCACAGCCGCCGGCAATGATATGATCACACTGATGCGCCGTCTCCTTGCCATGAATCCTCTCAAGCGTTGCTCGTGCCGCGAAGCACTGAGCATGCCCTATTTTCGTAATAAGCCAGCCCCCACTGTCGGTCCCAAGCTGCCCATGCCGTCGGCCATATTGGCCCTCAAGGGGGGCGCCGCAGCCGGCGATGAAAAGCCTGGACTCAAGCGAAAACTGGTCGAGACCACAGTCCGTGGCAACTTCCTGCCCCAGAAGAAAAAGTTGATGTTCTAGGCGCCCATTGCATTCAGTTCTTATTTAACTAGCTGTTTAAGGCCATAGGTCATAATACATATACATATATATATATATAAATATTTCACAGAACCAAATCGTTTTCATTGAGCGTCCGTCCGTCCGTCCCTCCGTATGAACGTCGAGATTTCGGAAACTACAAAAGCTAGAGAGCTGAAATTTCACATGAACACTCGTATCTTAGTTACGCAGTGCGAGTTTATTTTGTTTTTTCGATAACTCATCCAATTTCCAAATCCGATCGAAGATCGGTAATTCGTTTTTCTAATGTTTTTTGAGCATAACTTCTACACCGTTTAAGCTAGAGACTTCAAATTTGTATATTTAGATAGATAATAGGAATACGCAGATTATGTAATTTTTAGATTTCGGATGCCACGCCCCCTTCGCCCTCAATTTGAGAAAAAAAAAATGCATTTTAAATACTAGAGACTTGCAATTTGGCACATAGATACATTTAGATACTCCTAATTTACTCGGAAAGTTTCCAGAAGATCGTTTATCTAGAAATGGAGTTATAAGCGTTCAAAGCTCTGCCCAACCCACCCCCAAGCAGCGGCAGCAACTGCGCAGTTAGCAGAGCGCGCGCTCATACGTGTGTAAAGAAGAAGAGTATCACTTTTTTGCAGGGTTCAGGGTATCTCGTAGTCGACTAGAGCTTTCTTACTTGTTTCATTTAATTTCTATAAACTCATGTTTGTACTTATACCGATCATTATAAATAAATTTGCACTAGCTTACCTTTAGCTATGCATCCATCCATTTAACTGCACTTTTCTTTATTTTATTTGGCTATTTATATATATTTCTGTGCCACTTAGTGTTCTCTATCCCATTTATAAATATTTATATTCCACTTCATCTCTCATTATGCATTTCTCATATTATATGGACTACATCCAGGCTGGCCTTGGATTTGCTGTGGCTGTCGTTTGGAATGGAGCTGAAATTGAGCAGTCACTGATCAAAATTCACAGCGAACATTTCGTCAAAAGTTTTTTGGGTAAGTATCGATTGATACCAAATTGGCAGTAAGGAGCAGGAGCGACAGGAGCAGCAGCATCTTCCCAGGAACTGGGAGTATTAGCAGCAGTTGCAGGAGCAGCAACAGAACCATGCCGCTGGGCAAGAAGTTGGCCATTGGCTCGGATGAGGCGCGACGACAGCGTGCTGAGCTACGCACTAGCTATGGCAACAAGCTATCCAATATGAATTTGAGTCGCTTGCGTAGTCGCTCCCACGCCTCCAGCTCCGAGTCGAATCCCATTCCGACTGCGGCCCATTCGAGCTCGACTGCACCGCCGCCAACCGCTTCATTGAGACGCATTGCGTCCAGTTTTGCCCACGTCAGCGATGTCAATTGCGGCAGATGTGCGGCCCTGCCGCACGAAGACTCCGAGGACGATGCTCGCGAAGAGCTGGCCGAAGTCCTCATACGCAGCGAGCCATTCAAAATGCCGCTAGGATCAAAACCAACGGGTGGCCCAGTGGCTGGCGCTAGACCCGGCGCCGGAGCCGTAACCGGCTCATATCCGATGTCAGCCGCTGCTGCCGGAGCTGCTGCAGCGAATTTAGCTCGAGCCAGCCGCCCGCCAGTGGAGGAGCGACGCAATCATTATCTGTGCGCCGACGTGATGCAGTCACGTGCCAGCGAACGTTGGAGTCAAATAGCCGGAACGGTGTCTACGCTATTCCGCGTGCGTCGCATTTCGACGGCGAATCCCTTGTCGGAGCTGCGACGCCTCAGGGAGCAACGTGATCTGCTGGAGGCGTTCACGCGTCCATTCCTCTACGAGGATGGGATGCAGCGCAAGTGAAGCGATGCCAGTTTGACCCAACAAAAACCAGAAACAGAATACAAAAAAAAAAAAAAAAAAAAAAAAAAAAAAAAAAAACCAACCCTCGCCTAGGCAGTCTCTAAATAGATAATAGTTAGATGTACATATGGAATAGTGTATATAGAAAAATAAAAAAACCTCTGGATTCACATTCACATTCATTTGTTTAATATATGTCTATATAATCGGATATATATCTATATACATATATATTCGCAATCAAATGGAGCTATAAATTTCCGTTACATTTCGTCAAAACTTTGTCTTTATCTGGCAATGTGGCAGCAGCACAGCTAATTGTTATACCTCGCTCTCGCTCTCGCTCTCGCACTCTCTCTGATCTGTCTCTGTTCTGTGTGTGTTGTCTCTTTCTAGAAGCAGCGACATCTATCGCGCGGGCATTCCGATTTGTAATTCAGGCATTCGTCCATGCAGTAGGTATCGGCGCCTTCACGTCCCTCCAGCTCGCCTATGGCCACACACTCTTGCCTGCAACGAAATAGAGCGAGAGAGAGCATATCAAGAGAAGTACAAAGATAGAGAGAGAGAGTGAGAGAGAGAGAGAGAGAGAGAGAGGGAGATGGAGCGATACTTACGGACAGTGACATGCAGTCTCTGGGCAATTGGGTGGATAGCGCAAGCAATTGATCTCGCACCAATTGTCGATGCCGGGCAGCAGACGGAAGGCCGGAGCTCCAATGCACTTTTGATCGCTGCAACATTTACGAATGTGGAGAACAAAATGCATGTAAAAAATGATCGATAATACCAAGTTTATATTAAAGCTGCAAATGTGAACTGATTAGGCTTACAATAGTTTTTTTCTTGACTTAATGAGAAAATATTAATAATGCCTTAAATTTTGTTATGAAAAAAAAAAAAAAAAATATAATAATAATAATAATAAAAATAAATAAATAAAATAAAAAAAAAATAAATAAATAAATTTAATACAAAAATAGAAAATCTATATTAAAATATAAATTTAAAAAAAAGTATAAATAATGATTATTTTTTAAAATGAATAAAAATAAATAAAAACGTTAAATATAACCTAATATAGTAAAATACTAGACATTCTCTATTGAGATATATATTTATATAATATAAAAAAGATAAAAATTGATAAATAAAAAAAAATTTGTAAACAAAAATAATAAAATATGCTGTACGGTCAAATTATTATTATTATTTTTTTTTTTGACTTAAACATTATATAAAATTTATTTATATATATGTTTTTATATTTTGGAAAGATGTATATTAAAAAAAAAAATATGGTGCAGGGATCAATTCATTTTCTTTTACATTACGATCTATAATCTTCAAGTTGTTGATACAATTGTAATCCGTTTTTTTTACATCTAAGCTGAGATATTTTTGAAGTGGAAGAGTTATTGGAACACTCTGAACACTCTGACAAGCATTGCGCTTAAACCAGTTGCGAATTACAAGAGAAATCCGCAGTTGTGCCGTTCACAAGCATCGTCTCTTTTCAGAACACTTAGCTCTAGTTCAACTTCTAGTAGAGTAGAGCTTTACTAAAAGCAGGCTTAGCTTTGAAATTTTAGATCAAATCAAAATTAACTCGTATTTCTTCGCAATTGTTAGATGTTCATCCTGCCATGCCTGAAATAATGCGTTTCGTGGAGGAGTCCAAGAGACAGGAACTGCATCGTCACAATTCAACCGAACATCGATCGCAAACAACGACGAGTCGATTGCAATCCCCGTTTGTGCCGGGACCCGTTAGCAGCGTCTATCCATTTGGTCGAACCCATCCGAATTGCTGTCACATCTCCGACCTGCATCAAGCCAAGCAACGATCAAGCTACCAGCTGGGAGACATGCCAAAGAAATTTGGCTTCGAAGAAGCCCAGCGCGATGCTCAGCTTACGCGGATCTTGGCCAAGGAACGTCGTTTACGCTGCAGACGTTTGCCCAGAATATATAACTGTTTTCTAACTAAATGATATCCATGGCGAATGAAAGGCGCAGAGTTCATTTAATAAACATTTGAATATTTCGATTATTTATAGAGATATTGAGTAATGTTGACTTTTCCTGGCATACTTTTGCAATATTCATATAGATATGTTATAGAGAAGCTCTTTCTTTGGTAAAATTAACTCAGAAGTCGGATCTATACTTCAAATAACATTTAGGAAACTTCATACTAAAATATCAGAAGATTTATCTATTCCATTTGTTATCTTTTGAGTACTTGAATATAGCACTTAATGTCAAAGTGCTTGTTAAATTTGACGAGAGATTCAGAGGGTAGCAATAGAGAAGGTCTTGAATCGGTAGAGCTTGTGGTGGAGCTACTATAGCGCTATAGCAAGGTAAAGCAACTACGTATATTAAAGCATAGATCAATTATTATAGCTCTTCAGAATCGTAAGCTTGTCAAATTTGTCAGGCATACGAGAGGAAACCGTTTGAATGACGCTGCTTCTGGGATCATAACTAAAAACAAGTTCGCATAGCTCAACTTAGTTAAGGACTATACAAAAAATATGTACTTAAATTATGGATCAATATAGCTTTTTGACATAATCGAAATTTCAACAATGAACTTGTAAGCATTTGCCTTTGCTTTCACAGTGTGTATACATTCGTTTCGATATGGATATCAATTGAGCTCCGGACTAAACAATATTTTTCATCGAACAGTAACACGTTTTTCTTTTGGACAGAGTCGAGTTTCGTATATACACATAGAGACACGTATACATATATACAGACACAGGCACACACATACTTTGAAGAAGAGACAACCAATTGGTTAGGGAAAATCAACAAAGAGCTGGAGTCTCCCTAAATTTTGTCCCTAAAATCACAAAGTGAACCGAAAAAAAAAAAAAAAACGGTGCAACGTTTGAAGTGAATGATCAAAGCATTAAAATGAATCGAACTACACGCTTCAGTCATATGCGAAGCGATCGCGATAGTGATGGACTGCCACAGGTGCTACAGGTGACCGGTCCCCAAGCTGGCATGGTAAATACAGTGCGCAAGACGACCTATACCCGGAATGAGCTAATACAGCGTCCAGCAATCGGTAAGTTGGCCAGTGAGCACTTAGAGATTATCTGTAAGAGAGCGAGTGAACTGAAAGCGGGAAAATGGAAATAGTGGAAAATCTTCAACAGTGTGCAGGGTTTTCCTCGGGTCTGTGTATCACATTTGAGTTACCCTGTAAATAGTGAATAGTTTTTATACCCTGAGCCCATTGAAAATGGGAAATCAGGGTATAATGGTTTTGTTAAATGTATGTAACAGGCAGAAGGAGGCGTGGCAGACCCCATAAAGTATATATATTCTTGATCAGCATAAAAAAATAAGTTGATCTAGCCCTGTCCGTCTGTCCGTCCGTCCGTCCGTATGTATGAACGCGTCGATTTTCGAAGATACAAAAGCTAGAGAGTTCATTCTTTTTGTGTTAGGTTCGTATATTGCACGCGCAGTACGAGTTTGTTTCAGAAATTCGATAACTTGTATATTTGCAAAGTTATCGATAAACGAACTTATCGGGAACCTGTTATAAAATTCTAGCTAATTCATCTTTAGAGTTAGATTCTCCAAGTCTTCTGCATATATATAGATACTAATTTATTACAATTTCGGTTTTTGTCAGATTTTGGATTCCAGTCTCCACTTCGCCCCACCACCCCCAAATGTGAAAAAAATTCATTTCAAATACTAGACACATGCAGTTTGGTTTAGCATATAGATATGAATATCATAATCATAATCTGAAGAAATCAATACGATTGTCCATCTAGAAACAGAATTATTAATCATCAAAGTTTTCTCATCAAAACCCATGCGACGTAGCAACAAAGCAGCGAGACAGCAAGACGTTTGCAATGCTTACGCACATGCATACACACATACATGCCTACAAGCGTAGATCAGCGTCTATGCGTGCAGAAACGAATCGAATAATTCTTGGAATATTATTCGTTCGAAGAGGGGCTCAGGGGATTTCGTAGTCGAGTAGTCTCGACTACAGCTTTCTTACTTGTTATATGTAACTTACATAGAATTGAAACTCTGCGAACTATTAATGCTGTGCAATTGTGCTTTATAGTATATAGCAGAAATCATTACAGATTCAGATCTTTTATGGGCGATTATAGGCTGAGTTGATATATTTCTTCTCGGCTTCGTTCTTCTCTCCGTCAGTCCGTTCACCCTTATTCACGCAGAAATAAACCTGGAGCTGAATAGTTGAGAAAGCAGCTCTAATTATACATATATCTTTTATATCGTCTTTTGGCTTATCTTTTCTATGGATAATTTGCAAACTAGGTACAGTTAAGAACTTTTTAATATCCTATGCAATTGTCCATTATGGAAACCTTACCCCGTTTTCCTCAAAACTAGAGATCTTGGCCTTTGCCAGGTACATAGATTACTTTTGTACATCTAGAAGAGTTGTTCCCTATCTGAGCATCAAATTACTTAGACCTTGACTTATCGTAGGGCTTCGAGTATGTTCTAGTAGTTTGCACTTGATTAGACCCCAACCTAAACCTAATCCCTTCTTCTTCTTCTTCTTCTGCAGCTACTGCTGGCAATCGTTCCAAGCGTTTGACCAATCTGAATGCCGTCAATCGACCTTTGGTCAATGCGACGACTGTGACTATCGAGCCGAATGTCAATCGACGTGCGGTCGGCGGACGTGCACAGTTCTTGCCGCGCGTAGCCAAGCTGAGCAGCAACATCAACAGCAATACCATTAATATATCGAGCAATACCAACACCGTGGCCACCGTCACCACTATCAACAGCAGCAACAGAGTTGCATTTGGGCGCAGCAAGTCGCCGCTGAAGAAGAAGTCAAAGGTCAACAGCTGCGAGACGGTCGTGGAGAAGGCAGCGCTGCAGCCAAAGCAGAAGCAACAGCAACAGCAGCAACAGCAGCAGCAACAGCAGCAGCGACAGCAGCTGCAACAGGCAATGGAGCAAGAGCAGGCAGAGGCACTGGCAGAGCAGATGGAACTGGAGGAGGATGAGGAGCCACAGGTAGCACAACTACAGCCACAGCCGCTGGTGATGAGCAATAGTTGCAGCAGCAGCAGTCGCAGCAGCAGCAGCAGCAGCAGCAGCAGCAGTAGCAGCAGCAGCAGCAGCTTGGGCCACAGCAGCAACGAGCTGCGCAAGATGAAACTGGCGAAGGCATTGCAGCTGCCCGAGGAGCAGAACCAGAGCTTCGTCTATCTGTGCAAGCCCGTGAAGAAGGTGAAGGAGCTGTTCATGGTGCGTTCGTTGCGCAACAGCGGCGAGAATGTGGACAAAGGTGAGCAGCAGCAGGCACAGCAGGTCGATTATGCTAGCGATGATGTGATTGAGATTGACAGCGATCCGTTGAGCTATGGCAGCAGCGTCAGATGCCAGGAGCTGGAGCGTGAACTGGAGCTGGACGACGAGCGTGAGCGTGAGCAGGAGTTGGAATTGCATACGCATTTGCTCGATGTGCGTCAGCGTCAGCAACATCTGCTTCAGCTCGCCGAGCAGGCACTGCAAACGGATGTGGTCGAATCGCAGGAGCTGGTCAAGCAGCAGCAAGATATACCCTCGCATCCGAAAATCGATATTGAGATGGTCTGGCAGAATATACCGACACTGCAGCGCGAGATCAAGCTGCTGCAACAGCTGGGCGAGAAGCTGGAGGCGACGCTGCGCGCCAACAATCCGAACTGTCGGCTCGTGGACAGTGACTCGAACAGCAATTTCTATACGCCACGCTCCAGCATGACGATCGGCAGTTACGAGGCGCTGCCCATTGTCCAGTTGGGCTGGCGTCGCGAGGAGCAGCTGGTGGTGAGCTGGCAGCGTGCCCGGATTGCCTGTCGTGCGCGCAGCATTGGCTGTGCCCGTGAGTATCGCATCGAGACAAAGACCCTGACAGAGCTGAAGACCGCCGATGAGCTGCAGTGCTTCTATATGCCACTGGCCGAGGGCGGCGGACTGCAGCGCACCTCGTTTCGCATGCTGCGCGAGAATCCGAATGTCCTAATGCAACAGCTGCGTCCGCTGACGCCAGCCCGTCCATTCAACTTGCTCGAACAGGATGCCATGTTCTTCAACAGCATTCTCGGCTATGGTGAACTGCAGATGGCCAGCTCTGGCCATGTGCCCACACCACCGCTGGATCCGCTAATTCCAACGAGGGAAACGGGCGGCGGTGCCTCCACTAAACAAATTCCGCTGGGCAGCCAGCTGCCGTCAAACATGGCGCCCTACACTCGTCTCTCGGTGCGCTCCAAGGGCAAGATGTGGTCCACTGAGGACATGAAGCGTCTGCTGACGCCCACTACCGAAGAATCAACTATTAAAATTGATTCACTTGCTTCCGATGAAGCTGCTGCTCCTGAAGCAGCTGCCGCTGAAGCTGCTACCACTGAACTTCCAATTGCCAAGGATGACAAAAAGGTGCTCAATGACAACTTGCCGCGGAGCTCGTCATGGAAATCACCCAAACGCTCCAATCATCGCCAGGTGACGCCACTTAAGACGCCCGGCCATGACCTAGAGCCACGCATCCAGACACAGCTGCTCAAGACCGTCCTGGTGGGCATCATTCAGGTGGCTGTCTTCTTGGTGCTCATCATGGCCTTTACCTATCCGGATGCACGCTGCTAAGTCGCAGCCAGCCGCTCCGTCCGGACGAACGATGGGGGATCACCCAGGATGCATCATCGCAGTCCGGACGGCCTTAGCTCGTTTTAATCACTAATTTTATTTTCTTTGTTCTACTGACTTTGTTGCCAAAAAACAGCGAGAGGGGTTACCGGACCGGCATGCATGGCATGGGAACCCTTGGAGTATAACGGGCTTCCGACCAAATGCAATCGGCAAAACGGTTTACCGGACTTTTAATTTGATTTTGGGGACGTTTTACAACTTTTCCCCCAACCCCATGACACACGCGCTCCATATATACAGCAAATATGTATATATATATGTATATATATTTATTTTCTGGTTTTCTCAATTTGCTTTCCATATGTTTTGTGCCTTCATTTTACTGTCAATAAGCCGGACAAGGCTGTGGGTAAAGGGTTAAAGATCAAGGCTCGAATGTTAATAAAATTTAATGTGTATATTAATAACAAGTTTGCAATTTTTCGAATTCGAAACGATTTCTATTAGATTAGAGAAACAGAAAAATACTGCAAATACTGTGATTTATTTTATTTAGCTTTAAAATTGATTCTTTCTTTCCGATATGAATTCTCTATAAAATATTCAATAGCTCAAAACCTTTTGAGATTCTAGCTAAATTTTCTATTCAACTGCCAGCTGCTTAGGTGTTGCGAAAAAGTGAGAGAGAGAGAGACATCACGATAATATTGAACTTAATGTAATACCAATATTGTCTTTTAATCAGAACTGAAACACTTTTGTCTCTAATCGTTTCGGCTATAAATAATTATGTTATAGCATATGGTGAAACGGTTAAGCCTTAATACATATGCAGAACCGGTTAACCGTTAACTCTTGGACAAACAAAAAATAATTATATAAAACGATTAATTTGAGAAATTTAAGTTTATTTCAAGCATTTTCTTTATATACAGCTAAAATATAGTTAAGTATGTATATGCGTATGTGTGCGTGTGTGTGTGTGCGTGTTGAGCGTGTGTTGTGGCACCATAACCGGTTTTTGCATCTTAGCTCTATAATTTACAGTTGACCTTTACCCGTTTCGTGTAGACCTGGTACAGCGCTGCTTTAGCTAGAAAAACTTTTGTGTGTCGGGTAAGCGGATTTTAGCGGTATTTTTTGTTTGTTTTTTAGCGGGTAAGCGGTTAAGCGGTTGGTGGTTTGCGTTTGCGCGCATGCCGCGTGGCATTGCTAAATGGAAATGCAAAGCAAAAGTTAGAAATGTGTTTTTATCCAATTGAGAATAGTAGTTGAGGAATTCGAAGTTGAAAACGGTTAAGAAAGCGGAAGCGGAAGCGGTTATGATAGAGATTGCATATGCCATAGGCAGTCGGCGAAGAAAGGAGAAATTTGCGATAAAAATAGTGAAGTGAAGAAAAAGACAGATAAGATAAAGGTATAAAACGTAAAGCAAATAAAATTGTCTAAATATATAGTAAAATAAAGATAGGTATTGATATAGCTAAAAGAAATCGACATACGTAAATCGATTGGGAACTGCTACCAATCGGGTATATCAGCGTCCCTTTACCATGGCTTGTAAGACAGACATAAACTGCTTACAAATCGATTAGAAATTGTTGATAGTCTGTTTTTCGATAGCTTGGAAACTAACTGTGAATCGGTAAATAAACTTGTTTGGAATCGGCAGATGTATTCTTGGACGGATGTTTAGGAAAAATTGGCTAAAAATTGCATCAATGGACTTTGAATCGGTTAAGAATTGGCTATACAAAAGTATACTAAGCCGGTAAAGTTGTCGTTAGTAATATAATAACAAATCGGTTATGAATATACGTTCGGCAATTGGGAAACCGAACTAGGCCGAGTTTTAAAATATTAGCATCCGGTTGTAAATCGGTTAGTAAAATATTGTCAAAGGGCTCAAAAACCTAGTTCGATAGATATCACGTGTGTTATATATCGGTAATTGATATATAACGAACAGGTATTAAATCGGATATATATAAAGATTTATTATCAACCGACATAATATAGATTCAATCGGCTATCAATTGGTTATGTACAAATATATATAAAACCGGTTATGAATCGGTTATATACAAGAATATCTCCAACCGGTTATGAATCGGTTATGGGATTAAACATCGGTTGCCACCAACACACTTACCGCACAATCAACGGGAACACATTGTTATCTTCCGGTGCCCGATAGTCACGATAGTACAACAAGTAGGGCGATCGATTGTTGACAAAGATGGGCGGTACGCCGCCGCCGGTATTTGAGATGATGGCGATGTCCGCACAGTTACGGAATGTCTCTGCAAATGCCCGAAGGATGAGCCGCCGCCTGGACAATGGAAGCAGAGAACTTACCCGCTTTGCCACAGCCAACAGCCTCGGTGCCATTGGCGCAGGTGCCCCACATGTTGGCCGTGTAGTAGGTCCATTGGAGGACGCATTGGGTGCATGTGACGTAGGCCGGCAGCCGGACGCGATACCGAAAGATGTCCTTCTTCTTGGTGTCGCGCGGTATGAGGAATCGATGCTCCCGGCTGCCCGAAATGAACAGCGGATAGCGGTCGAAGCATTCCTGCGTGGCCTCCTGCCGGGGATTGTTGTTGGGACAGAGATACATCTCGAAGCGGCCATAGTGATTGGCCGTTAGTTCCACCTCCACGTCGATCTCCTGGCCAGCCGTATAGTAGCGGGAAATAATGCCCTTGGCGTACTCTCCGCCCGCCTCGTGCGGTCGCGGGGACTTCACATGATACGCATCGCCGCAGACGCCGCAACGTCCGCTGTTCTGCTCCCACTGCACCGCATAGCCGCCGCAGAAGAGCTCGTTGTCATTGTAGTTAACCGGATTGGGATAGCCGAAGCGCCACATGGCATTCCGTGCCGGCGGATCCATTAACCTTCCATGTCCCAGCACCGCGGGCAACAGCGTCGCCTGTCAATTGTTTTGCATTTACTTCTGTCTCTCTCTCTCTCTCTCTCTTTGCCTGTTTCTCTCCCTCTCTTCTGTCTCTGTTACCAGG
Source organism: Drosophila koepferae (assembly GCA_030914345.1). Classification (NCBI taxonomy): domain Eukaryota; kingdom Metazoa; phylum Arthropoda; class Insecta; order Diptera; family Drosophilidae; genus Drosophila; species Drosophila koepferae. The sequence goes on along the minus strand of JAUESR010000196.1, from coordinate 13,127,997 downwards.
ACTATTTGGCATACTCACCAGTCCAACTAGAATTGTGTACATCTTCGCGCTGGGTCGAGTCGAGCGAAGTCGCATCTGCAAAGCAACACGGGAGACAGTTAACAGACGGCGCATAAATTCGATTGCATTCCCTGCCACAAACGGGTTTCCCGCACAGTGGTCTTGAATGGAAATCCACTCAACATAATATCTAAATATAGATATATAAATATAAATCTAAAATATATATTTATATGTTTTCTTAAATATAAAAAAATTCATATGAATTCAAGCAGAATTAAATAAATTGAAATAAAATTGGAACTTGAAATGATCTCATCAAGTTCTTTGTGTTTGTTAGATCTGATATTGATTTACCAGAGATACAAATGTTTAAAATTCATATTTTACTATACTAACATCTGCATACGATATATATCGACTTAGCTAAAAGTTGAATGTGAGACTATATGGAAGGCGAAGCAAGAGAACAATTTCATTTTCCTTCCTTATCAATGTTGTTTGATATAGGTACTGATTGAATAGATATAGAAATTCGATATATAAATAGGTTTATATACATATGTACATAGATATAGATTTATATATTGTTATAGATGGAGATATATACAGATAAAGATAGACATAGATGTAGATATTGATATAGATATATATATATACAGATATATGTATAGATATAAATCTAGAAATCGATATAGATTGAGATATGTAATATTATTGTCTTTTATTGATTTTTATGAAAGCTGTTTATATATCTTATATGAATAGATACAGAAGAAGACATATATTCATATATACATACATATATATCATATAGTGAAACATGATATAGAATGTTATATATAAACAAAAGTCGTATATATACATAATATTTAATATAGATCGATTTCAGATAAATGTATATAGCAGTATTTGCATTATTTAGATTTCTATATAATGATAATTAAACATTTTATATAACTAGAGACGATATATATTTATTTTTATTTAACTTAGGTATTCCCTCTTTTGTCGTGACAAACTCCTTGAAAATTTCATTCCACATTTTGTCATATTTAACCCACTGTATCAATCTGGACAAGGACATCCACCTGATTTGCCTCTTTTCATAGTCTGTGTGTTTTTTTTTTTTTTTCATTATTGTTCCCTTATATGTTTTTTTTTGCGGTTCTTGGTTTATCTTTTGATGTTTGAGCATGTTTTGCTCGCGTAAAAACTGTCAATGGTCGCGATCTGTTTATATTTTTATTTTAATTTTTGCCTTTTTGTTGTTTTCTTGATGCTGCGAACATTTTTATGGCCTCATCTAGTTTACGCACAAGTGGACACGCCCTGGCCAAGGGAATGAAGGGTTCGAGTCTGGGTCTCGGTCTGTGCTCTGTCCAGAACGAGTTTTCAGCTTTGATGGGCGCACAGCATGGATGCTGACACCTGAGATCTACGTCTGGACCGGCCCCCTTTGACGGGTCTCTAAAAATACTTACATATATGTACATATCTACAAGCAGACATGTGAGTGTATGTGTCTCATTTATGTATGTTAAGCGAAATATGCACAATATGCATATTGATTAAGACGCGACGCTAACGTTTTGGCCATTGACTCCGCCAGCGGAAGCAACAACAGCTAAACAGCTAACACGTATTATCGCTATCCAAAATTCTGTTTTCATAATGAGCAATTTGCATAAATAACCCAAGCAAAGCTGAATTCCCAAAAACACAGTTCACAGATGTCAAGTGATAGGGGGCAAGGATTTCGGCAAATATTCAAAGATATTCAAAAATAAATATGGTTACGAGCATAGATTGATCATAACTCAGGATCTGTATGGGTTAGGTATATTAAAATTTGGTATGTGTAGAGGCTCTATGCTTAAAATGCAAAGAAAGTAATTTGAATATATTCTCCACTAGAGGTTTTAGATGCTTTAGCTAAGGCTTAATATATTTATAGATATATTGTAGCTTATCTCAGGATCTATTCAAGTTCAGCTGCCGAATTTTGGTATGGAAGTGTCTTTTTTATTAAACTACAATTATTATGAGTTGCCAGGCATTAATATTAAATATATTTTTTTAAGAAACGCCAAATTTCAAGAGTTTATTAAATTATTATATATTTTTTTTATATAAAATGGATCAGGATCAGCTGAGATTTACTAGATTATATTTATATTTCCGATATAGAAATATGGGTTATATATGCTTAGGATCTGTCTAGGCAAAGAATCTGAAATTTGGTACGTAAAATAATTCCTAGAATATAGTTCAGTTGAATCAACCATTACGTATAACACACTCAGTTTTCTCGACTTATAGCAAATACAATGACTATGCCACACACAGCGCACGAACTTTGAAATCCACTTGAACTCCCGGGTGGGAAACACCCGCAAAGGAATCTGTGAGGCAGTCAGCGCCTTTTGAGTTGGCAGCTGATTTTTGCGCTTGCTTTAACTTTTGGCATGCAATTAGGCTTGAACACTTGAATTTTAATTGGTGACGATGGAGCGTGTGCAACAGAAATCAATAAACAGTCAGACGAACTGGCTCTCCCTCTCGCTCTCTACCTGTCTCTCTCTCTCTCTCTCTCTCACTCTCTCTCGAGCGCTTTTTCTCTCTATGTGCGTTTAATTGGGTGCGTTGCATGCTGCACTGCAGCAGCCGCAAACAATGGGGCAGCTCAATGCGGCAGTCGACAGGCAAATTGAAAGCGCACCCAAGTAAGCGATTAACTGCCTCAACTTTGACGCCCTAAAAGGTGAAGTGAAAAAAAAAAAAAAAAAAAAACAAAACAAGTCGAGCATGGGCAACTGCTGAATACTCGCTCGCTGGCTGTTTACGTAATCGACTTCAAAGCTTTAGTTGTTGAAGCAACTCAGGAATTGATGCAAAGAAGATTTGGAGATATATATAGGTATGTAGACATACATAGGTATGTATATAAGTATAAATAGGGAATACATAGGTATAGGTATAGATATAGGTAAGAAGATATAGAGATATACATACCTCTATATATGTATAATTATATAGGCATAGGAAATAGATATAGTTATCATGTGAATATAGATGTTTCTGATTTACTATGCTCTCAGTGACTGTATTCAATTCTTGGTAGTTGTTTCAAGTCTATAATACAATATCAGGCCTACAAACTTATAAAATATTCACATAAACAATTTCATGCATGTTCTACTTCAGTAGCATCTTTTAGCCCTAAGCTATATTTCCATAATCGATTTTTTTTTACAGTCTATTTCGAGTGCTCCACTCGTGTAGAACTGAAGATACTCTAGTGAATCGAGTTGTATATTGAGTTGTATATTGTTACCCTTTAAACAACATACGTATATGTAATGAATGAAATTGAAATAGTTAGCGTAATTAAGCAATGTTTGATGAATTTAGTGTTGAAGAATTGTTCTATGTGGTTTGCCTTTGGATAGTCTGCGGTTGATTGTGTTCTGGATGGGTTTGTGAAATTCAATAGGGGAGTTGGAGCGTATGAGTTCAAGTGGGTTGAGTGTGGTATGCCCTCTATTGATGGAAGTGTTTTGAATGATATGCTTTTTTCATTTTATGTGTATTGTCTCATATGATATAATGTTAAAGACTATATAGAGCTGTGACTATATAGGTATCAAGGTAAGAGGTAAAGCTACTAAGCAACACTCTCGCTCTTAAATGTTATATAAGTCGCTGTTAATAATCCCATCTGCATTATCGCCAAGTATTTTAGTTAGTCAATCCATCAGTTACTTAAATATATATAGATAATATCGTAATGTTTAAGTTTTCCCACAAATCCATCTCTATCTTAGCAGCAAGTTCAGCTTACAGGGTATTTTGCAGTCGTATTGTCATGCTTTTGTGCGGCTGACCCCCACAGCGAGAGCGTTTAAAATAATTGTGCAGTAAATTAAAATTCACGAAATATTTAAAAAAAATTTCTTTTTTTATTTGGGCGTCGAATGCCGAAAAAATTGAAAATCAATTCCGAAATTAAGTTGTAATTTAAGCAAATTGCCGAAGGAGCTGCGGCGGCTGCTGCTGCTGTTGTCGTTTTTGTTGTTGTTGTTGTTATTGTTTAATTGTTGTTTTTCTTTTTGGCATGCGAAATTAATTTCATTTTTTGTTTCTTTTGTTGACTTTTGCGGTGCTCCGCTTTTTGTTTTTGCTCGTTGTGTAATTGACAGGTCCCGATTTTACATGTTAACCCAAAAAAAAAAAAAATATATATATATAAATTACAATTTTTTTTTTAGGCTTACGCAATCGGCAAACAGAAAAAAAAAAAAAAACAACTTGACAACAGCAGTGCAAAGTTTTTATAAAATAAATTTAAAATATTTCAAATACATTTTAAAGCGGACTCTTCAGTCATAAATGGTGCGACGACATAAGAGCAATGGCAAAAGAAGTTGAAATAAAGTTGCGTAGATTTCAAGATATTTTCTTGGTTTTATATTTATAGTATAGATATATTAATGTCATTTAATATATAAAATGTATATTTCTGGTAGCATGTCAATGCATTGATAGCTTTATAATAATATTAACTGTAAATCTGTTCGAGCTGAAACTGAAAATTGAAAACTGTAACGCGAAAATGATAAAGACAAACAACAAGTAGAAAACTTACAGCGCGAGGCATTTGTCATGCAGTCGTCATTGGGCGTCAAACTTAAATCGAACTTAAGAACAGACCTATATACACATATATATACATACACATACGTATATATACATACACATACGTATATATACATATATATACATATATATACATATATATACATATATATACATATATATACATAATAATACATAGATACATAGATAGATACTAAGAGATAGAGACGTAGTAGCTAAACGTTTCAAATACAGTTATAGTAAACAAGTTGTAAGCATGCTTGCCAAGTCACAGCGGACCTCAAAGCTCAATCGCATGCTATCGATTAATTATCGATTAATGAACGTTGTAAAATGTTGATCGATGCTAAAGCGCGTATTTCACTTTTGCCAATAATGCATCATGTATATATGTTCATATATATGCATTATCGTCTCTTTATTGATTCCATATCATAGAGCATAGAGCGGCATATTGTTGATCTATAGTCTATATAGGGCAAACGGAATTGGTTTTGGGCCTTGCGCCCACTCACCTGCTTGAGCAGCAGATTGCAATGGGTGCCTATGCCTATGCCTATGCTTGATGTGAACTATTAACAATAGCAAATAGAAATAGATAAACTAGACTCGACACTTGCTACCCTATACATATACATATATGGTCCTACCAATAATTTATTGCAAAAAAAAAAAAAAAAAAAAAAAAGGCCGCATAAATCCATAAAAAAAACGTATAATTACTATTAGCATTACGCATGATGGAAACTTTTTTTGGCCAAGTCACGATTTTTATTTATTTCTTGACAAATTGTTGGCATTTTTTTTTGGGGAAGCAAATTTATTTATTTCTAATTTTTTTTTGTCGAGGTTACAAATTGAAATACGGAATCAGATTTTAGTTTTTTAATTTTAGGCGGAGGAGGGAGCAATTTGCTTTTCTGCTATGCGCTTTGCTCATGTTTTTTTTTGTCAAAATTTCTTCGAGCGAATTAATTAAGGCGCTCCACTAATTGGGCTCGGTTACGTTTTTAAATGGGATTGGTTCTGGATAGGTCAACATCAAAATTTGTTTTTTTTTTTCTATATTTTTTTTTTTAGAAAAGAGAAAGACGCCCGCGCTCCACTCAAGAAGTGGCACAAATCAACAACTGGAACAGAGCCAACAACAAACGAAACCAGATAAACAACGAATCACAAAAAAAAAGTAAATACCAATTTGCATACTATATATACATATGTATCTAGTGAGCCCTATTAATGCGACTAATGGACTTGATGAGCTCATTAATAAATCGCTAGTAAATAATTTAGCTGCGAATGTAAATGTCCATCAAAATAGATTTGATTTAACACGTTCATTCAACTGTGAACCAGCTATATTACAAATATCCAGACATACATATATATCTATGTATATACATATATATATTTGTGATTCAAGTTAATTTATGATGCATATCAATTTTGATTGCTCATCAATTGATTGATTAAGTTAGAACGAAAATCATGTTGAATATCGATGTGTTTATCGATAAGTTTGCAATCGATTACAGCTTGAGATGAAATTTAAGTTGTTAGCTTTAATTAGTTTAAGCTCGCTGTCCTAGCTAATTAATTGCAAAAGTTGCACATGTCGCTAGATCTTGATTAACCATGATCGATACTTATCGATAACTTGGCAATCATAATTTGATAGTTTATGCTATGCTGTTAGAAATGCTTCAGATTGATCTCCCTTAAGGTGGCTAATTACTCTTGGTCTAAACAGATCTCTTGACTATAGCTGACCTCTATGCCTAAGCAATCCATTTTATTTCTACAGGTATGACAAATCTTCAATTCCTTTGTGATAATGTTGCATTTCGAATGGAATTCGATGAGTTTCTTGTCGCCTGCTTGGCCATTGACTGTATGCATATATCTAGATATCTGTATATATGTATATATACTATATATTTGTACTTGCATCTGCCATGCGAATCACGTAGTGTTCGGTGGTTACACACACACGGGCTGCTACATGCTCATGGTATATCCATCAAACATGCGTAAATTTTATAATGAAATCGAACGGTCTGACAAATGCCGCTGACATCGATTGTCAAACGGATCGATCGATCGAACCGATTGATCTAAAAACCTAACAATCCCTCAACTATATGTGTATAAACATGTTGTTCAAGGCAAAAATGTGTCAATGTGCCAATCGGAATATATTTAGCTGCCTTCTTTTTTTTCACTTTTTTATTGTTTGGCAAACCGCAAATAAATAAACGTTTTTAACAATTGCCAATTAGAAAATTAGAATTGATTTATATAAATATATATATTGCTGAACTCTTTCAGCTGTTGTTCAGATGATGATGAAGAAGCAGCGGCGGCAGCTGTTAGCGTGGGAACAATATCAGCCTTAAATCAGAAACAAGTTGTTGCATTTGCTGTTGTTGTTGGCCACAATTGATGACCCTTGCTTAACTCACTGGCGTCCTGTCCACATTGCGGTATTTAAAATCAAAATGTACGTATATGTATATGTATGTATATGTAGTACTTATATAAGCAAAGAGCCGCCTTTTAAATGAGATGCAGCCAGATGATAACTGACACTGCGATTCCAGTGCGCTCGGAATTGCGTGGTCAAGGTCAAGCGAATGTGGCTAAGCTGGTAAGAGAAAGAGAGAGAGAGAGAGAGAGAGGGAGGTCAAGATCCATCTAGCTGATCCAATTAACTGGACTAGTCATTCGTTAAGCTGAATTCACTCTAAGTGAAACGAGAGCTATTCTTAGCAGACAAATGAAACGGGATTGATTTTGATGGATAAGATATTGCCAGCTCCATAGATCTATTATATATTTTTATAACAGCGAATAAGTTAGGAATAAAACGGATTTGATTGATTTGCAATTCAAATATAGCTAGAAAATCAGCTAAACAATCATCAAACATCAACTGTTATACATATGTATAACAGAGCAGGTATATATAACAGTTTAATTGAGATGTACTAAGAATATAAGTTACAGTTATTGCCTATAGTTCAGCGCTATACAACTGTTATAACATGTGTGTATGACACACGTGTCTAACTGAATATGTTTGCGATTCCGCAAATGGAAGCTTGAGCTCGACTCAATGAAACTGTTATAACTGTGTATAACAGCATAGGCTATCGACTGATTCTTAAGACTCATAATTAGGCAACTCAAGCAAAAGTGCTGAGTGTATATGTCGAAGATCTGAATGGAATTCCAAATATTTTTATAATGCAATGGAATGGAATGTATTTTCTTGTTTGTATATATTATAATCTAGAAATTGGAATAGCACTTCCCTGGCGCTAAATAGAGAATAGAAAGTGAAATGTAAATTTCATAAATTTTCTTGCGCAATGCCGATGACTAAATAATTTCCCGTACACGTTTATAACTTTTGCTTTCTTTTCAAAAATGCTTAACCAAAATCGGGCGCAATTGCATTGCCCAATGTGCCGCCCCGATATCCCTCTAGATACCCTGGACTATAACAATGGGCGCGACGTGATGTACATAAATTCAGTTTGTCGTTGCTGTTGTCATTTGTTTTTGTTTAGTCAATGCGATTATCGAGCATTTTGACTGCTTACCAATTTGGCTTCTGGCTAAAACTGCTTGAGTCAGAGCCAAGTTGAAGCGAAAAAAAAAAACATGGAGAGAAAAAGAAAAACAATTTGTTTAATTACAATTAAGAGCTCATTGAAATGCACAAATCGCTGTTTGCTGCGATTGGAGCAGCACATTAAATCCCGGCCTGGCCCAAAGAGTTGACAATACTATCACAGCTAATACACTGTACAGGAATTGCAAAGCGAGTATATTGGTTGCTTGCTGACTTGTTGCAGTTGAAGAACTTGTAGTGTTGAATTAAATAAAATATTAGGATTAAATCATTTTTGTTTAGGAATGATATTGAATACACTCTACAGGAATGTTAAGGCAAGTTTAGAAACTTTATGAACTTTATATTGGAATCTTTTCAAAGATCTACGCCCGTATGTGTGTAATATATGCCAAGCCAAACTGTATATCTCTAGTATTTGAAATACATTTGGGGGTGTGGGGGTGAATTGGGAACCGGAATGCAAAATCTGACAAAAATCGTAATTGTATTAAATTCGTATCATATATATGCAGAAGACTTGGAGACTCTAACTCGAAAGATGAACGAGATATAATTTCATTACAGATTCTCAATAAATGTTTTTATCGATAACTCTGCAGCTATGAAAGTTATCGAATTTCTGAAACAAACTCGTACTCCGCGTGCATAAGTTTTTAGATCTAATTTACATTTTTGCATTTCATATGATTTAAAAGCCCATTAGGATTCGTCTATGTATAAGAATTGCTTTTAGATGAACTATAAATAGTTTCAAATATAATTCTTATAGATTTTGCTTAGTTAGGTGCAGCTTCTTAACAAATTGTGTTTTAGTTTTGGTAACAGAGCATTGCAGAGTCGAGTGCGCCCGTTGGCAAGATTCTCAAATGTTTTTCACTGATTTTTTCCACTCGTAAACCCAAATAGAAGCGATAATGCTTATCGCTGGTCACCACGAATTGTTCTCCATGTGTGTGTGTGTATTCTATAAACACTGCACATTGCACACACACACACACACACACACACACACTCTCGCATAAGAGCTGTGACTCTTTAGTATGCCAGTCGGGTGCTTTTCCAATTGTGTTGACTTTGAACGCTTTTGACAGCCGCAGTCGAAGGCATTTTGAACTACGAAGAGAACTGAATTTTCGATACAAATTTTCGAGGCAAATATTGCTAATAGAATATAGCATAAACAGACGAAGTTGGAGCAAGGCTCAAAGTAGCGCTCAATGCTGGAACTTAAACTTAAATTGGATATTTCTGAATATTTCTGAATAAGATCGGTAAATCAGCTTAAGCTTTGCCGGAACTCAACATAAACTGAGCTTAAGCAATAACTACTTTAAGTCCAATATATATAAATAATATAAATATATATGTTTACAATTTTGCATTATTATCTAAAAAAAAACTTGATCCAACCTAACCGAATTTAATTTAAACTGAGCTAATCTGACTCTTGAATTCTTTCATTTTATATTTGATTTATTATTTACAAACACAATTTAAATAAAATTTTAAGCAAGTTGAAAATATTTGAAAAAATGTAATTGTATTTTTTTATTGAATTTTAATTAATTTATTTTATTTTTTATTTATTTTTCTTTGCATTTTTTGGCTTGTTTCCCAGTTTATGTTTATGGCATGAAATGTCAAATAAAATCACATAAAAAACATAAATAAAAAATGACAATAAGCTGCACAAGAAGTAAACAAAGGCAAAAAGAAAAAAAAAAGAAGAAAAATTCAAAATATAATAAAAACAAAAATATTTTCTGCACTTTATATTTTATGCATTTTGGTTTACATTTACATTTTTTTGATGTGCACAAAATTTAAAAATCTTTTTGGTTTTTTTTTCAAGGTCTTGCAGGCGCGCACGCACGTATTTGGCGAATTGTAAAAATGCTTTTAAGGCCATTTTTCTTCCACTTTTATGCATTAAATAAAATGTTCAAAAACACAAATTTACCTTGATAGCAGCAAATTTTTTTTGATACAATTTTTCACTTGGCACTTTTTAAAATAAAATTGAAAAAAAAAAAGAGTTGAAAATATTTTGTCAAACACTGAGAAACGCACGCAAATCGGTGGAAATGTGAACGCGGCAACTGGAAGTGCGGCTGGAGTTGTAATAGGAAATTCGAAATGATTCAAATTGGATTTGCAATTGGAATTCGTATTGGTATTGGGTTTGGAATTGGAATTGGAATTGGAATTTGGGCAGTGTGTGGCCGGCGCGTGCTTTGCGTTTGTGCAGTCCCAGCGTTCTGAATTCGTCTGTCGATGTGCGCTCGAATTTCAACAGCTTCAACGGCCAGCGACAACAATAACAACATTGGCGACAACAACAATACTCAAAGGTAAATACGCTTCCGAGTCCCGTCTTATTTTTAATATCGAATTCGACGTTGCGTCGCTGCCATTGGCTCTGCTGCTGCTGCTGTTGGTGCTGCTGCTGGCTATGCCATAGCTTTCTGCTTTACGCTACGCATGCGCAGTCGACGCGGCGCGTCGCGACGTTGGCATTGTCGCTGTTGACGCTGCCCGAGTCGCTGTCGCAGTCGCTGTCGACGTCAGCGTTTCGCTTATGCTGCCTTTCGCATTGGAGATGCGCGCAACTGTGATTTTCATCGCTGCGCAAAGGGCTTTACAGTTGCTGCTACAGTCGCGGCGAATTGTTAGCGCACAGCTGAACGCATTTAGTGTGCGGGAATGTTTCTTTGCCATTAATGTATATTTTGTTTGATTGAAAAAAAAAAAGTATTTAATAAGTTTGCATTTAAGCTATTTTTATTATTTATATATTATTAAAGTTATTTATATTTTAGCAAGTTATTTTTATGATTTATTTATTTATTTTTTTCTATTGATTTCGTCACCGTGAAAAGAAATAAGATTAAAAATAAAATAAATTAAAATAAAAGAAAAATAAAATAAAACAAAAATAAAAATAGAAATAGAAATAAAAATAAAAAAAATAGAATAAAAAACAAATAAAAAAATAAAATAAAAATAGAATAAAAAAAATTAAAAAATAAATAAAATAAAAAAAAATAAAATAAAAATAAAATAAAAATATATAAAAATAAAATAAACATAAAATAAAAATAAAAAAATCATAAACATCAAGATAAAGCTAATAAATTTAAACCGCTAAAAATAGCTTTTAAAAGCTAGTCGCGCATCTCTAATTAGTTGCGTATGCAAAGGAAACTACGCATTGCTCTTGCCTCTCTTGTCTCTCTCGCTCTCTGTCTCTCTCACTCTCTTTGCTGCAATTGTTGCGTCTGCTTTGCTCGCTCTTCGCTTGACACTTGCAAGTTGCAATCGAGTTTCAGTTCTGCTCGCATAGGGACTAGACAAACGTTGCCTGGCGGCAGCAGAGGCGTGGGCACGAGGAGATGGGGCTGGGGAGTGGGGCGTGACACTGAGGCGCTGGCACGTCCATGTGTGTGGGTTGTATGATGATTGCATTGAGTCAGTGTTTGGAATTGGGTTTCTGGTCTGCTTACCGAGCCCTGGCCAGAGCCGTGCCCTGGGCGTCTGTCAGCGTGGCTAATTGTCAGCCTGTCGACTGATTAATCATCCGGCAAGTGGAGGCCACTTACATGCTACGCATGCCAAAAGGGCCACAGTTTCGCTGACAGCCTTGGCCAAGTATTTCCGCAAGCGACACGACATTAAGCCACAGAGAAAGAGAGCGCAGAGAGAGCGAGAAGAGAGGGGAATATGTGGTAGCTTAGGCCAGTGGCGTCAGCAAAAGGGGGGAACAGCTTTATATACTATATATTAGCTACAATTTGTATGTGAGTATGAAGGAAGGGCAGGTGCTCAGAGGGGAGTTGAAGGGAATTTAAGATATTTCCAAGACATAAAAAAGAGAAAAGTTTTATTCGATCGAGAATTAAAAATGATCTATTAATGTATTTTTTTTAATCAAATTATATACATAATTTTTGTTATAAAATATAAAAATAATAATAATATAAGAACAAATAAAAATCATATCAATAATACAATAAATTAAAAAAATAATAATTTTTTATCGAATTTGAAAAACATTTTTTTTCGAATTTTCATTTATAATTGATTTATTTTAATATAATTTAATATGATTTATTAACTTTTTATAATAATATAATTAATAACAATTGGCAATAAAACAAAATATATTAATACAAAAATATATTTAAAAAATTTTAATAATTTCTTTTAGGAAAATATTTTGATCTATTGTCAGAAAAATAGTTCCATGTTTAATATTATTTATTTCAATATTTTTGTAAGTTTTGGTATATACTAAAAAAATTCCAAATAATTTGTAATCTTCAATTTTACAGTATAATATTATTCTAATAAAATTTGGATTTCTATTAAGAAGAACCTTTCGTAACCCTAGACGTCGCGACGTCTCTGTGCGCTGATTTATTTATGTCGCATTTTGTCAAAGCAGATTTTGATTTATGTCGTCCACTTTGAGTGCTGAATATGAAATCAATAGATCGATTTTGGGGCCGCTTAGCAAATTGAAATCGTGACTTGGAGCTTTAGATAAGACGGCGACAAAATGTAAACGTAATTTTTGGTACTCTGAATCGTGCACACCACAAAGAGCGGGTTCAACGAACTGTTTAGTTTATTCGCACACAAAACGAATCTATTTCAATTCGAATTGCGCGCGTCAGCTGTATAACAGTTCGTTCGTATAACAGCTCAATTTGGTAGCATGGGCAGCACTGGACCAAAGAACAGCTGTTGGACGTGTGCGCAGGACATGCAACTGAGAGAAGCTGTTAACAGTTAGCAGAGCTGAGTCAATGAGTGAATTGAGACTGATTTAAGCGAGAGCGCGAAAGTCTCTTTCTCTTAGTCTCTGTCTCTCCACATCCATCCCTCTCTCTCTCTTGCTCTCTCTCTCTCTCTCTCTGTTGAGAGACGCACTTAATGCTCGACTTGATGACTAACGCCAGTGTCTCCGGCTCCGGCTACGGCTACAGCTGCGTCGGCGGCCAAGCTTGCATGCGTGTTGGCCAATTGGCAACACAACCAGCAAAATGACGACAAAAATGCGTAACTGAAGCGTTCACAGCGACAGCTGCCAGAGCCGCAAAGGCTCAGCCAAAAAAAAAAAAAAAAAAAAAGCGAAAGTCGAGCAGGAGGCAATTGCCATGAGGCCAAGGAATCGAACATGTAATTAGCGGCACACAAACGCAGCCTTAGCGAGACACACACACACACACACACACATACACACACATACACACACACACACGCATGCACACGCATTCCATGTTGTCGGCTGCATTGGCGCACTTGAGCGCCAAGCACATTACGCATACGCCCCGTTGGCTCGCAAAGTGTCAAAAAAAAAATAGTGAAGAAGAAATACAACAACAACAACAACAACAACATAAAAGAGCAACAAAATGGCAAAGCAAGCAGCAGCAACAACAACAGACTTAAGCTTAGATACAGGCCGCTGTCATTGCAGAGCAGGAGGTGCCTAACAGCAGGACGGCGGATTCGAGGGGGTGGGTGGCAGTGGGTTGGGGGTGTGTGTGTGTGTGTGTGTGTGTGTGTGTGTGTGGCTTTAGGGGGATGCGTCATTCACTGGCAATTTACACGCTTTTTTTGCAAGTAATTTAATTTCAAATATGCGGCGGTGCGCTTATTTCTTCATGTTGTTGTTGCTGTCTGTGGGCGTGGCAGCTGAAATTGCCGCCTTCAACTGTCTAATGCTAAGCGTGTGTGTGTGTGCGTGTGCGGCTTTTTGTAAGTGTCATTAACACACAGCAAAGCGACCGCAAAAGAGCGCAAAAAACATCTCCAACTAAATAATACGCATACATATGCATAACTCTGGCTTTAACTAAGTGTACAGCGTGTCTGTGCGTGTGTGTGTGTGTGTGTGTGTGTGTGCAGGTATGCCAAGCTAAGCAGCTATAAAAATAAAAAATATAAAAAAAGAAGAAGTAAAGAATGAAACAACAAACTAACAAGTTGCTCTGGCAGCTTTAAAAGCCCAACTAGAAGCGTAGAGAGTTTGAACGGCGAGCAAATGCCCTGTAAGATAATGTAAATATATATATATATAAATGAAGAAATAGACTTGATTGCAATGGTGTTCAGTTCAGTAATAACTTTATCCCTCTGAGTCCGGGTTTTTTATACCTAGACTCAGGCATAGTGTACATAGTGCTGAGTGTCTACTTCTCAGCATTGGTCTATTGCTTATCTTAGTCTTAGTCTATAGCTGAGTTTCTAAGGCTCAGCGTGCGTATCTTATCGCTAAGTAATGGGGTCTCAGGGTTATGTCTATTTATAGGGCATTTGTTGCTCTACCTGCCAGTTGTTGAGTGCGTAGGATATATATGCTGATATCTTGTACCTTTTGTATGTTCATGCCTGAACATATAATAGAAAATAATATAAGTAATATAGGTACTATAAAATAATATTAAACATCTATATATTTTTTTTTATTATTATTTAATAAATTTGATATTTTGTTAAGCGCATTTATAAACAATTTATTAACGGATTGCTGCGTAATTAATTTAGTGGAGCCATATACAACATTCAATATCTTCATTATCTTAACTTACATAAACATATTTTTATTGTTTTATTATATTTTTTATCTCAAAATTTAAATTTTTATCTAAATATCTTCATTAAATGCATAAATATTTTAAATATAAATGAAAAAATTAAAAATATTTAAAAATTAAAAATATTTAATACCTCATATAAGTATAATTATAAGATATTGATTGAAACATAATTAAAATTATATACATTATGATAATATATAGCATATCTTATAATATAAAATCATATGTTTTATCATATTCTATAACATATTATTTTTATATCATTTACTTATTTTCATTAACTTTGAAAATTAATTTACATAAAATGAAATATCTTCATACATATATTTGAAAATTAATTTTTATATAATTTAAATATCTTCATTATATTAAAATATATTTTAAATTATATTTTAAATATTTATTGCTATTTCTATATCCATTTCTATTTTTATTTCTATTTCTATTTCTATTTCTATTTCTATTTCTATTTCTATTTCTATTTCTATTTCTATTTCTATTTATTGAGATTTAGCTTTGAGCATTTCGTCATTTTTTTTTGTAACTATAACTAGGGTATTTAGCAGTCGCTCATTTCACACTTTTCTATCCATTAAACTTTAGTTTTAAACTGTGCAATTACCAGATAAGCAGTGCAATTGCACAATATATGTATATATAAGGGCAATACAAGTTGGAAAGCCACCAAGCCACCATTAAGTCAACTTTCGCCTGATTAGTGAATGCCTCAAGATAATACACAAATGCTCACAGATCATAGACATATATAGATATATATATATATATATTTCTACTGCTGAATATTGACTTTAGATTCAAAGCATTGCGACTAGGCTCGAGCTTGGAGTGCTGAACGATGTCTATGGACTTCACATTGAAATTGATTTTGTTTACTTCGAACTGAGTTGGAATATCTTCTTTATTATTTTTGACTAGCTCACACAGTTGCCATATCGAAATTAATGCATAATTAAGTGTCAGAATTGTTGTAACTTGTTCACTGGCCTATGCTAAAAAGTTTACACTGAATAAGTTTGGAATTATCTTAACGTTTATGAAAAGGAATAATATGTATGCGCGTGCTTAAACTCAACTCCTCTTCTATATACGAGGTTGCCAGATATCTTCAATAATCGGCATTATAGTTTTAGTGTTGCCAATACATAATATCGATAGATCTGAACAAGACTTCAAGAAATATGCTCTTCGTTTTCTTTCAAATCTTAATAGCTGCTTAATTAATAATTTATTTATTTATTTAAGAGCTTACTTATTAATAATAAAATTAAAGGCTAGCTTAGTACTATGGCTTTGGCGGCAGGGGCCTTCAGCTCTAGAGTTGCTTAATTATTGTTAGCGAATATATAAAATAATCATAAAAATATTCAATTTACTTCGAAGAAGCTTTTCAAGCACAATAAACGTAAAGAATGTTGTACTTGACATTTTCATTGCATATCAAATGAGAAATGCATCATCAGAATCATCCTCTGAATTGCCTCTGTTTACAGGGTATCAAAATGTTGACAAAACACACACACACACACACACACACACACACACACACAAAAGTTATATAAACTAAAGCTAAAACCTAAGAGCCAAAAAATACACAAGTGCTAAACGTGTATGAGCGTGTGTGTGTGTGTCAGCTGAAGAGATGATACAGATTGCAGGGCATTTAGTTATGCAAAAGTGTTTCATCCTGAGCTCAAGCCCTCGCGGCTGCCCCGCTCAGTCAAGAAAATAGGACACACACCAACACACACACCCGCAGAGACACCCGCAGGGTGCTGACATTTATGACTATGATAAGGCATTTTTTTGTTGTATATATTTATTAAAATTATCATCGTCAAGAAATAATGTGCCATAGCCAAAAAAAGAAAAATAAATAAAAATAAAAAAGAAAAAATTTGATTGAAAATTGCATTTGATGTTTTTTTAGATTTCCGCGCTTCAATTTGATGTCAGCTCATTAATTATGTTTAATCTCTTTAAGCCATAAAGAAGTCTCTAAGAGAGAGAGGAAAACAAAATTTTGAATGTAATTATGCGATAAAATTGAACTAAGTTAAGGGATAATAATTATGAGGGATTCAAGATTATTTGATTAAAATGAAATTTTTTGCAATTCATAGAATAGTTTAGTTTAGTCATAGATTAGTTGCTATTTTATGCTAGTTACTCCAGATATAGATAGATATATCAGATTATCGACAGCAGATGGACTACAAAAGTTTCGAGTTTCTCCATTTGAGAGAGCTCTATTTACCTAGATCAAATCAAATCCTGCTACACTTTATATATGCACTTAGACTAAGCCCTAGTAAGACTGCTTAATCTAAAAACTTAGCTGAATCGCCTCAAAAATCGATATGCCCTAAATAATTTATTCATTTATTTGGTCAGGAACTCAATAGAGTTCTAACTGTAAAGTCAGGTGACTGTGTCGATATGAATTTCAAAAATTTAGATTATTTTTAGCCCAATTTATTTATGCTCTCTCTCTAGTTGGCCTACCTAAATATGCATAATACTTTTGGCTTTAGTTGATAAGCCAATATAAAGGCAAGTAGACAAATAGCAGGAAATGATGCATGAACGGATAGAGCACAGTTAGACGTAAGGACTTACGGACGTATAGACGGACGGATAGGCAGACATGGGCGTAAACTAATAGAGGCATGGATAGGCGAGCAAATAGACAGGGCGACGGACGGACAGAAGAACGGGCGGACATGGAGATAGGTGGACGGACAGACGGACGAAAGGACGGACAGATGTCAAATTGAACAGGTAAACGAGTGCAGATAAAGACGGACGGATAGGTGCTTGGTTGATGCAACATACGGACAGGCGGGTAAAGAGGCAGACGAAAAAAAGACGGACGGAGACAAAATAAACGAAAGAAAGATGGAGGGAGAGAGAGAGAGAGAGAGAGAGAGAGAGAGAGAGAGAGAGAGAGAGAGAGAGAGGGGGAGAGATGGTAAGTAAGTTAGAAAAAAGAGAAATTGCTCAAAGCAATAATTTAGTTAGGGTATATAAAATATGTATAAAATTACTCGACTTAAAAGTGGATGGAATCAATACGAATGAAAGTTAATATACAAAAGTAGAACAAAATACATATATCGAATCAGAAATATAAGCAATATGATTAGATAGCGATTATAGTGAGTGGTAAATGCCTTATAGAGTAGCCCTTCGATGGACGGAATCGTCTGAATTTTACAAAATATTATTAAATATTATTAAATGGGAATTCTAATTCTGATTTTATTTATTTTGTATTTCATATTTCACATAAACAGCAAATTGTATGCTAATGAAAATGTTTTTACATTACAAGATTCCGATTTAGATTTTGCTCATTTATGTGAGGCGACAAAATGGCAAATGCTCAATGCGAGATGATCTATCGAGCGAGCAGCAGGGCTTCAACTCCATAAAATATATCTTAAAATAAATTTTGTCTCTTATTTGCGATCATAAAAATGTGTTTGACAAAAGGCGCAGTAAGTCCATTAAAGTGTCATGAGCTAAATGACCAAAAAAAACCAGATCACAACTTCAATAGACTGACAAAAGGGAATACAAATATATATATATAAAAATATATATATATTTATAGAAAAGAAAATATTTATGACAACAAAATATCGTAATCAAAAATTCATTTCGTTTGCCGTTGATTGAATGAAATTTTGCTCGTATTTATTGTTAATTTGGCAGCTGCCGCTGACAAAATAATGTGGCTAATAGTTGAGCATGCCACGCCCACCCCCCCCAACCCCCCCTCCCCCACACACGAAATTCCATCTATTTTCGTACAATTGTTTTTGGTGACATGCCAGAGCGTTTATTGCGGCCATGTCGTATCGAATCATTGGCAGCGAAACGATTGAGCTGCAGTTTTTTTTTTGTAGTTTTTCGAATACCCTGTAGGCAGCGACTGTCATGGGGTATAGGCTGCAAGCCAAAGTGTTGTGTATGATATGAGATTGGCTTATGTTATCTATGAGATAAGATGATAAGATGATATGATAAAATAAGATGATCTATATAAATATATATGAAGTTCTTGTAGTTTTACATGTTAATGAAAATAAATAATAATAAATAAATATAAATTACGTATTTATTTTATATTATTATATACTTATATATTGGATTGATAAATTTGTATTTATGTAGCTAATTTTCATTTTCTAAATTTTGCTCTTCCTCTAATTCATTATAGGGCATTGCATAGTCGACATGCATTCTAAAATCATTTGTAAATTAATTATTTCTGCTCGTTGGTCTATTGACCACCTGCACAGCCGCTGCCCCTGCCCAGCCCGACGCTTTGCCCAAATGCTGGGTATCATTGTCATAATTTTATGGAGAGAGAGCACGAAAAAAACTAGAGAAAAATTTCGTTGAGCGACACGTCGAAGTTCGTAATACACTAAGAAAGCAAATGCTGCATAGATAATTGAGATTATTTTTATTATTATTATGATGATGATTTTTTGCATAGCAGCGTTTCGAGGTGTGCTCAATACGTTTCGTGATCCTTAGAGTTGAGGATGACATTGAAAAAGCAGCTGATAGGAAGGAAGATCGGCAGAAATTTATTGAAGAGAGCCAAACAAAGTTGGGCATATTTATATAATATATATTTATGATATTATATTATAGGATATTTCACATATTTAATATTATTTATAATACTGATAAGCGTAGGCAAAGTGAATGACAGAATTATGATACCATTTCATAAGGTTTTGTTTGAGCGTTTTGTTTGAGCTTCTTTTATGGAAGCTGTTGCTGCTGCTGTGGTTGTTGCTGCTGTTGTTGCTGCTGTTGCTGCTGTGGTTGTTGCTGCTGTTGTTGTTGCTGTTGTTATTGTTGTTGTTATTGTTGTTGTTATTGTTGTTGTTATCGTTGTTGTTGTTGCTGCTGCTGTGGTTGTTGCTGCTGCTGCTGCTGCTGTTGTTGTTGCTGTATTTTGCGCATTGTTTTGATTAGCTTCTGTTTAGAGGCGCATTCAACTTTTGATACGATATAATAACAACATCTATATAGTATAGAATAGATGATAAATGGCCATATGATATATGGATGCATTGCATATTACTTTAACTGAGAGAGTTCCCTGTCGGTGCGTTTGATTGAGTGGCCTCACACTTGAACAGGATTCAATGTGTGCATGATCTAATCGACAGTCGAGCAAGTACAAATAAATAAATATATATACATATATATATATACATATATATATATTTATAAATGTAAATACATCTGTTTGGATTGCTGATATTGTCTAGTCATTTTGGGGTTGATTTGTCTTTATTGCTGAGATAGTCGTAATTCTGATTGCAATTAGCAAATTGTTTTGACTCGTTGACTCTGCATTGACAGGCCCCGGGATCGCGGACATTTCGATCTGTACACTGAAAGAAAATGAATACTAAGTTCTTTTATATTTGTGGAACAGGTCGGTCAATAGTGGAGACAGACAGAGAGAGAGAGAGAGAGAGAGAGAGAGAGAGTTGGAGTGAATTATGGGAAAGAGTGAGACTGAGAAATGGAGACATAGAGAGAGAGAGAGAGAGAGAGTGAGTGAGTGTTAGAGAGATAGAGAGAGAGTGAGAATGAGAGAGAGAGAGAGAGAGATAGATAGAGTGAAGTAAAAAGACAGTAGAAATAATTATGGGAGAGAGGGAGACTGAGAGATGGACACATAGAGAGAGAGAGGGAGAAAGATAGAGAGAGTGAGATATAGAGAT
Organism: Drosophila koepferae; assembly: GCA_030914345.1. Taxonomy (NCBI): domain Eukaryota; kingdom Metazoa; phylum Arthropoda; class Insecta; order Diptera; family Drosophilidae; genus Drosophila; species Drosophila koepferae. The sequence goes on along the minus strand of JAUESR010000196.1, from coordinate 13,107,316 downwards.
AAAGAGAGATAGGGATCGAACGAGAGAGAGAGATAGGGTGAGAGAGACTTAGAGTGAAGTAGATAAAAATAATTATAGGTAGACTATAGATGGAGTATCAGAGATAGATACAGACAGAGAGAGAGAGAGAGAGAGAGAGAGAGAGAGAGAGAGAGAGAGAGGAGAGAGAGAGAGAGAGAGAGAGAGAGAGAGAGAGAGAGAGAGAGAGAGAGAGAGAGAGAAGGAGCGAGACTAACAGATAGAGAGAGGCCGAGAGATGGAAAAATAGGGCCATGAAGAGAGAGAAAGTAGTATAGAACGAGTTATTGAAGTGAGGAATAAATTAATAAAATAAATTTTACATTTTAATTGTAGTCAAACCGTAAGCAATTTGTTTATTTTAGGAATTGATGAATTGATGGGTCTTCTCTAGACCCATTGAAAATGGGAATTCAGGTTATAATGGTTTTATGAAAATGTATGTAACAGGCAGAAGGAGACGTCTTGATCAGCAGAGATAATAAGAAAATAAGTGGATTGAGCCCTGTCCGCCCGTCTGTCCGTCCGTCCGTCCTTCCGTATGAACGTGGAGATTTCGGAAACTACAAAAGCTAGAGAGCTGAAATTTCACATGAATACTCGTATGTTAGTTACGCATTACGAATTTATTTTGTTTTTTTTCCGATAACTCATCCCATTTCCAAGTTATCGATAAAAAATCGAAAATTCGTTTACATTTTGAAAGTTTTTTGGGCAAAACTTCTACACCGTTTTAGCTAGAGACTTTAAATTTATTTATTTAGATAGATAACATGGATACGCAGATTATACAATCAGGTATTGGATGCCACGCCTCCTTCGCCCTCAATTTGAGAAAAAAACTCATTTCAAATACTAGAGACTTGCAATTTGGCACATAGATACATTTAGATACTCTTAATTCACTCGGAAAGTTTCAAGAATATCGTCCATCTAGAAATGGAGTCCAAATTTCTGCCCAACCCACCCCCAAGCAGCGGCAGCAACTGCACGGTTAGCAGAGCGCGCGCTCCTAAGTGTGTAAAGAAGAAGAGTATCACTTTCTTTGCAGGGCTCAGGGTATCTCGTAGTCGAGCTGTCTCGACTAGAGCCTTCTTACTTGCTTTTAGTTAGGTTGTTGTTTTTCCACCGTTATAAAGTTAGCAGTAAAATGTTTCGCACTGTGATTTTGTTTTTGTAAGTTTATTGTGCTAAGCGTGGACACGTCTGCTCTGCTTGACTGATTAAATCGAACTGGGCGTTTATTTAAGTAAGTATAATCAATTTGATGAATTTAAAATTTGTTTATTCATTTGTTGTTTTTTTTGCGAGACAAACTTGCAAAGCAGCTGTCAAAGCTGGATTACCCCTAGCCCATTGAAATAGTCCAATTGTGTGGAAAGGATTGTTGTTGTTGGGCAATTATTGTGAATATGTGTGAATGAACTCACAAATGATCCAAAGCCATAAATGATTATTATTGAAATGTCGATTTCATGATTTGTTTATTTGCGCAATTGTTTTGTGCTTTATCATACATGGCTGGGATTACAGCATTACCAAAATAATCACAAAGATAATGGAATAGAGCAAACATAATGTGGTTATTATTAGGGTCCTAATGTGTGGAAAACTATGGTCCAATCAATGCATTACATTGCAATGTAATCAAATAAACATTTTAAATAATAATTTTGTTTGTTTACCACAAGTTTTCATTGCTTTGCATAATTATATATATATTGTGGTATTTCCAGAGAAGAGAGAACAGAGCTGGCAGAAACTATAGAAGATCAAATGTGCAAAAGGCAAATATGCTTGGAGCAGATCCAGAGACAGAGTTGAACAAGTTTTGCGGCGGGTAAAGTCGGATCTGGAGGCAGCAACACGGATTTCAGTAAGCAACTGGAGCACATCGTAGGGATTCCTGCTAAGGATGCAGGCAGTTGACTTCTTTACTTTTATTATTATTATTTAATTATTTTTAAAGGTAATCCTTTTTATTATTTGATTGCTATTTATTTATATATAATTTAATATATTTTATATATATTTTTTTTTAAATATTTATTTTGCTACGTTTTCCATTATTTAACATTATGTTTATAATTTTTTGTTTAATTTTAGCTATTTAATATTATTTTGATTATTATTAATATTGAAATTGTTATTTTGAATGTGAACGCATTTATATGTAGAATACTCTACATTGCGTTGGGTATTATTGTTATTGTATTAAACGTGCTACAACATTTTTTTTTTGTATTGTAAATTACTTTATTTGGTAATAAATATGCTTAAATATTTTTAAACTTTATTTTTATAATTTTTTATTATTTTTCTTATATATTATATTTTTATTGTTATTCAATTTATTTTTATTTATCATTTTATTATATTTTTCAATTAAAATTTCATTTGGATTATTTTCCATTTGTTTAATTTTGCACATTTCTTTTTAGTTTTAAAATCTTATTCTTAAATATTTTATTTAATTCAAATGTTTTGCTGTTCTCTTGACTTGGCCAGCTGCAAACTCTCCACAGTGCACTATGGGTAAAAATCCAAATTATCGGGTATTAATTAATAACTTGAAAACTAAGCCAGATTTTTTGATCCGGTTTTTTTATTATTATTATGTATTCCCTAGGAAACATTTTTGGAAAAGGGGGCGTGTCCCCGCCCACCCAGAAATTTTTTTTACTAGTAATTTAAAATTTTTTTTTTTTTTTTTTTTTAATTTTGGTTATCAATATTTCAAACTAATTATTTTTATTTAAAAAGAAATTAATATTCTTCAGTTTCGAGTTCTTGATCAGCCAGAAATACTTATCCCACAAAATCGTCTTCGGGCTCATTTTTTTTCCATTCGGCAATTATATTTTTGCAAATAATGCGGATTTTGCTTTTCAAATATAATTAATAAGTTTAATCTTATTTAGTTTCGCCTTAAGAAAATCAAAAATTACTTTGTTGTGGTTAGATTTGCATTTTCCATTGAGCCAAATAGCATTCAGCTCAGCTCGTAGTCACTTGCAAGAAATGAATTTGCGCCGATTGTGCGGAAAAGTGCACATTGAGACAAAGTTCATTAAAATCATAATTAATGACTCTACGATATGCAATTGGAATTACACTTATCAGCCCTTCTACTTTTTTTGTATGCCTTCTCAAAGGTGAAATTCCTTTACACGAAATGACAATGGATAACACTTACTAATTTTTCAAAATATTAATAGAACAAGCGCAAATACAAAAAGTTGGGTTATTCAACACATAGTACAAACTCTTATGATTAATATCCCTTTTAAATTTCATAAAAATTATGCATGGTCTAGGAGTAATGACAATTTGAAAATCAGCTACCAAAAATTGCAATCTGAAGGCACGTGCTCTTCGAAAACAAAAGCTGACTTTAACAGCTGTTAGGCTTAATACTGGACTGTTAATTAACATTGTAGGTATTGTTTCTAAAAGTTTGGAGTTTTCTAAAGATGCTAGTTTAAAAAAAATAATAATTTGAATACTTTGAAAAAAATACTAAATACCCGAAAAACGGCAAAATTCCCCATAGTGCAGTGAAGGCACGAACCACAGCTTGAAAGCTGCTATAAAAACGTTAAGCGCAAAGCCGACAGAAGGCGCCAAGCCAAGCCGACAGATGGCGCCACACGAGCAGCTTGAGTTTGTAAGTTAAAGTTAAACCAAAGGCAAATGGAAAAAAAGTGAAATACACAATAAAATAAAATAGAGAAATTTCAATAAATAAAAAAAAATAGAAATAAGATAAAACGAAAAGTTATGAATTAAGTTGAATGACTAAATAAAGTTTAGCAACAAAAACTGATATCTGAACATTAGATAAATAAATAATGTGCTCATTCCTAGTCATCATATGTACATGGAAAATTCTTAAAGTGTTTGCAGCTTTTCTTGTTGTTAGTATAATAAAGTTGCCTTGCTTGGAATGTGTTGCTTTGGCTGTGGAATGACCTCAAGTTTCGGGCCGTAAGCCTCTTGGGCAGAAATCAAATCGGTTAAAGTCGCATCAAATGATAATATGAAAATGTTCTATTGCCATAACAATTCTGTGTTCCTTATCTTTATTTGATTTTTGTATATATTTTTTTTTTGCCTGTGGAAACGAAATGCCAGCCAGGATAACAGCAAGACGAGCTGAGGAGCTTGGGTAGGAGCAGTTAGTATAACACTACGGCAGCTGCATTGATTTCTATGCCAAAAGGAAATTCGATAGCCGGTAACGTAGGTGACAGCGCCAGCCAGCAGCAGCCAGATGTCCCATTGTCGTCTGGCCGTCCAACTGTCTGTGTGTCCTGGCGTGTCCTTCTTCTCTTGTCTTGTGGCTGCTCTGTTTTGGCTCAATTTCTCATACTCAGCAGCAAGTGGCTCGAAAGTGGGCATGCCATTTGATTTATGACCTAATATCGGAATGCATATCGATAGTAATCGATAACATAGTTGGCCTCTGGGAAGGATTACAAGTTTATCTAAAACATTCGATTTCGTATCGAAAATTTAACATGAAATAAACAATTTAGATTAATATCGATGCATGTCTATCGATAAATATCGATTTAATTTATTCCCATATTATGATGCCAACTTACATCTTATTCAATTTGTTTTTCCATTATACTTGCACAGGGTATCCATGGGTCGTTCAATTGTTTGACTGCTTGGGTCAAGTCTTGCTTGCCTTACGCTCTTATGCTGCTCTTTTTTTGGTCATAGACGACGCCAATTGAATTATGCGGCTGGCAAACAAGCAAAGTATGGCGCAACCCTACTGCCAGTGTTGTTTCCTTTTTTTACAGTGCTCCTCCTTTGGTGGTCCGCCTTTTGCTCGGTTGAGACACCAGCTTACCCGCACTTCCGCAACGTCTGCTCAAATAAGTTTCTTTCAGTGTCTGGAATTGTCCTTGGTCTGCTCTGCTCTGGTTGCGTCTGCTCGAGTCTGGTCTGGTCTGGTCTGGTCTTTGCTCTGGGTTGGGGTTTAGTCTGGTGCGGTTTCTGTTTCTGTTTCGGTTTCGGTGCGAGTTCTTCGAACATTTATTTAAACTTTGATTTACATAAATTGGCATAGATTTTGCATTTGCCAGGCAAACTGGCGCTCAGATTGTGAACACTGATTTGTAGTCGGCCCTGCACTAATTTATAGATAAGCACAACGTCGCTGTCATAAAACTGCTCCACTAGAAAAAGGAAAAAGGAAAAAGAAAAAAAAAAGAAATGTGCAAGTTGCGCAAATGGCTGGATTAGCGTCAATTGCCCGAAAGTCCACCCCAACTGGGTGAGGGTGCTGAGCTGCAGAAGGTGAGGCTCTACCAGCCAACAGGCAGTGCTGCTGCTGCTGCTGCTGCTGCTGCTGCTCTGTGCACTTATTTGGACATTTCAGAAAGGAAAACAAATGGAAATGGCTGGGGAAGGAGGCGATTCACTGACTTCTGCATATACTGTGAGAATTTGAAAAATACTTGAACGAATCAATAGTAATTTGGTGTCATATCTACAGCATCTTGAGAAGAAATTACGCTGAAATCTATATAAAGCTGAGCAGACTATAGAGATAAAAGATAGAGAGAGGGAGAGCGAGAGAGAGAGAGAGAGAGAGAGGGAGAGAGAGGGAGAGAGAATAGCATGAGTAGCTAAATTAAGAAATACATTTAAGATTGCTTTAGTTGGCAATGCTCAACATAGAGTCCGAAAAAGCATGTCGATTCGGAGTGAAGTTGTAAATGATTAATATTATAATATCATTTGGAGTCAAATTTGCCGAATCAGCTCTAAATATATATTAACATATAAAATAAAGTTTAAATGCAAGTCAAACTCTGTCGAATGAATATTTCAGCATAAAAAAAATATCAACTGCATTCGGAGTAAACTCCGAAAAGATAAAGATATGTATATTCTCTTGCACTTTTCATGCGAGTTGGCTTAAGATATATAGAGAAAATGAAAAATCCCATGTTACAGGGTAAATATTAACAGTATTCAATGTTTTAGACTCTTAAACTCAAGCATATCCCTGGACAAGCTTTCTCTGTCAATTCAGAGTTTCATGCCAATTTCCTAGGGTATTTAAGAGTTGCCAATCAATATGAATTTTGGTTGTTTTTGTTGGGAATTTAAGGCGCATGAAAATTCGTTTTTCGTTGCGTAGTTGATGCAGCTCAAAAGCTCAACACCCAAAACACGACCCGCCCCGCCCCACTACGCACTGCTACGCTCTGCGGCCCGCCCGCTGTGCCACTTCATCAGTGATGTCATTTTTTGGAACGCCAAAACAGCTAAATCGACTCAAGAAAACAGCTAAAAAAAGCTGGATCCCCGGGAAAATAAGCGGAAAAAAAAGCTGATTTGTATATATTGTTATTTTTTATTCAAGAATGAATGTATTATCCAATGATACTATGTTATCAATATCTTTGTTATCGAGGTGCTACTGTCATTGAACTTTTGTTGGCAAAGTTCACTTAAATGATTAACAGGAGCGATTGCGCTATGCTGTGCAACGAATAGGCAAAGCGCTGCCTCCTGCTCAGTTGTTTTTGTTGCCTTTTGACTAAACTGTATTTTGTTTTTTTGCACAAAGCCGCTCATCGAACTTATAGGCTTTTTTGTAGCACCGTGTGCACGCAAATCACATAATTTTGCAATTATGCTGCACTTACAGTAGCTACAATACGCCCGTGTTAAGTCTGTGGGATCCTTCCTCAGCCAATCCTTAAACTCTTTGCTCTGCAGCCATATATCTGACTTTTTGTTTGTAAATTACTTTCGGCATCGCTACGAATTTCACAATTTTAGTAATGGAAGACGCACAAATTTGCATAGGCAATTTTTAAGTGAAATAGACTTACATTTATAAGATTTTAATCAACAAATGCAATAGAAAAAATTCACAAAATTGAGAAAAAGTAGAATTAAACAAAAAATATTTCAATTTGCTAAAAAAGCTAGAATTCCCGCTGCCCGCTGTTTTCAAATTTTTCCCGCAATCGCATTTCCAAAACAGCCAGATCTAGCTGGAAAAAAGCTGAAATGACATCAGTGCACTTCATTCGTTTCAAGCACTTTACCCACTATTAAATCGGGCTCCTGTTTCAACGAGCAGCAGCAGCAGCAGCTGCCTGCCTGCCTGCCTGCCTGCCTGTTGAGGTACGCACACACGCATAAATGCCGCTACTTTGCGCCTAAGTGTATTTGGTTTCTGTATACAGCTGGACGCTCTCTCCCACTCTCTCTCCCTCGCCCTCTCTCTGTATGAGTGTGTGTGTGCGAGTGGGGGCGCTGCTTCGCTTCGAGTTGCGTATCAGTGCCTCTCACACATACATACATATATGTATATGTATAGCTTTATCTCCACTTAACTGTCTATCTGCTGCGCCCTCTCTCCCTCTCGCTGTCTCTCTTGTTCTGATAGTCTTTTGCTATTTTACATACATTTTTGTTTTGCAATGGTTTCCCTCTTATAAAGCAATATGATAAAGCTGTGCTGAAGATGTTGAATGATGAAAGCAGCAGAGAGAGAGAGAGAGGGAGAGAGAGAGATAGGGGAAACAGCTGCATTGTTATAGCTCAATTAATCTATATATATGTATATTGAAATGTTTCTTAATATTTAATATCGATAATTATCGATTTGTTAGCAATATTTTATATACTATTGTAGTATAACTGCTAAACTAACTATTTCTGATAAATATTTGTAAATATAGAATTACATAACTATTATATATTAACATTTTACATAAACTATATTATATTTATATAATTTTCACTCTATTGCTAAAGTCGATAAATATATATAGAAATTTATTCGATATATTTCAGGCACAAGAGGTAGAGTGGAACTTTAAATATATGCATTGTTTATGGCAAAACACTTAATGTAAAATGTCTGGTATCGATATTTATCGAACTCGATATTGATCGATTATTATAAAATAATGTTATATAACAGCTTAAATGTTAACATAGATTAAATATCTATAAATAAATGAATTTAGTCCATATATTTAAATCGATATACACGATATACATAAATGTATTCATTGAAATCGATATACCAGAGTGTTAAAGCAAATATTTCAATGATTTATGAGTTAGGTGAGGTATCTGCAAGTATATACTATAACATAGGGTATTTGATAGTCAGTCACTCACGCTGCTGTTTGCCTTACCTCTGCCTCTTAATGAGCTATGATTTGATGTAGCTGGCACTAGAGCTATTGCTGCTGCTGCTGCTGCTGTTGCTGTTCCTCTTAATTGCGTCGGATGGGCCTCGCTGTGTCATCCTTATGAACAACATCAGCTACGTACGGCTGATGCCGGACGGGTAGTAATCTAGGACACTGGGGTCCGATCACTGTTTGCGTTTTTATTAGTGCGTGCACCGAAAATTTGTTTACTTTGAGGTGTTATTGCCCAGTTGCTGTTGCCCAGTTGCAGCTATTTCAGTCTTCTTTCTACGTGTAGGATTGGGCCAGCTTATCAAGCAGCTGCTGTTGCAGGCAATTTGAATGCACATCGGCTGGCGAGTGGGCGAAATAGTAGCATGCACCAATGGCTAATCAGGCACAGTTGCTGTCAGCTGCAGTTGCCATTGCTGTTGCTGTTGCTGTTGCTGTTGCTGTTGCTGTTGCCATTGTAGCTGCTGCAGCAACAGCCAGCTGGCTGCCATTGCAACTACACAACTTGGGGCCTGGCAATTTATGCGGCTCAACATGCAGTTGCAATCTGAACCAAAAGAAAAATGAAAAGAGAGTCAACTGAGAAGGCTGGTATTTCAAATAGGCCTTGACTCGGCTCTAACTGAAAGCCATGCAGAGAAATGTAAAATTTCGAATAGCTCAAATAGAAAACAGGCTAGACTTTGTTTCAATGCGAGTTCATCGTGAGAGGGCTTTAAGCTGCGAGCCAGCAGCATTTTTGCAGCAACAAATGTTAATGTTATGTTAAGTAACATATGTTAAATGCGCTCTGTTAACAGTTTGCTCAATTAACTCTTTCTTTATGTTTCTGTCTATATCAACTATTCCTTTCAACTTTCTCAATTGACTTTGACTCGCTCTATGTTAAGTAACATATGTTAAATGTGCTCTGTTCTTTCTTTATGTTTCTGTCTATATAAACTTTCAACTTTCTCAATTGACTCGATTTAAGAACAACTTTATGCTGTTCATCAATTAGTCGCAAACGTGGTTAGAGAACTTTGTTTTTTCTTTTTTTTTTTTTTTTTTTGAATTCACTTCGAGCCGAGTTGTTTGTCTGGTAATGAATACGTGAGTATTTTGCAATCAATATCCTTGAAAATGCGTCTGATAGCGGCTCAGCGGCCCAGAGGCAGTTGCCGAGGCTGCGGCTCGGCTCAGACGCGGCTCGTTGGCAAAAAGGGAAAGCTTGATGGGATTTTTGCAGCAGCGATTACCATTTGGGCCATTAGTCCGCCTGGCCAGGTTCAATGATTTTCCGATGGCAAGTGAGTTTCCATGCCAGGCTCTTTGCACAAGCATCTTTGCTCTTGCCACTTGATGTCCTCACACATGCTTGCCCCTGCTGTGAGAGGGGGAGAGAGAAAAGAAACAAAGTACGGGCAAAAGCCAAGCGAAACATAAAGTGAAAAGAAACAACAAAAAAAAAAAAAAAACAGAAGAAAACAACCAAATAAACGCTGTATACCCTGCAAAGTGGGCAAAGTGGGGTATTTTGGGGGTAAAACTTTATAGCTATAATTTATGAATTTGAGCAGCGAGTTTCTATTGAATTTCTACATGGCTATACACTACCGTGTTTTTACAGGGTATTTATAAGTCTATATGGTGTAGCAAAGTTTCTGTATACTTATAATATCTAATAATGACCGATTGCTTCTGCTTTATAAATATATATGTGCTATTTCAATCAACTGCCTAACAATTTACAGGGTATGCAATAGTCGCGAGCTTTATTTTCTCGCAGATTTTCTAGATTCGCGTTAATTGTGCTTGTCCCGACCTGAAATGCCTTGATAATATCATTATTATTATCGTTGGCAGTTGGCGGTGCAGCAGCTGCTGGTGGGGCAGTTGATGGTGGGGCAGTTGATGGTGGGTCAGTTGATGGTGGTGCTCCTTTTAACAGAGTTTCAATTGATGCAATTAAGTGACTTTTGGGCTTTTTTTATTCACATTGATATTCGTTTATATTTCGTTTCAGGCCTGGCATAAGAATAGATAAAGTGTTTTGCCCTTTTTTTTCTTTTTCTGTGACCCTAATGCTAATTGATTTATGCGCCTTGGCCCCACTGTGCCACGCCCCTGGCGCCGTCGATCACAAATTTGTCACGCAAAGAGCCGAGTGTGGATTTTCACACAATCAAATTGAATCGAATGGAATTTCAATTGATTAACTCATTGATAACATGCAATGGCTGGGTGGGCGTTGGGTGTTAGAGAGAGAGAGAGAGAGAGAGAGGAGAGAGAGAGAGAGAGAGAGAGAGAGAGAGAGAGAGAGAGAGAGAGAAAGAGGGCGAGAGACGAAAAGAGCTATCCCAGCTGTGACTTAAGAACAGGCATTAGTGGGCACTTGCAGCAGATGGAATCAATTGTACTTTCAACTCTTTGCCTATTCTAGAGCTAAACCATCAGCTCCCCATCCATATCTAGCTATAAGTCGATTTGTATGTCGGCGTGTGTGTGAGTGTGTGTGTGTTCTATTTTAGAAACAGTGGTTTGCACTTGTTGGAAGAGACGCATTTTGAGTTGAATATTTCTTTATATATATTATTTATATATATATTTAAAATAACACCTGGCTAATCCATATAAATTCCAGTAGTTGTAACTAAACTTCAAACATTTACAACTGCCGTTTTATTACTCAAGCGAGATCAACCGAAAAAAGTCATGCTCTCTCGCTCGCGCTCACGCTTTAAGCCTTTGCTTTGCCTTCGGTTATTTTCGTTTTCGGCTGAGCGCCACGAGTTGCACTATTCGTGTGACGCTCGTTTAACGAACCTCGTTTAGGTAGCGATACGATTGGCGCTAGCATAATGAGAGTAACCGAGCAGGTACCCGAAATAGTCTATGCAAACTGTCTTCACATGCACACACACACATGCTCACTCTCAATTCACGAATCGGTGTGTTTGGCGCACTCAGCTTACGCATACATACAAATGACTTTTTGCTCCATTTCAAAGAGAGCAACATCGAAACGAAAGAAAACGATTGCGAGCCGATCGCAAACGAACTCATTGAAGAACCGTTGCCATTGGTTGCTTTCTGTGTTGATTCTCATAGTGTGAGTGAAAGACGCCTATTGGCAGGCAACATATAACTGTCATTCACATTTCTTTAGCTCTCTCAGCTTGAATTAAAATTTTTTGTGAAGAACTTCCTCTATTTTATAATATTTAAAATTTCATAATAATTTTGTATTTTTAACTTGTGTATTAATCTCTTTGTCTGCTATTGCTTGGCAAATAACCCTTGCACCACTGTGCGCAATCCAGCTGCGGTTTTGGCTGCGTTTGAGTCTGCGTCTACGACTGGAGCTAGCTTTGAGCTTTTGATAACCCGCTGTTTGCTATATGGCGGCATTATGCATTGTTGTTGTTGTTGTTGTTGTTGTTCTTTGTAAAAATACATTAGTGAAATGCGAACAAAAGCGTCTGGCAACGAAGCTGAGAATTAGATGAAACGTTAGCTATTAGCCAGGCCAAAAGCAGCCAGCAACAACAACAATAATAATGGCAGCAATAATGGATACATAGGTCATAATGCGAGCAGCTGAAACTGAGCCGCATCGTATTAAGTGGCGCCCCTTGGCGAGTTCAATCCAAGCGAAGCAAAAAAAAAAAAAACAAAATAATGGCAGAACGCAAGAGAATTGAAGAGAAAAAGTCAGCTGAGATAGCAAGAGAAGTGAGTAAAGCTGTGTGCAAAATAACAGAGAAAACGAGAGATATAAACTGTATGCAGTTCTCATTCTAATTGGATCTATATATACATAGTATATAGAGTAACTAGGGTCTAACAGTGTTACTGAGATATTTGATGAATATGATAGAAATTGCAATAAAATAAAATTGGTTTGAGATATTAAGTTATTTATGATTTGATTTAAAAGTTAAAACTATGCTATATATATAATATACTATGAATTCATTTCGTTTCAAGTATTGTGTTAAGTTTCAGATGATTTCGCTCGATATGTGCAGCGCTATGCGGGTTATAGATCTCTTCCTGATGCTGCAGTTCAACTCTTTAATGAAAGTCGACATGAGATCTTTAAAAAATAGTAATCAGCTTACATATTCATGCCCGATTGTTACCGATAACTTTAATAGCTGCTAAAATACGGCTATTGAAAATCGTATAACTCTTGTTGGGTCAGCACACATTTCTACACATATTATATATAGAAAGCAGCCTGATGTAAGATTAAAGCTTTCCATAACAATTAATCAGGTGTCGCTTGGGATGCCAAGAGTCTTGAGACATTCCCTTAACTCTAAACAAATATGGGAAACCTTCTTGGAATCAGCATTCAGCCTGCTCCAGCAGCTCTAACCCCCACATCCTGCATCTTGGTCGTCTCTCTTAACATTCATTTCAATTTTAATTTACAATTATTGGTTGAGCCGGGTTGGGTTGCGTTGGCTGTTTGTTTATTTGGCTGGATTGGGTTTTTTTTGGGTTTTGCGTTGTTCGGTTTTGGTCAAGAGCGCACCACGTAATGTTGGCTAAGAAGCAAACGCTGGCTGGCTGGGCCCAAAGGACGCATGACCCAATTGTGCCAAAAAACTTTGCCAGCTGCGACTGAACGGAAGATGGACTGTACTCCATGACCTATTCGTAAAAAGGAAAACATACCAAAAGTACTCGGGCATTGGGGTGTGATTGACTAGCAGATACCCGCTACAAGTCAAGCATATCTTGTTAAATCGCAAAAGGCGAGCGATGGGAATGGAAACATTTCCAAGTAAAAATCTCGTTACTCTTTTACACAATTGAGTTGTACTTGATGCAGTTGGCCACGCCTCCTGCTGCCAGCAACATTCATTTGTACAAGCTCCATTCGTGCTGCTGCTCACCCTATAGGGTATGCGCAGGAGATGAAGGCGACGCCTACGCCGCGTCCTCAACATGGGCCAGGCGACGGCCTGTCGTGTTTTTTAGCAAACATATCATTGATATTTGCGCTGGGCATTTGCCATGTTGTTGTTGTTGCCTGTAAATGAAACTTTTGCCAGCTATTCTTGTTTTTTTTTTTTTTTTTTTATACCCATTGAAAATGGGAAAATCAGGGTATAAGGGTTTTGTGCAGATGTATGTAACAGGCAGAATATATATATTATTGATCAGCACAAAATAATAAGTTGATTTAGCACTGTTCGTCTGTCCGTCCGTCTTTCCGTCTGTCCGTCTATCCGAGTGTCCGCCTGACCGTCCTCCCGTCAGTCCGTATGAACGTGGAGATTTCGGAAACTGTAAAAGCTAGAGAGCTGAAATTTCACATGAATACTCGTATGTTCGTTACGCAGTGCGAGTTTATTTTTTTTTTTTCGATAACTCATCATTTCCAAATTATTGAATCAGTTTTCTTTTGGCAGGGTATCTTGTAGTCGGGCCGTCTCGACTAGAGCCTTCTTACTTGTGTTTTTTTTTTATGGCAACGACATTGAAAGTTACAAACGAGCCCTGCAACTCTTCAGCGCGACCCAGTCCAGGCCCCAACCCCAGTTCAGACCCCAAAACGAATCTTTTTACATCGCAGTTTTCGGTTGGGAACTTTTTTTTTTTTTTGGGTACTTGGGGCTTTGCCTTAAATGCAGACACGTTCAATGGGCTTTCAATTGTAAAAAGGTAAACAAATTAAGTAATTTATGGCAATAAACTCTCGCACTCGCAGCGAATGACAAAAGCCGACTTGAGACCGGGGCCAGTGCTGAAATATTTATACAAAAGTCAAAAGGCAAAATTCAAGCGAAAATGTTTTCACAGATTTCTAATTACATTTAGCCTAGTTTAAATTAAGCTACAAAAAAAAAAAAATAAATAAAAAAATGGAAATTTCGAGTTGTATTTTAAACAGAAATCAACTTTTGATGTAGGTAAAATATAATTAAAATATATTAACGAGGTTCAAATAGAATTTCGATTATATAATTAGATACATATTTTGCAAATAAATATTTGTATTTTAGCTGGCATTAAATATATGTATGTTCATGCATATGTATACATGCATGTATATCGTGGCATCACAAATAACTGTAAAGCTTCACGCTCTAATGGCGAGATCAACCGAAAAGAAGTCATGCTCTCTCGTTCTCGCTCTTGAGAGCACGAGTCTTCGGTTCTTTTCGTGTTCGGCTGTGCGCCTCGAGTTGAACTATTCGTGTGACGCTCGTTGAACGAACATCGTTTGGGTAGCGATACGATTGGCGCTAGCACAATGAGAGTAACCGAACAGGTACCCGAAATAGTCTATGCAAACTGTCTTCACATGCCTACACACACATGCTCACTCTCAATTCACGAATCGGTGTGTTTGGCGCACTCAGCTTACGCATACATACAAACGATTTTTTGCTTCATTTCAAACAGAGCGTAACCAAAGCGAAAGAAAACGATTGCGAGCCGATCGCAAACGAACTCATTGAAGAACCGTTTCCATTGGTTGCTCTCTGAGTATTTGTTCTCAGAGTGTAAGTGAACGGTGCTTATTGGCAGACTAAGAGTAACGGTTAACCATTATTTGCGTGTTTTGATATATACATAGCATACATATAAGTGACAATTAAAATGAAATTAAAAAAAAAAAATTTACGCAAATGTAAGCTTGAAAAGATCCCCTCTCACCATCATCGCCTCACGCTAAGTGCATGTGCATTAGCCATCTATTAAGAGTCATTTATATTTAATTATAGTTAATTGGTTCATTATGCAATTTTTTATGCACTCATATAACACATTAAAAAAAAAAAAAAAAATTGTGAGCTGTTTAAGCCTACTTTGCCCAGCTTCTGCGTTCATTTGATTATTTGTTTGGCTTATTAAAGCTTTAAGGCGAATGTATTCATTTTTCGTTGTTTTCTGGGGCATTGCATAATCTATGTGTTCGGTGCGCTTCTTGTGATACGCATATTTGTTAACAATCGCGGCAGTCAAAATACGCACAACACGCACACACACACACACACACACACACACACACACACACGTACACACAGTTGAACGTGGCTGTAGCTGAGGCATTTGCTCAGTTTACCACATTATTACCAGGGTGCTTGGGCATGACCCAAGGTCTGGCGCCTCCCGTTGTGGGGCTTATTACTTTGTAGTCCCTTTTGCCCGGGCAGCCAACACGACCGACCCGACACGCCCAGCCGCCTCTGTGCCAGGGTCGACGGCGACGGCGATGACGACGGAGCGAAGTTTTGTTCATTTCATTTTTGTTTTGGGTTTTGCGTATGTGGCCGCTACTTATTAAGCTGCCCTTTTCAGGCTGCAGCTGTGCGAGTGTGTGTGTGAGTGTGTGCCTGCTGAGTGTGTGTGTAGGGTGGGGGGCTACGTCTGTCCGCCATAAAAACAAATTTAATTTACGTAATTTTCAGTAAATGTCTACATCAGTTTCTGTTTCAGTTTCAGTTGCAGCTGCCAAGACGAAAGGGAGAGAGGTAGATGTAAAGAGCGAGAGGGATAGAGAGAGAGAGCGAGAGGTGTGTGTGTGTTTATAAATAAATGCAAATTTTCTGATTAATTTTTAATATGCTCATCAAATTGAAACAAAGTTCTTTGCTGTTTTGTTCTCATGTCAATTTGCCAGCCGAACACACACACACACACACACGCACACACACTCAGTTTGTTGTCCGCATATTTTTTATACCCTGAACCCATTGAGAATGGGAATCCTGATTTTGTGAAAATGTATGTAACAGGCAGAGGAAGACCTCGCAGACCTTACAAAGTATATATGTTCTTGATCAGCACAAAAAGAGAAGTTGACATAGCCGTGTCCGTCTGTGTGTCCGTCCGTCCGTATGATTTCGGAAACTACAAAAGCTAGAGAGCGGAAATTTCACATGAATATTTTTTTCGATAACTCATCCCATTTCCAAATTATCGATAAAAATCGCAAATTCGTTAAAATTTTGTAGGTTTTTTAGGCATAACTTCTACACAGTTTTAGCTCGAGACTTAAAATTTATATATTTAGATAGATAACATGGATATGCAGATTATGTAATTTTCAGGTATTGGATGCCACGCCCCCAATTTGAAATAAACTCATTTCAAATACTAGAGACTTGCAATTTGGCAAATAGGCACATTTAGATGCTAATAATATATTCTGAAAGTCTCATGAAAATGGTAAATCTAGAACTGGAGTTATAAGCATCCATAGAATAGCCACGGCAGCAACAACGTTCGCAACAAAAAAGAAGCGTATTAGCTGCTTTACGGGGTTCAGGGTATCTCGTAGTCGACTAGAGGCCTCTTACTTGTTGTTTGCTTCACTTTCACTGTGTTGCTTTGGTTTTTTTTTTCATACGCCCCGTTGTCTCAGCTCTGAGCGCTCCTCGCCTGCTTTGGCTGCCACGCATTTGCGGCTCTGCCGTGCGTCAGTTCGTCATTGAGCTGATGCCTCAGCTAATTGCACTAATAGGCGACAATTTGATTTGCCTGCTCGTCGCAGCGGTTGGCTGGTTCAACTTCAATGCTCTCTCTCTCTCTCTCTCTCTCTCTCGATGAGGCGATAGCTGAGCGTGTGGCAAACATTGTCAAGGTTCAGTAATCAAATATGTAATTTAATGAGTCGCTCAGCAGTGATGTTTACATTTATCGATAGGCAGAGTGAGTCACTCATGTTCTGATTTATCGATATATGCAGTGAATCTATTGCTCTTTTCATGTATTGCTGTGCTAAGTGGATCATTATTGCTGCTTTCGTTTATCGCTGTGTTAGAGAGAGAGAGAGAGAGAGACAGAGTGTGTGCGTGTGTGTGTCTCTGTCATCAATGCTGTTCCCATTGTGCAACACTTAAAGGCATGTTAAGTCGCCTCGGCAGCTGGCACTTTTGCGCTTCATTGTCCACTTCTTCTGTTTGCTTACAGTCCTTACACACTTGTCGCAATTTTCCATTCATTTCTTTTTGTTTCGCATCGCTCATACGCCGCATCAACCACCACCACCACCATCTCTCTCTCTCTCTCGCGCGCTCGCTCGCTCACTCGCTCGTTCCCACTCATGCGAATAAACATCAATTATGCAGAGCAACAATTCCACTTGGCGTCAGTCAACAGAGGCTTTTACCACAACTACAATCGCATCCAACGCCACGCCCACTCGGCTGCGCTCTGGCGCTGTCCATCCAGTGGGCAAACGCTGTTTGTGTGTGTTTCTTTCATTTGTGCGACGCCTAATCTCGGGCTTTTGTTGCTTTTGTTGCTCTTGTTTGCTTGGCCGTTGCCTTGGCGCTAATTTCCATGCATTGCATTGTTGTTCATTGTTGTTGTTGTTTATTGTTGTAGTTGTTGTTGTTGCATCCTGTGGCCCGCAACACGTTTTCCTTTTGCTCTTATCCTCTTGTCGTCGTTGTTGTTGCTGTTATGCTGCGACGCCATTTTAAATTTGCATTTGCTTAGCCGTTGCCAATGCTGCGGCTGCCGTTGCGGCTGCTGCTGCTGGCAGCGCTTAAAATTGCGCGCAACATCAATTTAATAATAATACGAGAAAAAAAAAAAAACGAAAAATATATATAAAGATATAGCATAGACATATGAAGTGAGAGCGGCACGACGCATACATACTCTATAGCTGGCGATTAGTTAAGCATTTAGCGGGCATACGAACGATCTATGCATATCGATATTAATCGAGCACGTTTATCGTTTCGATTTGCCAAATAGGCTGTAAATCTAATATAGACGAATACAGCTGTGTAGATAAATTGATGTAAGAGCTTTCGATGTTTTAGATTATCTTTGCTTATATAAAGAAGCAGAGATCAAATAGATATATATATATAGTCAAGCTGATGCCAGACATTCAGCTAGTCAATCTACCTCATTCTTAGACATACAAAATGAATCGAGAGCATGTAAAAAAAATAAATCTGCAACCTTACAGACGGCAGAAACAATAATAAAAAATAAAAGAAACAACGCAAATTTCGCCGACGACTGTCGCGCAACAATAACAAAAAAATAATAAAAACAGCATAAAAATTATACACGTATAAAATAAATAAATAAAAAAAAATGCTGTAAAAAAGTTGTCGCTTGCCACTTTGCACCGCATTTTGTGCAACAACAACAACAACAACAACAACAACAATTTAATCATAAAAAAATCATATAAAAGTTTATTTATTCCATTTTTTTTTTTTTTTTTTTTTTGCAAAGTTTGCTCGAGTCTCGGATTACCCTGTATTAAATTGGAGCAAAACTTTAGAGTAACAAATTTAAAGTAAAAAAAAACTTAAAAATATTTTTTTTTAAAATTTTTTTTTATATTATTTTTTTTTATCAATATATCTATAAAAACGCCATCACATAAGAACTTAAATTTTAGCACAGCTTTGAAAATGCGTATTTCCGTACTCAGATTTTCACCTGCATATACCTTTGGTAGATACCCTTTAGACAGCAAGTTTGCCAGCAAAAGTTAAACAGCAACAACAATAATTGTTCGTGTCAGTTGCTAATTAAGTCGTTTACCTGACGTTAGTCAGATAATTATGCAGTTGAACAATAATTGCAATACTAAGAGATGACATAAAGGGGAATAGAGTTAATAATAATAATAATAATAATAATAATAATAATAATAATAATAATGAGTTCTAGGAGTAAGCCATGGCTCCATGAATAGCGAATAGAGAAGTGTTTGCTAATTGAAATTGTGTTTTGCTCAAGCTGAAGCGCGCAGCTCGAGAGAGAAGTTGAAGAGAGAAGCTAAAGAAGGAGCAGAAGAAGCTCAGGGAGAAGCTGATGAAAGTAGCTCTAGAGAGAAGCTCTAGAAAAGATTAACTCTAGAGAGCAGCTGAAGACAGCAGTTGCTAGACTCCAGAGAGCATCAGAGCTCGCAAATAACTGTTGACAGTTAATCGGTGCCTGCCAATTAGCATCTTTCACTTACACTCTGAGAACCAAAACTCAGAGAGCAACCAATGGCAATGGTTCTTCAATGAGTTCGTTTGCGATCGGCTCGCAATCGTTTTCTTTCGTTTCGCTTTCTTTAAAATGGAGCAAAAAATCGTTTGTATGTATGCGTAAGCTGCGTGCGCCAAACACACTGATTCGTGAATTGAGAGTGAGCATGTGTGTGTGAAGACAGTTTGCATAGACTATTTCGGTTACCTGCTCGATTACTCTCATTATGCTAGCGCCAATCGTATCGCGACCCAAACGATGTTCGTTAAACGAGCGTCACACGAATAGTGCAACTCGTGGCGCTCAACCGAAAACGAAAAGAACCGAAGGCTTTTGCTTAGAGCGTGAGCGGGAGAGCATGATTCTGTTCCGTTGATCTAGCGAGCAGAGCGTCATTTGCGCGCTATGCCAATGATGGAAGGTAAAAAGAAAGAAAGAACAACCAAAATATTAATACAGAGAAGTAAAGCGAGAGAATGAGACAGAAGAGCAGCTTGTGATGCAGTTATGGCTTCATTTACTTTTGCCTCATGCAACTGATGACAACTTCTGACGAATGCTACGCGTGCGCATTTAGCTTTGCTTTCAATTGAAAATGCTGCAGCTGTTGCAGTTGACTGGCTGAGAGGACATTTGGTGCTTTAAGATAGCCTCTTAAAAAAAAAATGAAAAGAATAAGATTGAAGAAGATTCCTGTTGTGACGTCAGCGCAGCGGAAGAGTTGCTGTGGGATTGCCGTGCCGACTGTTTGTTGATTGCTGCCCCAGTGACCCACTTGGTTGGTAACTTGCCCCGGCCTGGCCCTGCCCGGCCTGCCCGGCCCTGCTCTGGCCCAGTGGCAGCTGCCGGGTGCCGTCGCCGCAAGACAATTGCAACAAAGACGCGAGAAGCCGCTGTCGCCACAGTTGCCATTTAAATGTAAAACAGCTTTGCCACGCAACGTTTTGGGGCTGGGCGCCAAAGTCAAAGGACTGGGCGCTAGGTAGCCAGAGGGCGTGTGAGGAAGCGAGGGCGAGAGACAGAGAAAGAGAGAGAGAGAGAGAGCGCTAACGATTCGTAATTGCTTTCAGGCCTGCGCAGTGCTCGGCATTCGCTCAATTTCGTGGTGAGTTTCGAAAGCTTTGACGCCAAAGAGAAACAGCGCTCTTGGCCAACATGAGCTAAGAGAAATGGCCAACAGACACGAGAGCAGACAGACAGACGGGCAGAGGGGCAAAGGGGCGGGCAGTCGCTGCTATGACCCACGCGTAGGCAGATTTCCGCTTTATTTGCTAATTAAACAAACACTTTGCGAACAAATTCGACAACTTGAAGAAAATGCAAGCAAGCAAGCTCAATGCTCCAAGTGGAGCATGCCATGGGAGCTCTGCTTAAATCTGTTGAAATTCTTGAGCTACACATTTTCATTTTCATTTTCATTTTCATTTTCCTTTTTTTTTTTTTTTTTTGTCTTTGCTTTAACTGCCTGAAGCTTAATTGCCTGACGAATTGAGCCATAACGGGTATATAGTGCGTTGAGTGCTTAAACAGCCAGCGAATGGCAAAGACAGACACACAGACAGAGAGAGACAGAGAGAGAGAGACAGAGAGAGAGCGAGGTATGGGCAGAAGGAGCAGTGACAGAGAGCGAGAAAGGTGCTGCATGAGCTTGGATGAATGAGCGAGATAGTTTGACGCCCTCTTTGGTTCCATATCATTATGACAAATTCCTCTTTAAAGTTGAAACAAGTTGAAAGTTAAAGTTTGCTGCCAAAAGTTTGCTCTGCCGCCACCAGGTTTATGAAATATCTTTGCCGGCTGAATGCCGAGCGGGACGACTACGCTGTGGAATAAATGTCAACTGCTTGAAATATATTACATACATTGTATATAGTATATATGTATGTATGTGTATTATATATACATATTACAATTATACAGATTGTTGGCAAAATATAAATATCCAAGTGTATGACTTAAATATGAAACTTAAGTGTTATCGATTAATATTTAATCGTACTTTGGATGCTTCTGTAAATATTTGTACATATAACCTTTTAATAACAAAAAAAAAAAAAAAAAAAAAAAAAACTAATGGTAAATTAGTTGATGCTATTTCCAGTAAAAATATCTGTTATCGATATCAATTTAATCATATTTATAGAAGTTATTGATGATTTTTGCAGTCTGGAGTGTATGTACTTTCCAGAAATTTAATTATATTGATATATCTCAGTCAAACACCATAAATTAGTGTTATCGATAAAATTGATTTATGTATATAACCAATATTTTGACATAAATGATCTATCGATGATTCATTGTAACAAACTACCGATTGATAAACTAGTCTATATATGAAACTATCGAGCTTGCTTGTTCTCGATATGAAAAATAGCATATTCACTGAAGTTATCGATAATGTTTTCAGCCTACTTTATGTTTTATTATTTCTGGATTAGTTTCTGATCAATATATCACTATATAGATTAATATATAATAGATGATAGACACACGTCGTAGAGAGTTTTCTATTTAGACTATATATGACTGTTGTCGATAACAATTCAAACATATATGTTTTATTATAATTATATCTTAAATTCGATCAATATTGCCGACAATTATAGAATCTATGTTCTATCATTAGCTGTTGCAGAAATTCTATTGTCCTCTTTTCAATATATTGACGTTATCGATAACACAATGAATACATATATTTTAACATATATTGATATATAATTTTCGATACATATTTATGCTAATGCTGTTCATATTGATAAATTGAATATATATTGATAATTAATAAAAATCTGGAAGCAATCGTATGCTATGTTGTTATCGATAACATTTTGTTGTTAAATCAAGCTCAAACTTGTTTTCCTTCCCTTAATTATAGAGCACTACATGATTGTCATTGAATATACATATATAGTATATATATTATAATTCAATGCGATAAGTGAGCAATCGATTGTAATACAAATGCCATCAAGTGGCAACTCCATCAAAGCAACCGCATACAAATATGGCCAGATAGTGTTGCAACATGCTGTTATCTTTCGCCTCACGCAGACTTCCTATTGCTGCTGTTGTTTGTTATGCGAGTTGTTGTTGCTGTTGCTGTTGCTATTGGCAAACTGTTTGTTTATTTAAAGCAATTGAAAATTAATTAATTTACTTACGTAACCGAAACTGACGCAAAACAAATAAATGCGCAGCACACAGAAGTTGATTGTCGTTGTCGTTGTTGTTGTTGTTGCTGTCAGCTAGGCACACACACACACATATGTATATATATATATATACATATACATAGCGACGTCTGGCTGGCAATGACAATGACAACGAGGCGTTCAGCTTGAAGTTTTGCTGCATCCAACAAACAAACAAGCAAACAAAACAACAGACGGCTGGTGGGCGTGGCTGGTACTTGTCCTTAAATTATAATAAAGCAAGGCCAGCAGCATCAGCAGCAGCAGCAGCACGAGTAGCAACAATTGCAGCAGCAGCAGCAGCAGCAGCTGCCGCATTAGCTCCAAAACGAAGTTGGAAAATGATGCGTCAACTGAAAAGTTGCCAGCAAATGTTGTTGTTGTTGTTGTAGTTGTTGTTGTTGCTGTTGTTGTTGTTGTTAGTGGAGCTGCTATAAATTTATTGCTTGCAATTGTTGGAGTCAAAGTTGCTGCTCCTGCTGCTGCTGCTCCTGCTCTACTGCTCCTACTCCTGCTGCTACTCCTGCTCCTGCTCCTGCTGCCGCTCCTGCTGCAGGTATGCCTCACTAGCCTTTGTTCGCTGCAGTTGACGTGCGTCAAATCGAATGAAAACATTATAAAGTCTTAGCTTTATAATATATATATATATATATATATTTAGAGGAACTGTAATAATTTTGATGCTGTCGCACTTTGCACTTGCTTGCTGACCAAAACACACAAATGAAATTTGTTAGACGCAAGTTGCCTCTCTCTCTCTGTGTGTGTTTTGGCAGCCGCGTCTCGTTCTGTCTCTCTGCCACGCCCACTCTCTCTCCCCTTCTCGCTCTTTCTGTTCTTGGCACCCGCGCACGCTTTGTGTGTGCGCAATCATAAATTTTTGCATTATGAAATTAAAATTAAGAACGCAAAATGCCTTAAAAAAGGCGAGTGCAAACTTTTGAAATTCTGTTGGCCCTCGGCCAACAATTGACAGCAAATTTAATTCCCACAACAACACCGACAACAACAACAACAACAACAACAACAACAACATGACGTAGCTGCAGCATTTGCATATTTCCAGTAGTAAATTAGATTTTTGCTTTCATCTTCGAAAGTTGCGCCCAAATGTAGGCAACATTTTTTTTCGTGCTCGACTTTTCGAGTCCAAGGAATTTAATTTCTCCAGCCAAGTATGTTAATTGTGTGCCCAAACTTTAAGCAAACAAATTGTCAACAGCTACTGAAGAGCTGCTAGAATTTTAAAATATATATATTTAATTTGTTAAATATTTTTTAAATATTTATTTAACAAGCGTGCAGATTTTATAGAAACCATATACAAAAAATATATAAAAAATGATTTGTTAAGGCAAACCACATGAGATATATATATACATATATCTCCATTGCAAAGTTGAGCTTCAAGCCGCAAGGAGATCTCTATCATGTGAAGCTTGAATTTGCCAGCAATAAATCAATATGCAAAGCGTTGTGCGGAGGAAGAGAAAACTATAATGTTTTTTGCCTTGATTTCAATAGAGTTTTCAGTTGATCAAGTTAAAAAAAAAAAAAAAAAAACTGACTGCAGGAGATTACATATACGGCGCTCGGCAAGGGCAGCCAAAACAGGCCAGCGGGCAGGCAGCCAAAGGCAAAAGTAATGTCAACAACAGCAGCAGCAGCAGCAGCAGCAGCAGCAAGCAGTCCTGCCAGCAACAACATCAATTGCTGCCAAATGTTGCCAGCAACTATGTTGCTGGCGTGTGTGTGGGCCATTGGCAACAGCAACAGCAACAAAGCGTCGCAGTGAAACAATAGATAATGATGACACGTCAGCTTTTGTCATGTGACAATAAGCACAGCAATAGCAGCAAACACAATAACAGCAGCAGCAGCAGCAACAACAACATGCAAAGCTACTCGATGTCAGTTGTCAGGAGCAAAGGCGCGCAAAGTAACAACTTGAATGAAGCCGATGAAGTGGCGCTACCTAGCTCACTCACACACACACACACACATGCAGAAAGAGAGAGAGAGAGAGAGAGAGGAGAGAGAGAGAGAGAAGTAGCTGCTGCTGCTCTCTGTTTGCGTCTAACATGCTCTGACAACAACAGCAATAGCTACAAGCACAACAGCAACAGCAACAACGACAATGGCTGCGTCTTTGTTAACTGACATCAGCAACAGCAACAACAACAACAACAACAACAACAATAACAACAACAGCAGCCAGGCAGGCAGGCAGCCAGCCAACGATTCGCTGCAGTGTGAGCAGATAGGTAGGCAGTCAGCTAGGCAGCCAGCTAGTCAGCCAGGTAAAGGCAATGGGCAATGGAAAAGATCTCTGTGTATGTGTGTGTGTGTGTGTCTGTCTGGAGCAGCGCTTGGCGTTTTGGCGGTTTTGGCATGCGGCGCCAACTGCTGCGGAAGTCAATGTAAAGTAACGGAAAAGCAGCCGCAAATACTCA